>JAHNEJ010000585.1:0-199668 GCA_022559845.1 Amorphophallus konjac | reverse complement strand
TTCTCTGTTGTTGGAGGCCATAATCCCCGGGTGGTGGAACCTGATTATATTGCGGAGGTCGCTGTTGTTGCTGTTGGAGATGGAGCGGTTGAGGCATATTGTTCTGGAAGAGATTGTTTTGTGGGGGAGGACAATAGGGTTGTTGACCTTGTTGCTCTTGATGAAAGGGGAATTGTGGGGGTTGTGGGGGCCTAGGATTGGCTTGCTGGTTGGGATAGCCAACCGCGCCCACTTGTTCATTTGTTACAACCCCTTCTGTTACCCAACCTTGGGCACCCATGCCCGGCTTCCTAAACACCTTTGGCTTTGGTGGCTCGAACATATGCATGAGGGGAGAATCTTTCAGCTGTGTTTGGATATATCGAGCTCTCTCATACAGTTCCTCCATAGTGGTGAGTTTGTTCATTGCCAGGACGTGTCTAAATTGTGGAGTGGCATTAGACACGACCATCTTTACTTGCTCCGATTCTGAAATGGGGTCTCTCACTTTCTCTGCCAATGATCTCCATCGATCGGCAAATTGGGTGAAATCTTCGTCCGGCTTCATTTTTTCAGCCACTAGGTCGGTAATAGAGAAGGAGGGACCGACCCTATCCCGATATTTCTGTGTGAATTTCCGTTGCACTACGTCGAAATTCTCAGCCTCAGTCGGCTCTAGTGAATAGAACCATTCTAAGGCGGGACCATCCAATGATCTCCTGAAGAGGTATGCCAAGGATCTTTGATCGTTCTGCCAAAACGAGGACTCATACATAAAGTCCTTCAGATGAATGAGGGGGTTGCCTGTGCCGGTGTACCGTCGATACGTTGGCATTTCAGAAGGAGGGAGATGGAATACTGGAAGGATTGGTAAAGAGATCTCAGGCGCGGATTTGACATCCACGATCTTTTTGAAATCTCGAAATTGTTCATCCATCTTGTTCATCCTATGAAGGAGAGATTGAGTGACCTCATTGTAAGGAGCAGGTTGTGGTGGCCACTGAGGCCTTGCAGAAGCCTGAGAAGGGAATTCCGGATGAGAGAGACGTTGTGACATATCAGCAAATGGAACTGACTGAAATGTCGTATGAGGAATTGGTGGAACTTGAGATTGGGGAGGTATTTGGAAATGGGGAGGTTGCAGACGTGGCATATCAGTAAATGGAACTGACTGAAATGTTGGATGAAGAATTGGTGGGACTTGAGACTGGGGAGGTAATTGGAAAGAGGGAGGCTGCAAACTTGTCTGCACAAGAGGGAATGAGGGAGGGATTGCCTATGCGGGCTCTTGAATAGAGAGAGCAACTGGTGTTGGATTTTGAGGAGTAAAATCAACAGATTTCCCTTTTAAGACAGCCTGAAAGGCTCGGAGCTGATCGGAATTGAGCTGTGTGTTCGCGAGAACACCTAGCAAGGAGGAAATATCTTGTGGCGGGGATGCTTCCCCGACGGCGGCTCGCACCTCACATGAGGGCTCACGGGAGGAGCCTGCGTCCTCAGCAGGGACATGTGTCCCCTGGTGACTCGGGGTCGGATTCTGACCATTCCCGGACATTTCTTGATCTTTTTCGGAACGTGAGATTTTACCGGAACGCAATATCATACACACTCAAACCAAGAACAAAGATTAACAAACAAGTTGATGTTTAACGCCTTTTTGTGTTTTCTTTTGGTTTTCCCCTTTTTTTTCTTTTTTTTCTAATCTAATGTTCACACCACAGGAGGGACCTTAGTTGCAATATTGATTTCCGCTGTGTGATCTAAGGACACTCGACTCACCACGAATGGGTTAACTATCTCCAGGGAACTTCAGTGGTACAACCAGCCCAGTGAACGAAGAGGGAATCCTTCGATGTCGGGGACTTACGGAGGTCCCAGTGAAGGAGATCCTAGTCCGTCGAGAGGAATTCCCGACGGAGAGTCTTTCCTTCACCAAGAAAAGGTGATCCTAAAAAGATGGAACAAAAGAAATAAAAATAAAAGGGAGGTGATATGCAATGCAGTGCTGAATTTAACAAGAGATATATAAACAGACAGCAAATATATGCAATAAAAGAAATTAAACAAACATCGCAACATTCCTTTTCTGCAATGATACAAATTTATTCAGACTTCAAGGGGATTCTAGAGTAATGCACGTAGTGCACGAGGGATGAAATTGGAATGCCAAGAGTGATAGCGGGAACACGAATATAGCGCACGCGCGCGCAATCAGGAGGGGGGCACACGTGGGTGCCGAATGGAGGGGCACGCGTGGGTGCCGAGTGGAGGGGCACGCGTGGGTGCCGAATGGAGGGGCACACGTGGGTGCCGAGTGGAGGGGCACACGTGGGTGCCGAATGGAGGGGCACGCGTGGGTGCCGAGTGGAGGGGCACGCGTGGGTGCCGAGTGGAGGGGCACGCGTGGGTGCCGAATGGAGGGGCACGCGTGGGTGCCGAGTGGAGGGGCACGCGTGGGTGCCGAGTGGAGATGCACACGTGGGCGCCGAATGGAGGGGCACGCGTGGGTGCCGAGTGGAGGGGCACGCGTGGGTGCCGACAATATTTGGGTAACCAGAGAAAACAAAAGAAGTCCCACCGTGATCGCCAAAAAGGTGTAGACGGCAAAAGAGTGTCGTCCACACTCGTCGGTCCTAAGAGATGGAAATGACGAAATCAACTCAAAAGGAGCAAGAAAATAAAGGAGAGAAAGGAAAGACGGATGAGAAACGAACTCCGGTACGTGGCCGAGATAGGGGTCGGAAGACCCTCTCGCGCAAACTGACCCCTTCCCGGTAAGCGTGACTTACCGTTCCACGAGCAGTTTTTCATATACCGGAAAATCCGAGAATCTAAGTAACAGAAATGGGGAGGCACGAAGACTCAGAAACTGCAGCGGTATATCATTCTTCAGAAAATTACAAAGACAATACGAACCAAGACATACCACCACAAGACATTGGTCTTTGTGGGGTTCTAACATCGTTGCAATAATATCAACACTAATGAATATATATGTACGTATTAGGACCACCGCAAGACATTGGCCTTACGGGATTTTTATTGCAATATAGATAATAAACATGAGTATATATACATAAGACCACCGCGAGATATTACTCTCCGCGGGGTTTTTATTGTAATATATGTAATAAAAGGCTTCGCGAGGAATTACTTCCGTCACGTGCACCTTCGCGAGGAATTACTTCTGTCGCAGGGTTTAGACAGAAATAAAAGGAATAAAATGACAGAATAAAAAAAAAAGTTTCGCGAGGAATGACTTCCGTCACGTACACCTTCGCGAGGAATTACTTCCGTCGCAGGGTTTAGACAGAAATTAAAAGAATAAAATGACAGAATAAAAAGGCTTCGCGAGGAATTACTTCCGTCACGTACACCTTCGCGAGGAATGACTTCCGTCGCAGGGTCTAGACAGGAATTAAGGGAATAAAATGACAGAATAAAAAAGGCTTCGCGAGGAATGACTTCCGTCACGTACATCTTTGCGAGGAATGACTTCCGTCGCAGAAATTAAAGGAATGAAATGACAGAACAAAAAAGGCTTCGCGAGGAATGACTTCCGTCACGTACACCTTCGCGAGGAATGACTTCCGTCGCAGGATTTAAACAAAAGGGAAAATTGACAGGAAAGAAAGGGGGAAGGGGATGTGATCGCCAGGGGCTGAGAGCCCCACAGGAAATGTCCTGATCGCGTTCGCCGCCGAAGCGGGAGCAGTGCGGATCCTCTCTTCCTCTTCGGTCGGCCGGCCGACGAAGAGGGCCTTCTTTGGTTACCCTGATTCTTATTATTCTTTTTGTTTTGTTTTATTTTTTGTTATTATATATTTTTTTGGGGTTTTGTGGCTTTTATTATTTTTATGTTCTTATATCTTTTTTTTAAGAGAAAGATGAGAGAGCAAAGAGAGAAATCGGGTGATAGATGGTAGAATAAGGTAGTACGATATAGGCAAAGAATACTAAGAAAATATAGACAGGATGAAAATTTTATTTTAGATAAGACAGAGAAGAACGGACATGGAGGTTTAACGATACATAATACTAATAAGGGAGAGGAGATAGACTTATTGTTAAACGAAACGTAAAGGAGGATGAAGATGGAAATTTAACAACAAATAATAATGATGAAGAAAAGAACTAGGATAGATGAGAGAGACAATAGCCGGGTACCTCAAAAGGAGGGATGACCTTCTACTCGTTTGGTCGACGGAAGAAGCGGGATCCCCGACTGGTTAACCCTGCACGGAAAACAAATGAAGAGAAACAACAACGAGATAAGGACGACGGTAGTGTAGCATCAATTCTTTAGAAGCTGATATTGAGAATAGCATAAGAGAACACTAACCTGGTTGATAGTATTTAAAAAAAACCCCTTTTAGACATGAAAAGGTAGGTAGATGATATGATGAATGAACAAAGAGGGGTCTCTCAGGAAGAGAGACACTATATGAACGACAAGTAATGCATGCATATATAACTAACTGAATGAAAACCAGACAACAAGGGGGGGAGAAAACTTATTCAGAGATAGATGATGGGCTTTGGATGAGCTTCTTCGGCAAGGTGAGGATGAACCAGGCACGCAGCACAGCAGAACAGCTTCCCTAGTGCACTTGACCACCCAGGGAACTCAACCTTCTTCATTTCACGGGCTTCAACACTGATCAGTCCGGAGCATCTCTTTCATTCCATACGGACACATACACGCACTTACACACACGCATCTGCAAGAACACTCATGCATGCATACCTATATATACACATAAGAATATACTTACGAAAGATAGATTGGAGGAGAGAGAGAGTTGGAGAGAGAAAGGAAGAGGGAGGGAACGACTCTTCCCCCTTTTTTCAGATTTTTTTTATATTAGTTTTATATATATACAGCATATATATACAGAGAATATATAAGAATTATATAAGAGGTATATATATAATGTTATGTATATATATATATATATATATATATATATATATATATATATATATAAGAGAGTGAGAGAGAACGTGATAGGGGAGGGAGTGAAAGGAGTAAAAATAAAATAAAAGAGAGAGACAGTGAGGGAGAGATCGAGAGGGAGAGAGAAGGAGAGGAGAGAGGTGAGAGAGAGAAGGCCAGAGAGAGAGAGGGAAAGAAGAAACAGAGAGGGAGAGTGGGGAAGAGAGAGATGGTGGGGGGAGAAGAGAGAGAGAGAGAGTGTGCGGTGAGAGAGGGAGAGAGCGAAAGGGAGAGAGAGGGGGGGGAGTTAGAAGAATAAAATAAAAATAAAATAAAGAGAGAGAGAGAGAGAGAGAGAGAGAGAGAGAGAGAGAGAGAGAGAGATCGCGGTGGAAGCCGCGAGAGAGAGAGAGAGGGAGAGAGAGAGAGAGAGAGAGAGAGAGAGAGAGAGAGAGAGAGAGAGAGACAGTGAGAGGGAGGGAGAGACCGAGAACGAGAGGGAGAGGAGGAGAGAGGGAGAAAGAGGAAGAGAGAGGGGGGTGGGCGCGAGAGGAGAGATGAGACGGGGAGAGAGAGAGACGCGGGAGGAGAGGGAGAACGAGACAGGGAGAGAGGGAGAGAAAGAGAGACAGAGGGAGAGAGAGAGGGGGTCGTCGGCGATGGCCGCGGCCGGGGGCGGCGTCGGGCGTGCAGGCGGCGGCGTCGGGCGTGCAGGTGAGCGGTGGCCGCGGGGGGTGCGTGCAGGCGGCCCGGGGGCGAGCGGGGCAGAGGCGGTTGGAGCGGCGGTCAGAGCAGGGGGCAGAGCGGCGCAGGCTGGGTCGAAGGCGGCCGCGGGCGGAGACGGAGCCGGAGGCTGGAGCGACCGGAGGCAGTGGCCACGGGGGGTGCGTGCAGGCGGCCGGAGGCGAGCGGGGGCGTCGGCGGGCGGCGTGGCCGGCAGGGGCGCCGTGTGGCCGGAGGGACTATCGAAGGCGCTCGGGGACGCCGTGGTCTTCACGGCATCATGGTGCAGGTGGAGGTTGAGGATGACGACGTCGGCGGCTGGACTTAGAAGTGGAGAGGGTGAGAGGGGTCACGGAGGACGTTGCAGGCGTGACGACGGGTGAGCTAGCGGGCTTCACGTCGAGGTGGACGGCAACGGGCTCACGGCGTGCGAAGGTGGGAGGCGGAGGCCGGAGGTGGCAACGTGGGCAAACCATGCAGAGAGAGGGTGGCTTCGTGGTGGCGTGGTGAGCGGCGACAGTGGCGATGACGACGACGGCAGCCGGGGGCGGCGACAGTAGAGCGATGGCGTCAGTCGGAGGGGAGAAGACGGCGGCTGGGTGTCCCGGGGTTGGCCACGGCGGTTGAGGGGGTGCAGCGGGTTGCTGCCGTGGGCGTTCGCAAGAGAGAGGGTTGGGCGAGATCAACGGCGAGGGCAACTCTGGTGTGGGAAGAGAGAGGGGAGTTGGAGGTTGGGTATGGTTCGGAGGTGGCAGGTGAGGTCCGCCGCGGGAGAAAGAAGAGGGAGCCGAGAGGGAAAAAGAGAAGCCAGAAGGTGAATGAGAGGTGGGAAGTCAGATCCAGAGAGAGATCACAGGGGGTGGCTTCCGGCTGGGTTGTGTGTGTCTTCTGAGGGTCTTCCCCTGGGGTGGTGGGTTACGGAGAGGGTGAGAAGGAGAGAGAGAGTGTGTGTGTTAAAGAGGGGGGGGCAAGATCCGAGAGACCCGGGAGGGGAGTGAGGAAATAAATTATGTAATAAAAGATGGGTCCATGTCCATTAAATTTTATTTATTTTTTAGAACAAAAGTGGGCCAAGCCCATTAGCACACATCTATATATATTTTTTTATTTTTGAATAGGAATGGGCCAAACCCATTAGTACAAATGTTTTCTTTTGGTATATTTTTTGAATAGGAATGGGCCAAGCCCACACGATGAACCTTCCCCCTTTTTTAGGATTAAAAAGATGGACCAAGCCCATTAACATTTTTTTTATTTTGTGTAGAAATGGTCACAAGCCCATTAAAAAGAATTACCATTCAAGAAGCCACAGATTATTAGATTAAATTAGAGATTACTCAATTAACTTAACCGTGCGAGCTGCTTTGGGGCGTCTTAGTGTAATACGGGATCTGCTCAGCATAATGCTAAAATGTCGTGTCTACAAAGCTGTCTTCACATCTAGTTGCTCTAAATGTAAGTTCTCAGCAGCAACAATGCTCAACACCAATCTAATAGTGGTTAGTTTCACAACTGGAGAAAAGATCTCAGTGTAGTCTATACCTTCCTTTTACTGGAAGCCCTTTACTGCCAACCTTGATTTGTACCTCTTACTGCCATCAGGTTCATCTTTGACTCTGTAAACCCACTTGTTATGCAATGCCTTCTTGTTCTTAGGGAGTTTAGTTAGCTCCCAAGTCTGATTCTTTTGCAATGAGTTCATCTCATCTTCCATGGCTAACTCCCACTTAACAGAATCTGTAACATGCATTGCTTCATCATAACACTCGGGTTCACCTTCGTCAGTCAACAATAGGTAATGTAAAGATGGAGAATACCTTTGTGTAGGCCTAGGTATTCTTGCAGATCTTCTCAGTTGTACCGGTGTACAAGGTTGTACTTCTATTTCAGATACATCATGTATCTTATCATTCACATCATCTTGTGAAATTTCTTCTAGCTCAACCTGTCCACCATTCTCATTTTGTTTCCCTGCACTGTCAGATTCTACAATAGCCCTGTCTTTGTACAAGATATTTTCATTGAATATAACATTTTTCCTTCTGAGAATTTTTTGATTTTCATCATCCCAAAATCGATATCCAAACTCATCAGAACCATATCCAATGAAAAAGCAGTTTATAGACTTAGCATCTAGCTTATCCCTTTCATTAGAATCTACATGCACATATGAAACACAGCCAAAGACTCTCAAGTGTGAAAGATTTACCTCTTTCTCTGTCCAGGCCTCCTCTGGAATTTTACCATCCAAAGGGACAGATGGTCCTCGGTTTATCAAGAAAGCTGATGTGTTAATTGCATCTGCCCAAAATGTTTTAGGCAGTCCAGCATGTATCCTCATGCTTCTAGCCCGTTCATTCAAGGTTCTATTCATACGCTCGGCAACTCCATTCTGTTGTGGTGTTCTTGGAACAGTTCTTTCCATCCTAATACCACTAGCTGCACAAAAGTCCTTGAATTCCTTGTTGTCATACTCTCCACCATTGTCTGATCTCAGACACTTCACCTTCAAACCTGTCTCATTCTCTACAAGGGTCTTCCAATTTTTGAAAGTAACAAATACATCAGATTTCCTTTTCAAAAAATAAACCCATACCTTGCGAGTAGAGTCATCAATGAAAGTGACATAGTAGAGTGAGCCTCCAAGAGATGGTACTGGTGAAGGACCCCATACATCTGTATGTACAAGCTCTAGCTTCTGTGTCTTCAAAGTTCTTACAGTCTTTGAGAATGTAACCTTCTTTTACTTCCCAAAAATACAGTCTTCGCAAAGACCAACTTCCACAGATTTCAAGCCAGATAATTTTCCTTTTGACAGCAGTACCTTCATCTCTTTCTCACTCATGTGACCAAGCCTGCAGTGCCATATATTGGAGTCAACTCTTGAATTTGCCACTGCCACTATATCTTTGTTGTTACTAGTCATGTAGAGAGTACCCATCTTGTTACCTCGTGCTATAATCATAGCACCTTTGGTGATCTTCCAAGATCCACCCACAAAGGTTATGACATAACCTTCATCATCAAGCTGTCCAACATATATCAAGTTCCTCTTCAAGCCAGGTATATGCCTTACATTCTTTAACTTCCACAAAGTGACATTTGTGGTCCTTACAATTACATCACCCTTCCCCACAATATCTAAAGGCTCATCATCAGCAAGATAAACCTTCCCAAAGTTTCCAGCAACATAATTTTGCATACTTTCTTTATGTGAGGTAGAGTGAAACGACGCACCTGAGTCAAGAATCCATGACTCTAAATGAGTGTCAACACAAAGAACTAAAGCATCTTGAACTTGCTCTGCTGCAGCTGCATTGGCGGACTCTTCATTGTGATTTTTCTTCTTTGGAGCCTTGCAATCTTTCTTTAAGTGCCCCTTTTTACCATAATTCCAGCACACATCACCACCAAACTTTGATTGACCTTTCTTCTTGGACCTAGATCTGCTCCTATTTTGACCCCGCTGTTTTGTTCTTCCCCTGCTCTCTGTATTCAATGCAGAACCTGAGACTTCACCTGATTCCCTTCTGCGAATATCTTCGCTAAGAATCAAGTCTCGAACCGCATTGAGCTTCAATTTATTTGAACCAGAAGAACTACTTACAGCCGTCACAGTTGCACCCCAACTTTCAGGTAAGGAGGATAAAATAATCAAGGCCCTAACCTCATCATCAAAGTTTATTTCTACAGAACTCAACTAAGTTGTAATCACATTGAATTCATTGATGTGGTCTGTAACAGAAGCACCTTCGGCCATCTTCAGATTAAATAAACGACGCATCAAATATACCTTGTTTGAAGCTGAGGGCTTTTCATACATATTTGATAGCGCCTTCATCAATCCTGCCGTGGTCTTCTCGTTCACGATGTTGAAGGTGACGTTTCTGGCCAACGTCAAGCTAACAACTCCGAGTGCTTGTCTGTCTAGTAGATCCCAATCTTCCTTCTTCATCCCTGCCGGCATCGTTCCAAGAAGCGGCTCATGCAGCTTCTTCTGATACAAGTAGTCTTCGATCTGCATCTTCCAGAAACCGAAGTCCTTGCCATCGAACTTGTCGATCCTCACCTTTCCTTCATCTGCCGCCATTACTCCCACTACTCCCTCGAACCAGAACAAGGCTCTGATACCAGTTGTTGGGAAGGATAGAACACCGGAGTACCTAGACGGGGAGAACAACCAGCAGAGGAGGAAGAAGAAAGGAGAGAAGAGAAATCAAACCACAAGAACACACAGGGATTTTTACATGGTTCGGAGGCAAGATGCCTTCCTACGTCCACGGTCGCAACAGGATTCCACTAGATAATCACCAACCAGATTAGGTTACAATACAAAGAGACAGCCCACCCTTTTATACTAGGAGATTAGGGCGTCACTAATCAGGGTATTGTGGACGCACTAAAATTCGCTTGGATATTGTGGCTTCGTCTATTGGGTGCGTGGGCGTGCCAGTCACAGAAGTGACAATTTATTTGGGCTCCGAATAGCCCATGGTGCGCTCGCATCTGACTTCGTCAGACGATTGTGTGGTTCGTGTCGGGACCGAATCCCGTCGCGCCATGAAGGTCACGACGTCATTTACATCCCCCATACGAGGGAATACCCTTGATTAATTGCCGAAACTAGGGGCCCCGCGGCCGAAAAGAATAATACTAGTTGTGCGAGAGAGATAGGGAATAGATCACGCTGAGGGTGGTATTCAGACCACAAACCGCTGGTCGTGTCGGTCACACGTGGACCTTTCATGTTCGGACACGGGTCCGTGATGGGAACGCGGCGAGAAAACCCGGGACGAATCAGTTCAAATTTCTGCCGAGCACCCGGCAATTTTTGTGATGACTCGGAGGGCGTCCGGAACGAGGAACAAACCCGGTCTGATTGAGATGTCGGCCCGAGACTAGGTCGGGACCGGACCATGTCGGGATGACTCCCAAGATCCGAGCCCGGCCTGAGAGGGCGGCATTATTGTTCCTTTTGCCCCGGGTCACGGGGAGAGATGGGGCTGCAGTGTGGGCCCTAGCGTCTTTTATTTGGGGTCTTCTTAGTTATATGTTCTGATTTCTGATTTGCCATTTACTACCCCTTTTTTGTGCCTTTGTCCAGGATGATTTCTCTTCTTTTATTCATCAATGTTGTTACTGCTATCATTATTTTCTTTACTATTTTTTATTACCCCTCCCACCTCTTTTATCATTATTAATGTTGCACATTCGGGGTCCTTCGATTAGCGTAATTTTATTAATTCATTTGTTGTTGTTAAGGCCCTTATCATGATATATCTGTGTGTGTATGTGGTGTACCGGGGAAGGAGAAATAGGAGTGCACCGCTGGAGGCAGGAGTGTGCCGCTGGGAAACGGAGGGGCGTACCGCCGGGAGGCAACGAGGGGCGTGCCGCTGGAGCTTAAAGGGGCGTACCGCTGAGGCCAATAAGGGCGTACCGCTGGAGGTAACAAGGGGGGGTGTGTGCCGCTGGAGACTGAGAGGAGTGTGCCGGGGAAGGTAATAGGGGTGTACCGCTGGGTTGAAAGGAGTGTGCCGCTGAAAGCAGGAGAGTGTGCCGGCAAAGGGAAACGGGGGGCGTACCGCTGGGAGGCAACAAGGAGTGTGCCGCTGAAAGCTGCAACGGTTATGGCCAGGGGAGGCGTACCGGTGAAAGGGTGAGGTGATCATGACGCTGGAGGCTGACTAGAGTGCACCGTTGAAGGGCCAATCAGGGCGTGATGGTGGAGGTTTGATCAGTTTTCGATTATTTGATTTAAGGCTTTTCTTTTCTTCTTATCTTAACGTTCATATGGTTTTATACAAAATTCCTCCCTTTGTTCGTTCTCTTTGTTCCGTTCGATCTTCTTTCTTACGGGTCGGACGTTCGGGCTGCCGGGTAGTTAGTTGGCTCGGCTCAGTTCTCGCCGTGATGCCGGCAGTGGTTTGATGAGTTGGAAGGTTTCGTCAGTTATCTTGCTTGTTTGTTGCCTCCTTTTGCCTCTTTTAATTGTTTATTAGTTTCTCACAAAAATTCGGCAGCATCTCCCCTTGACCCAGGGCGTAAGGGAGATACAGGGAACGCGCCCACCTGATGTGGCGGAACCCGACAACTGGAGGTGGGCCCCCCCCGGGGGGGGGCAACACCTTTACAGAGCCTCGGAAAACACGAAGGAGAACGACAGACCGAAGACATCTAAGGGGCCTGGACTGGGACTGGACAAGGAATAAGCTGCTGAGGGACTGAAGGGTGTGCCGCTAAGGGCTGAACAGGGGGTGTGCCGCTGAGGGCCGAACAGGGAGGTGTGCCGCTGAGGGCTGAACAGGGTGTGCCGTTGAAGGCTAAGACCAATGGGCGTGCCGCTGAAGGCCAAGGGTGGGCGTACCGCTGAAGGCCACGGCCAATGAGGCGTGCCGCTGAGGGCTGGAAAGGTGTGCCGGCCAAAGGCCGGAAAGGTGCACCGCTGGGGGGCTTGAAAGGGGCTGCATGTATGGGCTGGGAGACTTGACAACGATTCAGGAAAAGAGGAGGAAGAGACGGGAGGTTTCAAGGCCGGAAGTGGCCTATTAGTTACTGGGTGATCAGGAAGAAAGTAAGGGTACCTCCCCTTCTCCTCAAGCCCGGGGACATGGTAGATGGCCATGGAAGGGAATGAGGAGCTCGCGGAGCCAAGGTTAGCAGAGGGGGACCTACATTGACGTGGAGGACCCTAAGGATGCCGGAGGGATGGGGAGACGGAGGGAGGAACGGATAGTCCGTCAAAAGCCCGCAAGGCCTAGCATAAAACATCAAAAGAAAAAAAAACGAGGAGAAACTCGGAGAGGATGGTTTGCATTCATGAGAATCAAGAGGGCGTGGCCCTACATATATATTGCAAAAGCAAACCCCCAGATGGGGCCATGGACAAAAGGGAGAAGGACAAAGAACCCCCAGGAGGAATGGGATACAAGAGAGACGAAAACATCCGGGCCTAAGACATTGGCCACTATCCCCAACCCTTTCCCCCAATACAACAAGCTCTCTCTCTCTTACTCTTGTTTCTTCCCGGTGGCCGTCGGACGGAGCACAGGCCGGGAGGGCCTCTTCTTCTCTTCTTTCTTCTCCTCTTTCTCCTATGTGTGCCCTCTACTGTTGGAACCTCTTCTCCTCTCTCTGTTCGTCTCTGGCCGTTCTCCCCCTTTTTGTGTGTGTTTTAACAGGAGGCTTTTATACTCCCAGCCACCGACGACTTCGAGCACGACCGTCGAAGGCGGGAAGCCGGCTGTGATGATGGGTTTGACCTGCTCCTGTCCTGGCTGTCAGTGGGGTAGCCTGCGTGGCCCAACCCATGGTTGACACCTCATAGAGCTCACTGCGCGCCAAGGATGCATAGGGCATGGGCTTCACGTCGTCTTGCCGTTGAAAAGCTTCAACGCTGTGCCGCTGGCGAGCTGAAAAGGCGTGCCGTGGGGGAGCCAAAAGGGCGTACCGCTGGGAGCACAAAACAGCCGTGCCGCTGAACAGCCCTGAGGGCGTGCCGCTGAACACCCTTGAGGGCGTGCCGCTGAACAGCCCCGAGGGCGTGCCGCTGAACAGCCCCGAGGGCGTGCCGCTGAACACCCAAAGGGGTGTGCCGCTGAACCCCAAAATGGGTGTGCCGCTGAACCCCAAAAATGGGGTGTGCCGCTGAACACCCAAAAGGGCGTGCCGCTGAACACCCAAAGGGGTGTGCCGCCGAACCCCAAAATGGGGTGTGCCGCTGAACCCCAAAAATGGGGTGTGCCGCTGAACACCCAAAAGGGCATGCCGCTGAACACCTAAAGGGGTGTGCCGCTGAACCCCAAAATGGGGTGTGCCGCTGAATCCCAAAGGGGGTGTGTTTCTGAGCCGGTTGTTAGCACGAGCTGTGGCACATTTAATTTTCTTCGAGGCCCAGGGATTGTGGGACTCTTTGTGCTTGGTTTCTCTTCACTGTCGTGACTCCCGGAGGCGGCTTTGCGACAGTTTCTCCCGGGGCTTATTCACTCGAGCCGTTGTTGATAATGGGCCGAGTGGGACATCAGGGTATGCAATTTTCGATGTCCACAGGTATTAAGGATAATAATACCCCTGATAAACAGAAACCCTCTTCCTGGATACATTAGACGCGCATGCTCGCCTGTCCCACCGGATGCTCTCCTGGGACCGAGTATGCCATTCAGCGGCTGCAGATGCTCCCCTAGCATCAGTCAGGTCAAAGCATTTCCAAGACCGCGTCGACGCATTGCCAAGACTGCGTCGACGCATTGCCAAGAGTCGACACTTACGCCAAGTGACATCGACTTGCCTTGAACCCGCGACGCATGCTCCCATGACGCCAGTGATACTCTCCAGAGGCCATAGATGCTCCCTTGAGACTTTATATGCTCCCGTGCGAGAACGCACGAAGACATGTTCTCCTGGCACATGCTCTCCTGGCACATGAATGCCCTCCAGAGACAGTGGATGCTCCTCTGGAGCAGCGGTTGCTCCCCTGGAGACAGCATGTGCTCGCCATGCTCCGCTGATGCAGCGAATGCTTCCCTGGAGCAGTGGATGCGCTCCTGAGACAGAGTGTGATCCCGTGCAGATGCGCATGAGTTCTGACTCCACACTCTAACACTCCCCTCTCCCGCGGCACCCTCCCAAACAGGTTACACCGATTTTTTAAAATTTTATCATTTTTGCCAAACATCTTACACTGATTTTTATCAATTTTAAAAATGCAGTTAAAAATCAACTTAAACTATTTTTTTAGAGAGAAATAGTTTCTAAAAAAAATGTCCCCGGACACCCTATAAGATTTGTTTGCTATGAGAAAAAAAAAGATGCACGTGAATGTGACATCACTCGATTAATTTGAATGGGGATGTTTCAAATTTCACGTGAACCCGAGTACCATTATACTAAATTTCTCGTTATAAAAAAAGATATTATAGAGTCGACCAAAGAATTAATTAGTGTAAACTCTGTGAAAGTTTGTGAAATAAGGGTCTATTTTGCTAAAACAATCAATTAATACTCCCATTAAAAAATCTAACCTATTGTCCGGTGCGTATCATCAGAGAATTAGGCACTTTTAGACCCTTTCATTCTTCCTGAGACTTATTTTGTAATATATCCCTGCCATTAATCAACTGCCATTGATATCAGTGCTAACATTGTTAAAATACTGGGATGTATTAGCAATTGTTGTTGATACGTTATATAGTTACATATGTTAAAGTATTGGCATATATGTTAAAGCATGTTAACACATTAATTAATATCAGCTACTAATATGACGGTGAATGAGTCCTGCCAGAAAGTAAAGGTCGGAGGACAACACGTTATGATCAATTTTCTAATGGAGACTGGGCACTAACTAAAATTTTTAACCATTTTGTTAGTACATACAAATTTAATTAGTTACATGTATAGACCTTAAAATTAATGTATAATATATGAGGAAAAGTTGTTCCATGGCCAGAAGACCCGCGGCTAGAAGACTTTTCTATCGTGATTACAATGACTAAGGCGGCTAATTTATATAGAGCAGCGGTACTTAACAGGAACAGGATCTCACCACTAAGGCTAATAATGCCAATGACTTAATTAGGAGTGTTGACGAGATTACAAAATGAGAGACTCTTCATGATCATATATTGTAAAATTATAAATTAAAATTTAAAAAAAAGTCTTCCTAGCCGCGGGTCTTCCACGGCCAGACATGCATCACCGTCGTCACACTTGGATATATATATATATATATATATATATATATATATAATACATACAGCGTCCCTTCTGTAACAGTGCAATGAAAACCAAATAGGAACCAACGAGGAGGGGACCCTCGATCGGCGTCCCCGCGCGCGGTCCACCCTCTCAAATTAATGCACCGTGGCCAGCTTGTGGTGGGAGTCTACGGTTGTGAATTAGAAGGGCCACTACGGTTGTGATGTTATTTGAGTACCACTACTGCTTGCAGCAGCGTGGAGAAGAAGTGATCGTTTAAATTGGATGTCCTCGGTCGAAAGCAAGCTCGATCGTGCGGTGTACGTACCTTCTGTGATTCTGTAGATAATATTATTTAATTTTCTCGTGACCTCTAGTACTCCTCTTGCCGCGCGTGTAGATATTTTATCTTCTGTTTCTTGATAAAGAAATTAAAGAGTGCAATTTTATGTACGTATATATAATATACTCGCTACATGGAAAAAAATCAAAATTATCATCTTTACTTTTCAAATATCATATATATTATTATTATTATTATTAATATTTTTAAAAAATATATTAAATGATGAAAGTATACTCAAAATCTTTGGAGAGATTTTGAGATTCATACTCAACATCAGGTGTGCACACGTATTTTTCTTCACATGGGTGGGGGGGGGGGTCATCGATATCTCGCTGAGCTTTGCAAAATATTTTGTACAGACTTTTCGCAAATTAATGGCGAGGATAGTGATGTGATGGCATGGCATGGGAGATATATATATATATATGATTACCGTCGGATGTGATCCTTTTCTATAGAGTTGATTGATGAAGTAATTTAACACAATATTAATGGTCTACAGTATATATTATTAGGTCGGTCACCATGATTCATATGGTTGAACTATCGTAAAAATCATTGATTTATTAATTGTCCTCTTTTTTATTTAATAGGTAAAGTTTTTTTTCTTTTCCATAGGAGAGAGGAAAGATGGGGATGTCCACTTAATCACTTGCGCGGGATATTTACTAATTTTTCTCTTTACGATTGCTTTGATTTTGGTTGAAAAATCTGACAGAAAATCATATTATATGCTCTTTCATCCTTGTGATCTCATTTATTCTTGACAACATGTCATCATTCGACCCACATTATTGATGCAGTTGGAGGGTCACATGTCATTGTTGAAGCAAACATTATTGATATAGTTGAAATGTCATTTATCAATGTTCGAGTACCATTATTTATGTAGTCATAAAAGGTCATAAGAGAAGTTGTTTGATATATATACATGTCTTAATAATATGTTGACTAGAGCATAAGACTTCTAAGTTGATGCTCCCTGGCTGGACCTGGCCATTTTTTTTCGCTTTGTTCTTAAAACTAGTTAATTTTATTACAAGAATGATTTTGGTTAAGAGATGAAAATAGAGAATCATAATCAAGTACTTTTTGTTATATATCTTCAATTAAGTCCTCATTTGGAAATGCTTATGGCTTGGGAGATTTTTTTCAAAACACCTATACATCGATCGTGTAGCAATTTGACATGTGGGGGAGATTTTGAAAAAAATAATAATAAAAGTAAAAAATCTCATTCGGACACATGAGAGAGCCGCGATAAGTCGGTGAGAGATCTATAAGTTTTCATTTATCCACGTAATCGAACCATACATGGTATTTCATCGGGATCTCTTGCAGATTGCGCACAGTGTAAAACAGTACTCATGGTCCGAGTCCATGCGGATGTCATGTGTGTGGTCCATCAAGGTTTGCATGTGCAATTGTCTCTTTTCCACAAAATGTGAAGGTTTACGTGTTTAACAGTAAATTATTATCACTTTTCTTTTCTTTATTTTTTTAGTTATTAATACTAATGATAGTTTTATCAAAAAAATTTATTATTATAATGGTATATTTATCATACCAAATCTATTAAAAATATTTATAAAAAATATCAAATAAAGATATTAAGATAAATAGTACCTTTTAAAAATATTTGTGACTTTTAAATTTTAATTAGTGAGATTAAGGATGTTATTTATCAAAAAAATATTTTTATGATATATTTAATTTATAAAGTATAAGTAAAATATATTAAAACTTGTTAAAATAATTTTTTAAAGTTAATAGTAATCAAACTCGTAACTAATGATGTTTTTGACTTTTATATTTTAATTAGTGAGATTAATACTTTTATTTATCAAAAATACTTTCATCATATATTTAATTTATAAAATATATCAAAAATATTTAAAAATTTAAAAATAATTTTTTAAATTTACATCAACTAGACTTCAAAAAAAATAAAAATGACGATGCTAAAGGGGGTGTTCGACTGAAGGGGGTGTTGGAGCTTAATTAGCAACCAGAGCGATCTCATTTCTCAGTTGGGTGAGTGCCCTTGTCGGGAGCTATGTGATAGCTTCTTAATACCGATCTGCTGACCACTTTGTAATTAATACTCCCTACGTCACAAGAATATGATGGTGCGTCAATATATATTTTCATTAATTGTTCCAAACATTGGCGATTAAATGTTTACAATATGAAGTAGAATTATTAGAATCTGACTTAGTGGTAACTTTGCTTATAATAATAATATACATTAAGTGAAACATATATGCACTTTTTACCTTATAGACATGACCAAAACCACCCTCACGAAGCTTGTTTTCATAGGAAAAGTTGTGTCGCAATCCTAAGTGTTCTCATATCAAATGAGCTAGATTCAGCATGTCCGATAGATACAGCACATCTGGTCTCACCTTCCTTTTTGCTACCTAGGAAAGACAAATGTTTTTTATAAAAAATACATAAAATGGTAAAAAATAAAAAAAAATTAAATAGGGAATCTTTAAATTTTAAATATTCGTCAAGAGCTCTCCTCCATAAACTACCGCTTATACCTTACGTGCTTCATGAACACAATCTCTTACTCAAAATCTATATGATATGAATTACTTATATACCAGATTCACATTCGAAAAATTCGTGGTGGGTAGGTGGGAGCTCCCACCTACCCCCCCCCCCGGAACTCTCACCACCCTCCGGTGGTGGTACCGTACGATGGTCTCGTCCGGCGAAAGCTTCACCGGCGACCCCGCTCCGGTGGTCTCGTTGGGAGGGGGGAGTCCCCATAGGGAACTCCCCCCCCCCCTCTCCAGGTGTATCCCCCCCTCCGCCGACATCCGCCCCCCCCTTCAGCCCTCTCTCCCTTCTCCGCCCTCCCCTCCCTCTCTCCCCCGTCTTCCCCCCCTCTCTGTGGCCCTCCCCCCCTCTCCACTCGACCCTCTCCGCCTCTCCCTCCTCCTTCTCCCACCCCCCTCCTCCTTCTCCCACCCCCCACCACTCTCGCCGATCTCCGATCTCCCACCCCTTCCGCCGGCCCTCCGCCTCTCATACCTCTCCCCTCGACCCCCGAGCGCATCGTCGGCCGGCTCTACGCCAACCCACCCATCCGACCCCCTCCTCTCTCCGCCGGTTCACCACCCCCTCCACCTCGCCCCCCTAACCCCCCCGGCCCTACGCCTCTCCCCCGCCTTCCCCTCCCTCGCCGACCGCTGTCACACACCCCCGTAGATCCCTCCAGGCGCGCCGTCCCCCCCCCCTCATCTGCTCCGCGATGCCCCCCCACCCTCCTCTACCTCCTCTGCATGCTGTCCCCCCCTCCCCTATCCATCGTTTCTCCCCTACCCCGGTCTCTTGTCACTTCCTGTGGACGCACTTTTTTTTATCATCGTCATTGTTGTTGTTATTGTACTCGTCATTTATTAGTTTATTAAGTGCGTGGGCGTGTCAGTCACCGGAGTGACAATTTATTCGGGCTCCGAAGAATCCAAGGGGCGCTCGACCTGACCTCGTCAGACGATTGTGTGGTTCGTGTCGGGAAACGATCCCGTCGTGCCATGAAGGCCACGACGTCATTTACATCCCCCGTACGAGGGAACACCCTTGATTAATTACCGAAATTAGGGGCCCTACGGCCTAAAAGGATTAATACTAATTGCGCAAGAGTGGGGAGGAATAAATCACACAAGAACCCGCATCGGGACACGAGCCATCGGCCATGTCGGTCACTCGCGGACCCTTTCATATTCGGACGAGGGTCCGATGTAGAAATGCGATGAAAGTCGTGATAAAATCGTTCAGATGTCTGCCGAAAGCGCGGCAATTTCAATAGTGGCTCGGGAAGAATCCGGGCCTGGAGACGGATCTGGTTTAACTGGGATGTCGGCCAAGGGTGAGGTCGGACTGTGGCCATGTCAGCATAATTCCCGAGACTCTGGCCCGGCCTACCGGGACAGCATTATTGTTCCCTTAACACCGAGTCACGGGGGAAGCCGGGGCTGCGATATGGATCTTTACCATTTTTTTTATCTGGGATTTTTTTTACCATATAATCATGTGCTGTTTATTCCCCTTTATGCATTTGTTTTGGATGATTATTATTATGATTATTATTATTATTATATATCTATTTTCTTTTTTTACACGTTTTTGTTTATTTATTATGCATTCAGGTTTATTTATTTATCATGTTTTTTTTATTTTCTTTTTTAGTATTATTATCATTATCATTATATATTTTTACATATATTTTTTTTTGAATGAAGAGTGGGCCATTGGGGGGGCTAAGAGGGTGTACCGGGTAGGTTAGAGGGCACCGGAGAAGCCCCAAGAGAGTGTGCCGGGGAGGGAGTTGGCGGGCGTACCGGGCTAACTCGAAGTCTGTACAACGTCTGCTAGCACACACGCCAAGTCTGTACACTACCCATTTGCTGCAACTCAAAGTCTATACATCGGTTGGTTACTGCAACACAAAGTCTGTACATTGGCTGGTTGCATGCACACGAAGTCTATACATATGTCAGCTCAAAGTCTATACATCCTCGGACCAAGTCTGTGTGGCCCGTGTGCTCCATGCATTCAAAGTCTATACATTCCTATCTTTACCGACGTTCACTGGTTTAGCAAACACACAGGTCCGTACATTGGTTGCATAGCTTGCCATGCATAGCCGGTGCATTCCTCATTTGCTACAAACTCAAAGTCTGTACATCGTCTGCTAGCACACACGTAAAGTATGCACATCCTCCATTTGCTGCAACTCAAAGTCTATACATTGGCTGGTTGCTGAAACACAAAGTCTGTACATTGGCCGGTTGCATGCATACACAAAGTCTATACATTGGCTGGTTGCTGCAACACGAAGTCTGTACATTGGCCGGTTGCATGCACACAAAGTCTATACATTGGCTGGTTGCTGCAACACGAAGTCTGTACATTGGCCGGTTGCATGCACACAAAGTCTATACATTGGCTGGTTGCTGCAACACGAAGTCTGTACATTGGCCGGTTGCATGCACACAAAGTCTGTACATTGGCTGGTTGCTGCAACACGAAGTCTGTACATTGGCCGGTTGCATGCGCACAAAGTCTGTACATTGGCTGGTTGCTGCAACACAAAGTCTGTACATTGGCCGGTTGCATGCAAACAAAGTCTGTACATTGGCTGGTTGCTGCAACGCGAAGTATGTACATTGGCCGGTTGCATGCATACACAAAGTCTATACATTGGCTGGTTGCTGCAACACGAAGTCTGTACATTGGCCGGTTGCATGCACACAAAGTCTGTACATTGGCTGGTTGCTGCAACACGAAGTCTGTACACTGGCCGGTTGCATGCATACAAAGTCTGTACATTGGCTGGTTGCTGCAACACGAAGTCTGTACATTGGCCGGTTGCATGCACACAAAGTCTGTACATTGGCTGGTTGCTGCAACACAAAGTCTGTACATTGGCCGGTTGCATGCACACAAAGTCTGTACATTGGCTGGTTGCTTCAACGCGAAGTCTGTACATTGGCCGGTAGCATGCACACAAAGTCTGTACATTAGCTGGTTGCTGCAACACAAAGTCTATACATTGGCTGTTGATAAGTCGGTACATCCTTACTCAAAGTCTGTACATTATTGTCACAAGCACATTAAGTCCATACATTCGTTCACGGCATGTCTGAACATCCATTTCCAATGTACATACTTTACTATCTGCCTTTGTGCAATCCCTCATGAAAAGTCTATACATTGCTAAAGAGACGGTGAGCATGAGAGAGAGACGGTGGGGGAGTGTACCGCTGAGGAGGAGTGTGCCGCTGAAGGGCCAAAAGGGTGTGTCGTTGAAGGGCTGTTAGAGTGTGCCGCTAGAGGGTTGATAGGGTGTACCGGCGAAGGCTGGAACAGGTGTGCCAGTGAAGGCCCACTCCTCCTTTACTTCTTTTAAGGCTTTTCTTTTCTTCCTTTCCTTGGTTTTTTTATGCAGTTTTATACAAGTCTTTCCTCCCTTTCCTCACAGCCTGTTCTTTATAAGTTGGGCATTTAATTCACCACAACGTTGATTAGCCCGATTCTTCTCATGTTGCCCGTAGTGCCTTGTTCCGGTTGGATTATTCCATTGTTAATCGTTTCATTCGTTTGTTGCTTCCTTTTTTTTACCTTTTGGTGTGTATTATTATTATCTCAAAAAAATTCGGTAGCATCTCCCCTTGACTCAAGCGTAAGGGAGATAAAGGGAACGCGCCCACATAGAGTGGCGGAACCCGACAACTGGAGGTGGGCGCCTGAAGGCGGCAGCACCTTTGATGAATCCTCGAAAAACCCGAAAACCAGAGATAGGCAAAGGGGAGGAACTCGGTAAGCCGCTCGGGGGAGTGTGTGTGTGTGTGTGCCGGAGAAAGAAAGGGTAAGGCCGCTGGGACCGCGTCGGGGAAGGCCCATGGGGGCGTACCGGCGAAGGGTTGCAGAAGGGAGTGTTGGGGAGGCCCATGGGGCGTACCGGCGAAGGGTTGCTGAAGGGAGTGCCGTTGAAGGCCAAATGAAGGCGTGCTGGCGAAGAGCTAAATGGGCGTATTGGCAAAGGGTCGCTGGAGGGAGTGCCGCTGAAGGCCAAATGAAGGCGTGCCGGCGAAGAGCTAAATGGGCGTATTGGCAAAGGGTCGCTGGCAGGGGCACCAGTGAGAGGTGTTGTAGGGTGTATCGTCCAAGGACTGTACAATACGAGCCGAAGGCTAGCTAGGTGGGGTAAAGCCAAAGGAGAAAGGGCTCGGGACTTAGTTTGGTTTACTCCACATGGGAAGCTTCCGTCGCAAACAGGGGAAACTGGGCTGGGAGAATAACATGGTGGCGTTGATGGTTGGGTATTTTAAGGAAAGGAAGGAGCCATGACGAGGGAGACGAAGACCTATGGTGGGGACCAAACCATCGGAAGACGGGGAAAGAAACATTCGAACGCATACGCATGAAACCAACAGAGACACTAAAAGGAAGGAACTCAAAAGAGATATTCTTCTATTCATGCTAAACAAGGGCCGTGGTCGGCCGTGTACACATTAGAGCCTCGGCGCGTTGAGAACAATGGAGGGAGGGAGAAAGAAAACAAGGGGAGAAAGAAATGGGAGGAGCTAGAGCCAAGCAGGGGCGAAGGCTCCCCGCCCTCCCCGGCCCTCCGTGATACACCACACACACTCCTTCTCTTCGCCTCCCTTACTCTCTCTTCCGGATGGCTGTCGGAGGGGAATCCCACGTCGAAGCTCTCCCTTCTTCTTCTCCTTCTCTTCTTCTTCTTCCTATGGAGACGGTGGCTCTCTCCTTCTTCTTCTCTGCGTGTTCTCTTCTTCCTCTTCTCTTTTCTCCGTCCTCTTTTTTCTGCTCCGAAGAAGAGGGGTTTTTGTACCCCACACGGCGGGAGCGTTCGAACACGGCAGTCGGTAGCGGGAAGCGACTGGCCATGATGGGGTTTGACTTCCCCCCGTCCTGGATGTCAGGGGGGTAGCCTGCGTGGCCCAACCTCCGGCTGACACCTCGGACAGCCCACTGCGCGCCAAAGATCCATAGGGCATGAGCGTCACGTCGTTCGGCCGTTGAAATGCCTTCACGCTGTGTCGCTGGCGGGCTCAAGAAGTGTGCCGCAGGAGGGCCAAAAGGGCGTACCGGTGGGAGGCACGGCGAGCGTGCCGTTGAAGGGCCTTAAGGGCGCGCCGCTGAAGGGCCTGAGGGGCGTGTCGTTGAACTATTGCCATGGCGTGCCGCTGAAGAGCTCAAGGGTTGTGCCGCTGAAGGGCGTGCCGCTGAGCAGGGCAAAGGGCGTGCCGTTGAACAGCTCAAGGGCGTGCCGTTGAACAGCTCAAGGGCGTGCCGCTGAACAGGGCAGAGGGTGTGCCGCTGAAGGCCCTAGGGCGTGCCGCTGAAGGCCATTGGGCGTGCCGCTGAAGGCCATCAGGGGTGCATTTTTGAGCCCGTTGTGAGCACGAGGCGTGGTCCGTTTGATTTCCTCCGTGGCCTGTGGTTTGTGGGGCTCTTGAAGGCTGATCTCTCTTTGCTGTCGTGACTATGGAGGCGGCCTCACACAGCGTTTGTTGATATTCAGAGAGTCCGGATGGCCCTCTTTCTTCGCAGTCTCTTCGGCTGAAGTTGTTGTCGATGCCGGGCTAACTGGGACGTATGGGCGTGCAATTTTGCACGTCCACAAATGCCCCCCACCCACGGGTAACGCAGGCGAAGGATGAGCTGAGGGGGGTGCCCGTGGGTGTACTGGTCTCTTCTTCTCTTTGTTGGCTTTGACAGGGTGTCGGGAGCTGATATGATATGCCTGTCTCTTCTTCTTTTCATCAGTGCCGACGGGGTGTCGAGAACTGACGTGGTATGTCGGTCTTTTTCTTCTCTTCGTCAGTGCCGACGGGGCGTCGGGAGCTGACAGGGTTTGTTTGTCTCTTCTGTTGGTCTCTTCTTCTCTTCGTCAGTGCCGACGGGGTGTCGAGAGCTGACAGGGTTTGTTGGTCTCTTTGTCTCTTCATCAGTGCCGACGGGGTGCTGGGGACTGAAGCAGTATGTTAGTCTCTTTGTCTCTTCATCAGTGCCGACGGGGTGCCGGGGACTGACGTGGCTTGTTAGTCTCTTCTTCTCTTCGTCAGTGCCGACGGGGTGTCGGGAGCTGACCTGGTTTGTTGGTCTCCTCTTCTCTTCGTCAGTGCCGACGAGGTGTCGGGCGCTGACCTGACTTGTTAATCTCTTTGTCTCTTCGTCAGTGCCGACGGGGTGTCGGGAGCTGACATGGTTTGTTGATCTCTTTGTCTCTTCATCAGTGCCGAGGTGGTGTCGGGAGCTGACATGGTTTGTTGATCTCTTTGTCTCTTCGTCAGTGCCGACGGGGTGTCGGGAGCTGACATAGTTTGTTGATCTCTTCTTCTCTTCGTCAGTGCCGACGGGGTGTCGGGAGCTGACATGGCTTGTTGGTCTCTTTGTCTCTTTACTTCTTTTCTCTCTTTTTTCTTTTTTTTTTGAACCACATTACCGGTACAAGCGCCCTTTCGGATTTTCACCGGTGACGGGCCCCTCTTGCTTTTGCCCACGCGCCCTCTCGGGTTTTCACGCGGCGGGGTACCCGATTTTGCCTGTAGCGCCCTTTCGGGTTTTCGTCACAGCCGGATTGTTGCCATTTTTACCCTTGTCCCCGTATAGGGGCAAGTCCGGCGGGGCACCTCTATTTTAAGCCCCTCTATCTTTTTTTTTCTTTTTTTTTTGAAGAGCGGGTAATCGGTAATTGCTGGCTAGGGCTCGAAGCCTTGCGCCGAAAGACATGGTTCCTTCGTCGGCAAGAAGATAATGCCAACGCAACGGAGGGATTTTTGCCGATTCGGGCGTAAGGTCCGTAATGGCAATATTGTGTGGAGTGGGTGGCTAGGGCACGGAGCCTTGCGCCGGAACGGGACTTATTCGTTGGCAAGGAACTAATGCCAGCGCAAGGGTAAAGATCATGCCGATTCGGGCGTAAGGCCCGCGACGGTGATTTTGCATGAGAGAAGGTGGCTAGGGTGCGAAGCCTTGCGCCAGAAAAGGACTTATTCGTTGGCAAGGAACTAATGCCAGAGCAAGGGTGGAGTCAGCTTTGCCCGTGTAGACGCCCGTCGACACGTAAGGGCGTGCGGACGAATAATCCCCACGGGGACATTGGTCGTCGTGCATTATTCATACACATGTATAGTTATGAACATGTTTATGTATATACATACATGTACTTATATTTATATTTCATATATTTTATTGTTATATATTTTTTTGTTTGTCATCACTATTAACTCTCTCCTCTTTCTCCCCCCTTTTTTTTCTTTTCCTTCCCTCATTTTCTTCTTCCCTTTCTTTTTTTCCTTTTCTTGTCTTCCCTCTTCTCCTCTTTTTTCTCTTTTTTTTTATATATTCCACCGTCCCCTTTTCTTTTCTTTCTGCTCTCGCTTTTTCTCTTTCTATTTTTTTTGTCCCCTCCTTTTCTATTCCCCCTTTTTATTTTTTTTATCCCCCCTTTTTCTTTTGTCAAAATTTCCCTTTTTCTTCTCTCTTCCCCTCTTCTTTTTTCTCTCTTTTCTTTTCTCCCTTTCTCTCTTCTTTCTTTTCTCTCTCCTTTTTATAACCTTATAAAAAGGGGGGGCGGGGGCGGGGGTGGCTCGAACGGGCCACCCCCTTTTCGAATTCCCCCTCCTCCCTCTCTTTTCTCTCTCTTTGGTGACCGAGCGAACGGAGCCCCCTCCCCCTTCCTTCCTCTTCTTCTCAGGGCGCGGCCGCCGCCGTGAGCACCACCGCCGTCATCGTCACTTCTTCGCCAGGGTGAGGGGAGCACCGCGGGGAGGCTCTCCTCCTCCCTCTTTCCCTCCCCCTCTCATTCTCTCTTCACCTTCTCTCCCTCCCATTCTTCTTTTCCCCCTTGGTTTGGGGGACGGCGAAGCCCTAGGCCCCGTCTTCCTTTTCTTCTTTCTCCCCATCCTCTTCTTCCTTCTTCTCTCCCTTATCCTCTTTCTTCTTCTCCATCTCTTCTTCTTCCTTTCCTCTGGTGTTGTGATAGGGGAGACTGTCGGGCTCCGGTTGTGCCGGTGGGGGAGGCGTGAGGGTGTGCCGGAGAGAGGGCATCGGAGTGTGTCGGCGAAGGACCCCTCGGGGTGTACCGGCGGAGAGCCCTGAGGGCGTATCAGGGAAGCCCCCACAGAGTGTACCGGGGGAGCTGCGCGGGGCCGTGCCGGGAAACGGGGATAGCTGTGTGCCGGCGAAGCCCCCATAGGGTGTGCCGGGGAAGACGCCAGGGCTGTGTGTCGGGGAGGCGCCTCAGGGGGCGTGCCGGCGAAGACCCCCAAGGGGTGTACCGGCGAAGCCAGGGCTAGAGCGTGCCGGGGAGGACACTGAGGGCTGTGCCGACGAAGAGGCTATGGAGCGTGCCAGGGAGGATACTGAGGGCTGTGCCGGCGAAGAGGCTATGGAGCGTGCCGGGGAAGCCCCCCCCCCCCCCAACAGGGTGTGCCGGGGAAGACACCCAGGGGGTGTACCGGCGAGAGGATGCCTGTGTAGTTGAGGACTTTTTGGTGTTGCCTTTCGGGGCCCACCTTGACTTTGTTGGGGCCGTCACTCCTTGTGGACGCGCACCCGTGTTTTCCCTTACGCCTTTGGCCTAGGGGAAACTCTATCAAAATTTCGTCAGAAATCAGCAGTGTCTTTTTCGTTTTACTTGTAGTAGAACCCCTTTACAGTTTTCATTTCTCTTCGCCCGTGGCTTGTTCTGATCTTCTATTGGTTGCATCTTTGTAGATAAATGGCTGCCCCACGCGGTTTTTCTGCTCCTACTGCCGCTGTCGGGGCCGACCTTGTTCCCCAGCCTCCGGTGCCAGCCGTCACATGGCTCAACGTGGAGGAGCTGGACAGAGAGCATGCTGAAATATCCGTGCTAGCCAGGTCTTCGGGTTCCGAGGGCGAGACAATGGACTATAATAGGCTCTCTCGGGTCGAGAATCGCTTCACCTTTGATCGGACCGGTGAGTATCGGAAGGACTTCCCGAAGGACAAGCATCTCATCCGGTTTTTGAAGTACTTCCGCTCCCAGGAGAGGCGGGAGCTACGAGCTGTGCGGGAGGTCGAGCAAGTGATCCTTCAAGCACGCGACAGTTTGTTGTATAGTGTCCCGAGGAGCATCCCGATGTATCTGGTGGGGGAGGCCCGGGAATGGAAGCCCGTCCTGGGGATCGAAGGAGTGCTACCGGCCGAAGACAAATTGATGCGAGCACCTCAATTCACCCTAGCGAAGTGGGATATGTCTGCTGGGCGGGTACAAGGCGAGCCGCCTCGCTTTGGATTGTTCTTGGCTCCCTTGAAATGGGGCTACAGGGAAGAGCCCTTCATGCTGGATTGCCTGGCCGTCCGATTCAAGTACGAGTTGGCACTAGGATGGTTCGGGGAGCGGAAACTCCAGGATGCTCATACCTTCAGGGAAGGGGCAGTAGAATTCATCGAGTACGTGCTGTTCAACTATGCCCCGTTACTGGTCCGGGTTGGAATTTACCACAGCGTGTACGCCTCTCGGTACGGCTACCCCATCTCCAAGGGCCTCTGCTGCGGCATGATAGAGGTGTTTAGTGCCGAGACCAACACCTTTTACACGGCAGAAGGTGAAACTTCATTGGATCTATGGAGCCTCAGTCAGCTGAGCGGCCCATTGACGGGGAGCCATATGAAGAAGTCTGCCTCTCCGACCTGATCAAGGACGAAACCAACGGGGACGGCTACTATTCTCTTGGGTATTCATACCAGTATCTCATGAAGGCGTACCGGGAGTTATATCAGCTGGCGCACGGTGGGAGGCAGCCTCCACGCGGGGATCGGAAGAGGGTCCGCCTGACCTTGTGGTTGCAGTATTTTTACGATGGACTAAAGCAATATGCAGAGTTTCCATGCATCGGCACCGCTGTTGCTCGTAAGAAGCGTGCCAAGCCCAAGACCGACGTGAAGATCCCTTCCAGGGGGCGCCGGAGTGGACCTAATCCGATAGGGGTCGACCCACTGACGCACTGCGCCGCTTATCTGACGTACTAGCTGTGCTCGTTTGCCTTGCCATACGGGGACTAGACGGTTATTCGACCGGACGCTACCTACCCAACGTGTCAAATGGCGTGGAGAATCAAGCTGTCCCTATGCCCGGCTGCTCTCTATATGATCTATAAGGCGCTGGGAGACATTAGCACTCATCAGTTCCCGAGGCAAGTCCGGTACGTGTGCCCGTTGCACTTCTTCAATGCATGGGTCTGCTCGCTATTCTCGGACTTCACCCCGCGTGCTCTTCAAGATTGGGGGCTGGTGCCGAGGATGCTGGAGTTTGCCAGTGCAGAGCCAGGCTCTACTTCCATGCGACTGTATGACATTCGGGGCCAGTTGACAACGGTTCCCCGGGACGTGGCCGGCACCATTCACTTCTGGACGCTGGCCGCACATTCTAGCCCTCTGGTGAATAATAAGAGGGAATGCAGAGATGATCAGGTGGAGAAGTATGTCCACCCAATCAGCCAGGAGAACGTGGTCTGCCCAGTGCTGGAGCCCGAGCTCAGGGACTGGGCGTTATCCATCCGCCCGAGCGTGCTGGCGGTCAGGAAGGGGGAAAAGTTGCTGCTGGAACCATATTACCCATTCCGGTTCGGCCGAAACTTCGGATATGATCAGCATATTCATGTCTATCATGCACAGTTCGGCTTGCCTTCATGAAATCTCCGGGGAAGTTCGGTCGCCGAGCATGCCAGGAGCTGGTGGGATTTCTTCCATCGGGCGGACTCTGCCACCTTCAGAGTGCCAGCCCCCAGTCGCATCCCCCGAGTGACTCCAGAGTATATAAAATGGTGAAACGCCCGGACGGCCTTCTATCGGTTGCACAAGACCGACTGCTGGGACGGGGCCGAGAGGAAATTCCTGAGCAGGCAGCCGGTACCGGTACTCGATATTGAGCCGGAGCATCTCCTCCGGCTCAATAACATGCAGGAGAAGGAGGTGGTGGCATATCTGGCCTCTCGCTGGGAGGCTCGGGAAGCGAGGCCGACACCAAAAGTGGAGCTACCCCCGGTGGCGAAGGACACCTACAAGAAGACCTTGAGGGACCTTTGCCGGATAGGGAGTGACCGTCTGGAGCTCATCAATTATCCGCTCCCCATGGAAGAGGAGGGCACTCCCGCAAAGAGGTGGCGCCCGGAGAGAGACCCAATCTGTCCGTACCGCACGTTCATGAGGCGAGAGGAGAGGAAGCCTGAAAATTACAAGGACACCACGTGGCTGTATATCCTTCTCCGAGTGAACGGGCTGAAGATCGAGGATCAGACAGCCGTCATTCTGGGCAAGCGCCTGCATATATCATATTATTATGCCGACGGGTGGGGCATGGACCACTTCAATCTTTTCTGCCACCTTTCCTCGAAGAAGCATGCCGACCTAGCCGCTCTCACTGATCGTTGCCAGAAGATCGAGGACGTGTGCTGGCTGGTCCGAGAGGCGGCGCGTCGGGACAAGGAGCCGTCCCTGAGCTATTGGCCGATAACGCTTCTGTTGTATACTGGTCCTCACGGTATTTAATCTTTCCACTTCTTTTATTCTCATTGTTGCGACCTTGGCAGATTATCGGGTGCTGATCATATGCGTGTGTCTATTTTGACAGACCATCCCGATAGCGTGCAAATGGTGACGTACCGGAATCTCCTTCGGCTCGTCCAAAAGCCCGCATACTTCGAGGCCACACTGCCAGCCCCGACTACGGCTCCCTTGCCCAAGGCTGCGAAGAGGTCCCGGGTGAAGTAGCCTGTGAAGAAGGCAGTGGATGCCGCCAAGGTGGCCGGGCGGCGAGAGGCGAAGCGCAGGAAACGGGGGCTGCTAAGGCTTCGGTGACTATTCCTCCGGCGCCAAGAATTCCTTCCTTCGAGGAGTTCGAAGTCGCCCGGGCCGAGCCGGGTCAGCCCGCTGGTTAGAACCCCCCGCCCTTCGTATCCTTCAGGCTCCGGCTTCATTTTGGGGCAAGGACTTTACACATGAGCGTTTCTTCCTTTTTTTGTTTCAGCTGCCATGGAAGGGCTTGCACCCGCGCCCCTTCCTGGCGTAGGGGAGCCAGCATTTGTGCCTATCCCCGATATGGGTGAAACTGAGGCAGTAGCCGAGGTGACTTCGGCGCCAACTCCGACTCCCCCACCGTAAGCCAAGGGGAGGTCCCGGGCGAAGTCGCCCGTTAAGGAGGCGTTGGCTGCTGTAAAAGCGGCTGAGCGGCAAGCGACGAAGCGGAGGCGGGCCGAGGGGTCCCCGGCTCCAGCGGCCGTCTCTCCGGTGGCTTCCATTTTATCGTTCGAGGAGTTCGAAGTCACTCGGGTCGAACCGAGCCGCCCCGCCGGTCAGACTTGTTGACCGCTGATATTCTTCAGGATTTATTTGCCTCCCGGGGGTAGGGCTTTCATGCATACATGACATGTGTGCTTCTTCCTCTCAGCCGGTACAGAGGAGCCGTCACTTGCACCGACCTCGGGCGAGAGAGAGAGAGAGACTACGGCTCCTAAGGCACCATCGCCTGCCAAGGAGGCCCTTGGGCCGCCTCATGCTGTAGAAGCCGGAGGGCGTATTTATCTACGCCCAGTTAATTGACTTCTTTCATTCTTGAGGCCTCATCGGCTCTGGTGTGATCCACCTTCTTCTTTATTGTGGCAGCCGTTGACACAGCAGTCATCGGGCAATTGTGGCCCCGCCTGCATCTCCCGACGACGCGCATGTACACGGAAGTCGAAGTCCGGAGGTCCGATCCCCGCCCGGTCCGCGTGAGGATGCGCCGATCATCGATCTCGAAGCAGAGGCCCCCTTGCCAGCAAGGGAAGAACCCGTGGCGGTCGAGTCTTCGTCGAGCGAAGAGGTAGATTACGATTACTCTTCCGAGGAGATGGCTTCTGGCGAGGGCGTACCTTAGGCATCTGGGCCGCCCAAGTCAATATTTAAGGTCCCTTCACTTGCTAGCTCTCTGAGCCTGATGGAGGAGGCTACTGTAAGTGTGAGCTTGTTCGTGCAGGCCTTCCTTTGTGGCCATCTGTGACTTTATTCCTGTTATCCCTTGATTTTCAGGAACCAATTGAGCCGGAGGCCGTGGAGGGGGCTATCCCGGCTAAACCGGTCGACCGCTCGACAGGAGCTGATGCGGGCCTGGGTAAGCTGGCCCTCTTGTTCGAGGCTCTGCAGTAGGAGCCAGCCACGGAGACTTCGAGTGCTCCCGGAACGGCGGACGAGCCCTTGGAGGAAGGGGAGATCGCGCCCGAAGGCGGCATCGTCCCGGTGGCCGAGGTAAGCACGCGGGTCTTGTGGTTCCTTTCTGCCTCTTGCTCCCGTACAACTTATTCCAAATAGCGAGTAGCTTACTTCTCTTCACATGGTCAGGTAATGCCGACGCCCGGGAGAACGTCTGGCCGTGTCCGGAAGGCTGTCGCCAAACGGAGGCCTACCATTGGTCCGATAGCGGTGGAAGGGCTGGCTCCGGTCTCGGGCCCGGGGGCGGAGAGCCTTGCGGCACTTGTGCAAGCGGGAGGCATACCCCGGCTGATGGTTCCGCTTCCGCCTCTCCCAAAGCTTCCGGCCCAGATGGAGGACCCACTCTTGAAGCAGATATTCGCGGGGCTTCGCGCACACCTGGAGGGGTCCCAGACGCAGGAGAGGGGTCGACCAACGATGGCTTCGAGCTCGGCTTTGCTCGAGGCCCCTCCTTTGCCTACAGCAGCGACACATGCATCCCCGCCCAGGGAGACGGTGGCAACACCAAGCGACTCGACAATGGCCTTATCCATTCCCCTGGCGGTGACCCGCCAAGGGTCTTCTGTCGAGCTGCGCCGGCCAGAAGACTTGGCCCTTGCTCTTCCATCTTCTTCAGTCGCAGTGGATGCTAATTTTTGGGCCGAGGTGGACATCTCCGTAGATTTTGTCCCTCCGGCTGTGCCCTCGGTCAGCCACACCTTGTCAGGCGCACCGGTCCGACAGATGTTGGTAACATTGCGGACGATGCTCTTCGTCGATCTTTCTTTGTCATATCGGGAGGTGTAGAGTATAGTGTCGTAGTTGACCGAGGCGCTGCAAGTGTTGGGCTGCCCCCTCGAGGAATGGTCGCGGCGGGTTCTATTGCTACTGAAGTATGTTAAGCGTCGCGAGTTCCTCGAGACCCAGGCTCCTGACGAACGTGCCGCGCTAGATGCCCAGGCAGACGAGTATTTGCAGACCTTGGAGGCACGGCGCCAAAATGAAGAGCGCCATGGGAAGGCCTTCGAGGAAGGCCAGGGCAATGTTCGCTCCCTCAAGAGCCGAATCGCAGAGCTGGAGGGCTACCTTGCTGCGGCTAGGTTTGACCTTGCCGAGGCTGAAAGAGTGGTCAAGAGGGAAGGCGAGGCTCTTGCCGTCGCCCAGGTTGAGACGGTGTCCGTGGAGGCAGAACTCGCCCGCCTCGAAGAACTGAGGGGTCGACTGCGCGACATGACAAACTTCCCTTGCGTCGAGATTCTCCCTCTCAAAGATATCTTTAGGGGTGTTGACCGAACGTTACACCCCTTAGCTCTCTTTTTTTTTCCTCCTTTTTTTGGAAGTGTGACACAGGGGTATGCCCCGAAGCATATGTAGCTTGATCCCTTTTCGAATAGAACAGAACACTTATTGTTTCACATGTCCTTTCGGTGCGTGTGGCATTCGCCCTAGTGGCATCTCCTTTCTTCTCTCTTGTCTTTTGCACATTGTTTTCCTCTTCTTCCTCTTCTCCTTTTTGCAATGCAAGAACACATTGGCGGAGTATAAATCTTCACGGTGATTCGCTCTGGGAGAATCAGGCAGGAACCCATGTCAGGGCACGAGAGAGTGCTCGCCCTCCCAGGGGAAGGACGAGGGAACCACTCCACCGTACCAAATGGGTGACTTACCGGTCTCGCCATAACGTTGGAAAGGCGCAATGGCCTCGGGCGGGGAGCCTTGGTCAGAGACCGGGTTTCTCGTCGCTCGGAGGGGACGGAGAGAAGAGTTTGTTTAGTCAATGACCTGGACGGGAGGTCCAAGCCAAAGGGAGTACCCACCGCCCGGGGAGGACGGAGAGAAGAGTTTGTTTAGTCAATGGTCTGGACGGGGGTCCAAGCCAAAGGGAGTACCCACCGCCCGGGGAGGACGGAGAGAAGAGTTTGTTTAGACAATGGCCTGGAGGGGAGGTCCAAGCCAAAGGGGTACCCACCGCTCGGGGAGGACGGGGAGAAGAGTTTGTTTAGTCAATGGCCTGGACGGGAGGTCCAAGCCAAAGGGGTATCCACCGCCCGGGGAGGACGGAGAGAAGAGTTTGTATAGTCAATTACCTGGACGAGAAGTCCAAGCCAAAGGGGTACCCGCCGTCCATAGGGACGGGGAGAAGAGTTTGTTTAGTTCTCCGTATCTCCGCTGATACAGGGCGATGACGGGAAATAGAGGGGGGCGTTGCCCCCTCTTCTTAGCTTTTATTCTTCCCTTGCTCTTTTCTCTTCTTCTTTCTTTTCTTTCTTCCCTTTTCTTCTTATCTTTTTTTCTCCTTCTTTTTTTCTTCTTTTTTTTCTCTTTTTTTTCTTCTCTTTTCTCTTCTTCTTTCTTTCTCTTTCTTTTCCTTTTTCTTTCTTTCTTTTTTTTCTCTTCTTTCTTTCTTTTTTTCTTTCTTTCTTTCTCTCTTTTTTTTACTCTCCTCCTCTTTTTCTCTTCTCTTTTTTTCTTCCTTCTTTCTTCTCTTCTCTTTTTTTTTGAAAACATGGATAGCGATCAAGTTGTTCAGACATCAATCGCGCGAATCCGCCCAAAATAGGGCGAAAAATAATATCATTAATTGAATGGGGGCACCGGAGCGTGGTACAGTCTCAAGTGCCTTCCATTAAGAGGCGGGAATTGAACTTCCCCGCGGTGGTTGACAATTACATAGGCTCCGCCTTCGTAGACTTTTTGGACTACGTAGGGTCCGAGCCAATTCTCATTCAGTTTGCCCTTGGGGTTGGCGGCCATGACGTCTCTTCTCTTGACCATGACCATGTCGCCCTTCTTGAATTCGCGTTCCTTGACGAGCTTGTCAAAGGCACGTGCTATTCGGGCCTGGTAGACCTGAATGTTCTGTTGGGCCTGAAGCCGCTTTCCTTCCAGGCTGGAGAGCTCTTCGAGCCTTCGCTCGACGTTTGTCTGTCCTTCATGGACAAGCCCATGCTGAATGGCGACCCTGAGGGAAGGTATCTCCAATTCAACAGGGACGATTGCCTCCGAGCCGTATACTAGAGAGAAAGGCGAGCATCCCGTTGGGGTCTTGTATACGGCCCGGTATGCCCACAGCGCCTCATACATTTTCTCATCCCAGTCACTTTTATTAGAACTGACAATCTTGGCTAGGAGGGTACAGAGTGTCTTATTAAAAGCTTCGGCCAGCCCATTAGCCTGTGGATTGTAAGGAGTCGATGTCCTCCAATCAATCTTGTATTTTTCTGCCAGCCGGTAGACCTTCTAGTTGCGGAAGTGGCTGCCGTTGTCTGACACAATCCGGTCGGGCATGCCGAACCGGAATATAATGTTACGGCGGACAAACCTGGCCATGATCTCTCCGGTGACCTCCCTTATGGCGACAGCCTTTGCCCAACGGGAGAAATAATCTGTCGCCGCCAAGATGTACGCAGGTAAGGGACCCACGACGTCTGTTCCCCACTGGGCAAACGACCAACTGGGCACTGTTGGATGCAGCTGCACGGGCGGCCTTCTGGGTATGGTGGCATGTTCCTGACACTTCTGACATGACTTAGCGTATTTCCAGCAGTCGTCAAACATTACCGGCCAGTAGTAACCAAGCTTCTTTATTTCAATCTTCATTTTTGGTCCCACCTGGTGTGCGCCGGCCATCCCCGCATGGACTTATTTCATTACCCCCTAGGCTTCTTCAATGGAGAGGCATCGAAGGAGTAGCTTCTGTTTGGCGTCGGCCATAATTCGGAATAATATTCCGTTTCGGAGCTCGTAGGAGTCCTTGGTTCTGATTAGCTTGATCTTATCTTCTCTTCGTTTGGGTAGTTGCCGGTATTTGAACCACTGCATCAGGGGGGCTCTCCAGTCAGGTAGGCCGACGGCTTCTGCTGTAGTGACTTCTAGCTCCTCTTCTTCCGGTTCTTCTTCTATCACGCTGGGCACTTGGCGCTGATTTATTACATGGATATTGAGAGGTCCATCTGGCGGCACTGTTAGTGAGCTTGCCAATTTTGCCAGGGTGTCGGCTTGTGCATTCTCCCCTCTGGCGACATGGCCTATCTCAAGAAGGTAGAATCGCTCCATGAGCCCCTTCGCCTTAGTGTGATAAGGGAGCAACTCAGGTTTCAGGACGTCGAACTGCCCCTGGACCTGCTTGACGACCAGCAGCGAGTCGCCGAATACTTAGAGCATTTTGATCTCCATTTGGAGGGCCACTTGGAGGCCGATGATCAGAGCTTCATACTCTGCTTCATTATTTATGCAGGGCTTGCTAATGCAGCAGGAAGTGTGCAGCACTTCTCCGTCTGGCGATTTGAGGACGATGCCGGCTCCGGCCCGTACCTTGGTGCATCCGGACGGGGTCACTTCTGTTCTCGAGGCCCCGTCGAAATACAACTGCTAGATGGCTTGTTGGACTTGGTCCACCTCCAGTGTTACATCTTCGGGTAGCTCGGTGGCCAACGGAGAGTCTTCGGGCACTGGGTGTGCTGCGAAGAAATCCACGACGGCTTGTCTTTTAACGGCCCTCTGCGGCACGTAGGTGATGTCAAACTCCATGAGCAGCACAGCCCATTTGCCAAGGCGCCCCTTCAGGACTGGCTGGGAGAGAATGTGCTTGATGGGATCGGCTCTGGATATTAGACTTACTTCATGGGATAGCATATAATGCCTCAGCTTCTTGACTGCGAAGACCAAGGCAAGGCAGACTTTCTCGATCGGGGTATACTTGGCCTCTGCCCCCACCAATCTCTGGCTGAGATAGTAGAGAGCCTGCTCCTTTCCCTCATCATTATTCTGGGCAAGCATTGCCCCCAGTGAATATTCGGTGGCCGCTATATAGAGAATAAGCGGTCTGCCTTTGACAGGCGCCCCCAGGACTGGCGGGGTTTTCAAGTACTTCTTTAGCTGGTCGAATGCGTGCTGGCATTCGTGACCCCAGCTGAAGGGTGCATTCTTCATCATTAGTCTGTGAAAGGGTTGGCAACGCCCCGACAGGTTGGAAATGAACCTGCGGATGTAAGCTAAACGGCCCTGTAGGGACCTCAGCTCTCCCAGACTCTTCGGAGGGGGCAACTCCTGGATGGCTTTTATCTTGAAGGGGTCAATCTCGATCCCTCTGTGTCGGACAACAAAGCCGAGGAACTTCCCACTGGACACGCCGAAGGCGCACTTCATGGGGTTCATTTTTAGCCCGTACAGCCGGAGCCTTCGGAAAATGACCCTAAGGTCACTCAGATTGTAATGCCCTGGGTTTTTTGGATCCTCGTTCGTGGGTCTCGGATCTGGTTTCTCAGAGCGTCTGACTCCGTTGTGTCCAAAATTTTGTTTCGGACATCTTTCGTGTTCGGATCGGCGCGATCCGGAGTCGTTTCGGAGGCCCGGAGGCGTTCCACGGCTTTTTCCGCGTGTGTTTTCCGATTCCCGGCGTGGGTTTCGGCTTTCCCTTCGGAACCTCGTTGCGGGTGAAGCGGGCCGTTCACCTAGGCGAGTGTGGTACCGTTGCGATCGGTGCGTTCTGAGGATCGCGAGGGTGTGATTTTCTATTTTTTGGGATTTTTCCAAATTTTCGGATTTTCCTATATATTAACCCACCCTCTCTCTCCCCTCTCATTTCTCTCTTCTCTCCCTCTCTCTCTCTTCTCACGCTCTCTCCTCTCTCCCTCTCTCTCCGGCGGCCAACGGGGCGGAGTACGGGCGAGGTGGGGATGGCGCGGGCGAGGCGCGGGCGAGGATGGATGAGGATCGAGGCTCGAGGGCGCGGTGAAGCTCGACCGTGAGTTCGTGGAGCGGCGAGGCTTCAACGGCGTTTTCTTCGTGGATCGGCGTCCACAGTGCGCGAAATATTCGGTGGAGGTAGGGTGATGGACCCCCAGCTCGTGCGCTTTATTTCCCGCGAGTTTCGTAGGCCGTGGTGAGCCGAGCGGGTCATTTGGGGCGTTTTGGGGAAAATCATGTTTTGGGGAGTGATCGCCCGATCTAGCGATTCGTTGCGTTTTAGGCCGATCCGAGGCCATAGATGCATGCTAGGGGCTGTTGGGGAGCTTCCCCTGTGTTTTCCCCCTCATCCGTGGATGTTTGGGGGCGTGGCGTGGATTTTTGGGTGTTTTCCCGCCGTTCTCGGTTTTCCGAAATGGTCGCGGTCCACCAGAAACCGCTACCATCTGGTCGCGGTCTTGGGAGAACCGCGTTCATCCTTTGCGTTTTGGTCGAGGAGGCCTTCGAGTGTCGCGGTCGTGCGATAGACCGCTTTGGTCTAGTCGCGGTCATGGGATGACCGCTACTATCTGGTCGCGGTCCTCGGGCGACCGCTACCAGCGGGGTTGCGCGTGGCTAGTTGCGATCGTGAGGTGACCGTGACAGCATGGTCGCGGTCTCCGGTCGACTGCTACCATCTGGTCGCTGTCCCCGGTCGACCACTATCTGGTCGCGGTCACCAGGTGACCACTACCACGTTCTGGTTCCTGTTTGCGCTGTTTTGACCTCCGGTCAACCCGGTTGTGACCCAGTGGTTGACTTTAGATCTCGTGAGTGTCTCGGACACCCCGTGGAGTTCCGTGACCGTGTCTTTGGGTGTCCAGAGGTCCCACTTACCTCGTTTTGCGTGTCGTGAGCTTAAGGGTCCAAGTGACCTTTTAGCACTCCGATTGTGTTGTTTTGGTCTCCGGTCGACCCGGTTGTGACCCAGTGGTCGACCTCCGGCCTTGTGAGTATCCCGGACACCCCATGGTTTCTGTGTCTGTGTTTTTGGGGTGTCGGGAGGGACCGTGTTGCCTCGATTAGTGTGCCCGTAGGTGTGGTGGGTCCGGGTGACCCCACGTGTTCCGGGCTTTCGTGTTACGCATGATCGAGTCACCGCTCATCGGTGGGTGTGCTGTGGGGTCTCCCCCGCATGTCGTGGGTTTCCTTTGGAAGGCAATTCCCATGTGGGCCATGTGCTTGGCCTTGGACTCCGAGTCCAGTTATCCGGCCTGGGGCTGGAGGTTTCCCGCTTGCTTCGAGATGGGAAATCGACATGGCGGCTTGTGTGCCGCCCTGGGAATCGTGCTCCTGTGTTTTCCGTGTGGCCCGTGTGGGTGGCCTTAGTCCTTTGCATTCCCTTTCCGAGGGAGTGGTCTTGGCGACTCGTGAGTTGTCTCGATACTTGTGCTACAGTGGGTTTAGACCTAGAGATTGGACTAGATTGACGGCCTTGTGCTGTTGCGTACAACGGTCTTGACCCCGAGTCTTGTGACTCAAGGACCGTTGGGTGTAGTGCGTCTAGAGGACTGTCCAGAGTCCAGTGGTTTAGCGCCACTTGACTTTTCTCGACTCTAGCGCACGGTGCGTGCGTGGCCGTGGACTGTGAGTCCCGTTTCTTCTCTGACTGTGGTCACCGTGCGACGGGGCCGGTACGTGGGGTGGTCCCGGTACGTCGTCGCATTCGGACGTTGTTTTCCGTTGACTTGAGAGTCTACTCCTTCAGTGACCATCCACTAGTCATAGCCCACCAGTACGAGGTGCTGGTCTCACCTGGGAGTGGTGTACGGGCATTGACCTTTGAGACGGTTTGTGGAACGGTTGCCATAGGCCCCTCGTCGGTAGCCAGAGTCCGGCTACGGGGGAAAACCGGTCAGAGGACCAGACCTAGTGACGCAAGGTCTGTGTGTGCACACGTGGTTGGGGGCGGTTGGACCCACGTCGAGGGGCGTGACCCCAGCTAGTTACTTGTTTGTGGTTACTTGTACGGTGTTCGCGCCTCGGGTAGGACCTACCATGTCAGGCGGTTCACCTGCGGTGCGGTGTAAGACGTCAGGGGACGCTACCGGCAGTGCTTCTAGTGGGTGGTACTCCTGTCGAGTACGGAGTGACAGACTGTCAGTCTCTGTGTCTTTGACCTTCGGGTTTTCGGTCGTGTTGACCGTTGAGTTTCGGTTGGTTCGCCGTGACGCGTGTGTTGGTTTTCACGTCATGAGATTAGTGCTAGTGGATTTACCGAGGTTGGGTCTTATTGTGCAGTACCCGCGATCGGATGGTCGGGGTTGCACCTTGGATAGCGTGTCCAGGTCGGCTGTGTCCGGGGGACAGGCCTCTACGGCGTGGTTGCCGTGTGTTCTTACTTCGGTAGGTGGTACTAGCGTGGTTCGGTAGCTTCGACTGCGTGATCGAGGTCTGTTTTCTGGCAGTAGGAGTAGCTGTAGTGCCGAGTTTTTGACCGGCCACCGGTTTGCTGTTCCTGCTGTAGTTGTAGCTCTCCTTTCCGCTACCGCCGTTGTTTCCGGTTGGGGTTCTGCGGGATCCCTGCTGAGTCTCTATTTTGGAGACTCATTCCCTGTTTTTCAGGTGTGGCGGTCCTTCCTCGAGGTTCGAGGGTGCGGAGCGGAGGTTCTCAGTTGCCAGCTTGCCGGGCTGAGTGTTCACTTGGCATGTGGTACGTTTTACTGCTTTAGACTGTACTTTCTGTTGGACTAGACTCTGTTGTAGTTGTTTATTTATTTATGTTATTTATTGAATTATCCTGCTTTATTTCCTATTTCTTTGTGCCTCCACACTCCTTTTAGCCCTTCCGAGCCCTCTCGGCTCGTGGGCGGCGGTTCGAGTCTCGGATTATCGGGCCTTCTCGGTAATCAGATTCTCGGGTCGTTACACAGATGCTCCTCTCTTTTCTTAGTCTTGACAACTAGATCATCAATGTAGCATTCGACCTTGCTATATAGTAGCTCGTCGAAGATCTTGGTCATTGCCCGCTGATATGTCGCACCGGCATTCTTGAGGCTGAAGGGCATCCTCTTGTAGTGGAATATCCCCTTGGGTGATCCGTGTGAATCCGGTCGTGGTCGGCTATCCAAATTTGGTTATAACCGGATGATCTGTCCATAAAAAATAGGGCCTCGTGACCAGTGGTTGCATCAATCATCACTTCGGTGATAGGTACCGGGAAGTCATCTTTCGGGCAGGCTTTATTCAGGTCGCGAAAATCCACGCAAATCATGATCTATCCATTTTTCTTCTTCACCGGCACAATGTTGGCCAACCAAGTAGTGTACTGGTTTTCCGCCACGAAGTCAACGTTTATGAGCTTGTCAACCTCCTTGCAGATCTGGTTGATCAATTCCGGCCTCATACGCCGGGGAGACTGCTTCATTGGCTCCACCTTGGGATCAATGGCCAAAATGTGCTGGGTCACTTCGGGGCTGAGCCCGGGCATTTCTTTGTAGTTCCAGGCAAAGTAATCCCGGAATTCTTGCAGCAGCTTCGTGTATTGTTCCCTCTCCTGTGGGGGAATAAAAGCACTCAGAAAGGTCGGCCTGGGGTCACCTTCTATGCCGAGGTTGATCTCAGTCAATTCGTCGACAGTGGCCTGGCAGCCATTTTCAATTTCTGGCAGGGCTGGCGACAAATCGACAAAGTCTTGGTCTTCATTGTCCTCGGGCTCGAGGATGCCATCCCCCTCTTCTTGTTCCTCGTGACTGGGCGTGGAGGCTGCGTTCACCGCGCACTCCTCCTAGGCCATGGCCACCAGGTCCGCGGGGTCCGCTGGCGCGGCAAGGCACAGGGCCACCTCGTGGTCTTCTGTGTACTCATCATAGACTACTCCGGCAGGGGCTGGGGCAGCCGCATCTTTAGGCACCTGGTACTGGATAGATACTGTATAGGCTCCTCTTCTTGGGATGTCTGTCACGTGGGGGCGCGGCGGGGCTACCACATAGTCTCCCATTCTAAGCTCATCCCTGTCAATGAGGTCTTGAGCAATGTCTTTGAAGACATAACAGTCTTCGATGGCGTGGCCCAGTTTCTGGTGATAGGGATAAAATAGTGGGTCCCCACTTCTTCGGGTGTCCTGCGGCCTCTTGGACCCTGGAAGGGAGACCTTGCCGTAGTGGCACTCCCAGTCAAAGATACCCCGAGTTTTCTCTCTTGGGAAGAAGTAGGGCTTCTGCAGCTTCTCTTGGAGGGTTAGGCCTCGCCTGGCTGGCCGCCCGGTTAATGGGCTTGCCATATCTCTTGTTTCCCTCCTCGACCAGACGGAGGCGTCAGGACTGGTGTCTCGGGGCCGAGACACATGGCCACCCCACGGGCGGAGAGAGACCTGGATCAGGTCGGTCACTAGCGAGGTCAACTCGGCTAGCCGTGCCTTTAACATCTCGATCTCCCGCTGCTGCCTGTGGTATAAGGCGTACATGAAGGGGTCGTATCGAGGAGAATCCGGGGCATGGCCCATGCTACTTCTCCTTGCTTCGTCGGCAGGCCGGAGTGAGGGCGCCTCGGTGGTGTGACCCTTCAAGGTTAGTCCCTCGGAAAAGGAGGAGGTCTTCCCCATGCAGCGGCGGCGGAGAGGGTTCCAAAGGAACACTTCTTCGTCTTGCGCCTCCTCAGTCGGAGGTGTAAAATATACATCTTGGTGGGCTTCCCGCAAGTCTGTAGCTTCCGCGGGGTCATCGCCGGACAGAGCCGAAACCGATATAACATCAGTTTCGTAATAATCTTCTAGTGAAAAGCCCAGACCGGGGTGCTTGGTGATTTGCAGCAGCCGCCGATCCAGGTTTGGTGGGTTCCACATCCTTTCAAACATTTTCTTCCGGCTGGAGGGTTGATAAGGAGGGATCTTTTGCTTTCTGACCACTCTGGCTGCCCGGTCAGTCATGTGAGGAAGTCCCACGATGGGGACGTGCGGGTCATGCAACTCGTCAGGGAACCGGCAATCGTCGTCTTCCCTGACTGGCTTTTCCCCGGCAACATAAAAGATAGTGGGTGGCCCCTCAGGGTTAGGCACCTCAAAAGTTCTCAGCTGCTCGGCTACTTGGCAGTCAGCTTCTGTAATGGGCTTCAAGATCCCTGGCGGGACTCTGACATCCTCCAGCAGGTCTTTGAGGCAGGGCGTCCCTAGTGTGGGATAGATGGCGAGAGGAGTTGCCTCGAATACCCCCCCTTCTTGTGCGATGAATGGTACATGTGGGGGAGCCACATAGCCCGGGGGCGGCGAAGGAAACCAGCCACCGGATTCCATTTTCTTCTTTCCCCTGTCTTGTGTGGCCTGGGGAGTTTGCCTCGCCTTTTCTAAGTATAGATTGGCGTCTGACAAATGACACTCGAACACCTCAAACGGGTGGAGATCGGCGAAGATTCTGACTTCCTTCCCCTCGCAAGGGTATTTGATACATTGGTGCAGGGTGGAGGGCACCACTCTGTTCTAGTGTAACCAGGGCCGACCAAGCAGCGCCTTATAGGAGGTGTTGGAGTTGATGACGTGGAACTAGACCTTGGTGGTGAAATCATCAAAGGTCAAGTTGAATTCTGCGACCCCCATGGGCACCTCGCATTTCTGGTTAAAACCAGCAATCTTGACATTCTTGACCTCAACCAGGTGCACGTCAAAGTAGTGCTTTTGGTACACTCGGTAGGGGAGTATATTCACTGCCGCCCCTGGGTCGATCAGGACCCTGTTGATAGGCTGGCCATTGAGCTTCCCTTTCATGTAGAGGGGTCTGTTATGGCTGCAGGTGGGCAGGAGCATGTCATCCTCTGTGAAAGCCACAGCCACTTCAGGTGATATTTCTGCCAGACAGGCTTCAAGGTGTGCTGACGTCTGGAGTGCGGCAATAATGGCTTGCCGTGTTTCTTCATCCAAAGACAGCATCTCCTATACGGTAAATCAGGCCGGGATCTTCTTGAGGTGTCTGACTATTCGGTCGGAAGCCCGCACCTTGAGTAACCTCATCTCTTCAGCCTTGCCGCGCCTGCCCCCACCTTGGGGCTGGGGTGTCAGATCAGAGGATGCCTCCTTTGTGAGTTCTGTCACGGCCTGTTGAGCCTGCGGGGCCTGCTGGGCTTCCTCCGTTTCCTGCATGAATTCGGCAAGGTTTGGGATGCCGTTAAATTCTTCTTCTGGCTGAGGGGGAGTCGCCGCCGATGAAGCTCGGGGACTGCTTGCATCTCTTGTCGAAGGAGACCCTTGGGAGCGTACCTGCCCCCCTGCTCGGGCTAATAGGAATTCGACGAATGAAGGGGTGCCTCGGCTCCTGGCCCTCCGGGATAGAGACCCGACGGAGGAGGGATCTCGGTGCCTCGGACCTCGGGCTCGGGGACCTGGTATGGCTGTTCTCCCCTGAGCATGATGTTGAGGTTATCCTGAGGAGGGCGCCCCCACTTCCTTCTCGACCTGGTGGCATGTTGGGAAGTGGACGCTTCAGCCTGGCTCACCTCCGTCGGTTCATGGGGCAACTCTTCTTCTTTTTCTTTCAGGGAGAGGGCAGTGTCGAACAGCGCCGAGAGGGTATTGCAGGCGATGACGACCTCCTTTTTCTTCTTGCTCCTGGGTTTTCTCTTCTTCTTCTTCTTTCATGCTGTAGCCAGTGGCTGCTCTTGGGGGAGTTCACCCCACAGGGGAGGCTCTTTCTCTGCTTCAACTTCTGTTCCTGGGGCCAGTTCGAGTGATTCGAACTCCTCCCAGGGAACATACTCCTTCAGCTCCACGGGCTGAATTTTGGGCTGTTCATAATCTTCAAGCCCATCAATAATAGCCTGGAGTCTTTCAACCGCCGGACTGGTCTTCTTATGGATCCGCATCGGGACGCAGTTCTTTTTGTTGTGAGTAAGCCGCCTCATGACCAGCCGAGGGGCCGTGTCGTGCCAGACTGGGCCCACCGGGGGTGGTGCAGGCAAGGGTGTCACACCCCTTAGATGAACTCCTAGGGTGGGCCGAGGGATACGTGCTCTTCTATTCTTGCTGGCTACAGTCTGCCAACCCCCTCGGTCTTGAGCTGGGGCCATGATAAAAGTTTCATAAGTGGCTCGGGTGCTGGCCTCCGCCCACTCCTCGGGCAACTCTTGGTATAACGAGACCATGCTGACGGTGGAGGTTGTGTTGGGAAACTCATGCGGTTGCGGGGGGTCTACCTTATGCTCCCCCATGTCCAGCTCCCCGTTCTTGATTAAGGACTCAACAATGTTCTTGAAGACGTAGCAGTCCTCAATGGTATGCCCGAGCATCTGGTGGTACAGGCAGAAGCGTGGGTCGTCTTTCTTCTTCAGGTCACTGGGCCTCTTCGGCTCTGGCAGTGTGATTTTATTGTAACTGGTTGCCCACTCAAACAGGTGCTTGGACTTGTCTCGGGAGAAGGAATATAGCTTGTTTCTCATTTTCTCCCTCAGTGAGGGGCCCTCCCACCGTTCTGTAGTTCTGGGCGGGGGAGAGTTGGCGGTCCCTTTGACTTTTTCCTTTTGTTTCTCAAAGGTCTGGAAATCTAGTGCATGCACCTCAGGGGGAGCCGGCTTCTTCTCGGCCTGTCTGGCTCTCTGGCTCGATACGGTCGGGGTGGAGGAATACCGGGCCAGGAATGCCTCAATCTCGGACACTATATTGTTCAGGCGGTCGAATGTCTTGACCTCAGTGCCGATCATCCTTTACAGGATTTCTTTCTTCAGGTTGTGCTTGCAGATCTGCACCGCGTCCTCCTGATGCGGGGGACGCCTGCACCTCATGCTGAGGTTCCTCCATCTTTTGATGTAGTCGAGGGCCGACTCATCATTCTTCTGCCTTGTGGCGTAAAGTTCTGCCACAGTGACTTCCCGTTCAGCAATGTAGAATCTTTCTTTGAACTTCTTCTGCATGTCGGGCCAGTCAGCAACAGACCCGGGCGGCAAGCTAGAGTACCACTCAAAGGCAAGCCCGGTAAGTGTCGAGCCGAAAAACTTCAGGAGGTAGGCCTCATCAACCGCCAGATCCCCCATGACATTCACATAATAGGCAATGTGCTCCCTAGGAGACCCTTTCCCATTGAACTTTTCGAACTTTGCTGGCTTGGTGACGCCAACCGGCAGCTTCTTTGCAGCATAATGAGCCGGGTAGGGCACCCGGTAGACGTCGAACGGCGTTTGATCCCCGTCGCCTCTCTCTGCCAGTTTCATGTCTATCATTTGTTCAAGCATCAACCGGCTGACTACTGCCGGGTCGACCGGGCTTGGATAGAAATGAGCGGGCTGCGCACTCGGGGTAGCCAGCACGGTCGCCCTGGGGGCCATGGGGGACCCTTGGGGAAGTAAGGCCTGCGGTGGGGCCGGTGCCATGTATTGTGCCTGCTGCGGGGGTGTGCCCCCGAGAGGGTTGAGGGTTGCTGGAAGAGCTGCAGCTTGCGGAGTTGCTTCTGAAGATTGCCCATTGTCCCTGGGCGCTTCGAGTAAAGCCTCGATTTGTGCGGACGTCGAGGGTTGAGCATTCTGCTCATTTAGTTGCTTCTTCAGCAACTCAATCTCTTGCTGGAACCGTTGTATCATGAGCAACATTGCCGGGTCGATTGTGGGGGGATTGGGCATGCCCCCTGTCTCTTCGGTCGGGACATCCTCGGACGATGTGGAGGGTCCGATGCCCGTGCCCCCAGTGGTGACCACATTGGCCGTCAGGGCCGCAGGGGGTTCCTCAGGGAAGGTCCCTTCGGCGCCTGTCTGTGCCGCGTCGCCTTCCGCTCTTCCTCTTCTAGTGAGGGGCCCTGGCCTGGCGGTGAGTCTGGCAATCTCTTCAGGGTCGGTGGGTAGGGCCCCATACCGACCGAAGACTCCTGCCATATTGCAGGCGAAGACTTTCCAGCTTCTGTCCCTCCTGCCATATTGCAGGCGAAGACTTTCCAGCTTCTGTCCCTCTTCGTCATTCTCTTGGCTGACCTTCCCGGGAAGACCAACCTGTCGAAGACCGAGCATCGGGGCGATGCTTCCTCCCAAGAAGGGGACTGGCGCGGCTCCTCCGACCGATTCCTCGACTCCGCACTAGGCACAGGCTGGGCTTCTTCTTCTTCTCGGAAGGCGGCTGCCACCACCCCCAGCAATCTCTGGCGACCCACGGGAGTGCTACCCGGGCCCCAGAGGTAGTTTCCCATGGCCTGCTCGATCCCTTCCCACTCCTGGTCGGGGAGAGTGGCCGGTGGTTGTGTGCCGATGGCAGTGGCAGGCGGGGAGTAAACCCTGGGCGTCGGGCGGGCAGCCTGGTGTCGGTGCCTGCGGCGTCGGCGGCGGATGCCCTCGGGCTGCATCGGCATGGCAAGTGCTGGTTGGTGAGTCGGGGCCGTCACCTCGACCCTCTCATCTCTTCGGGACCTCCTCGGGCGGAAAGTGCTAGGCCCCGCCTGGGCAGGTGCAGTGGGTCGGGCCTCCTTGGGGACCCGAATTTGCTTTAACTTGGCCGGCATGTGAGCCGGTGCGGTCTTTGGTGATGCGGCCAGAACAGCCGGTGCAGTCTGTACATTGGCCGGTTGCATGCACACAAAGTCTATACATTGGCAGGTTGCACACAAAGTCTGTACATTGGCTGGTTGCTGCAACACAAAGTCTGTACATTGGCCGGTTGCATGCACACAAAGTCCGTACATTGGCTGGTTGCTGCAACGTGAAGTCTGTACATTGGCATGTTGCATGCATACACAAAGTCTATACATTGGCTGGTTGCTGCAACACGAAGTCTGTACATTGGCCGGTTGCATGCTCACAAAGTCTATACATTGGCTGGTTGCTGCAACACGAAGTCTGTACACTGGCCGGTTGCATGCATACAAAGTCTGTACATTGGCTGGTTGTTGCAACACGAAGTCTGTACATTGGCCAGTTGCATGCACACAAAGTCTGTACATTGGCTGGTTGCTGCAACCCAAAGTCTATACATTGGCCGGTTGCATGCACACAAAGTCTGTACATTGGCTGGTTGCTGCAACGCGAAGTCTGTACATTGGCCGGTTGCATACACACAAAGTCTGTACATTGGCTAGTTGCTGCAACACAAAGTCTGTACATTGGCTGTTGATAAGTCGGTACATCCTTACTCAAAGTCTGTACATTGTTGTCACAAGCACATTAAGTCCATACATTCGTTCACGGCATGTCTGAACATCCATTTCCAATGTACATACTTTACTATCTGCCTTTGTGCAATCCCTCATGCAAAGTCTATACATTGCTAAAGAGACGGTGAGCATGAGAGAGAGACGGTGGGGGAGTGTACCACTGAGGAGGAGTGTGCCGCTGAAGGGCCAAAAGGGTGTGTCGTTGAAGGGCTGTTAGAGTGTGCCGCTGGAGGGTTGATAGGGTGTACCGACGAAGGCTGGAACATGTGTGCCGGTGAAGGCCCACTCCTCCTTTACTTCTTTTAAGGCTTTTCTTTTCTTCATTTCTTTGGTTTTTTTATGCAGTTTTATACAAGTCTTTCCTCCCTTTCCTCACAGCATGTTCTTTATAAGGTGGGCATTTAATTCACCACAACGTTGATTAGCCCGATTCTTCTCATGTTGCCCGTAGTGCCTTGTTCCGGTTGGAATATTCCATTGTTAATCGTTTCATTCGTTTGTTGCTTCCTTTTTTTTGCCTTTTGGTGTGTATTATTATTATCTCACAAAAATTCGGCAGCATCTCCCCTTGACTCAAGCGTAAGGGAGGTAAAGGGAATGCGCCCACATAGAGTGGCGGAACCCGACAACTGGAGGTGGGCGCCTGAAGGCGGAAACACCTTTGATGAATCCTCGGAAAACCCGAAAACCAAAGATGGGCAAAGGGGAGGAACCCGGTATAGCCGCTCGGGGGAGTGTGTGTGTGTGTGCCGGAGAAAGAAAGGCTAAGGCCGCTGGGATCGCGCTGGGGAAGGCCCATGGGGGCGTACCGGCGAAGGGTTGCTGAAGGGAGTGTCGTTGAAGGCCAAATGAAGGCATGCCGGCGAAGATCTAAATGGGCGTATTGGCAAAGGGTCGCTGGAGGGAGTGTCGCTGAAGGCCAAATGAAGGCGTGCCGGCGAAGAGCTAAATGGGCGTATTGGCAAAGGGTCGCTGGCAGGGGCACCAGCGAGAGGTGTTGTAGGGTGTATCGTCCAAGGACTGTACAATACGAGCTGAAGGCTAGCTAGGTGGGGTAAAGCCAAAGGAGAAAGGGCTCGGGACTTAGTTTGGTTTACTCCACATGGGAAGCTTCCGTCGCAAACAGGGGAAACTGGGCTGGGAGAATAACATGGTGGCGTTGATGGTTGGGTATTTTAAGGAAAGGAAGGAGCCATGACGAGGGAGACGAAGACCTATGGTGGGGACCAAACCATCGGAAGACGGGGAAAGAAACATTCGAACGCATACGCATGAAACCAACGGAGACACTAAAAGGAAAGAACTCAAAAGAGAGATTCTTCTATTCATGCTAAACAAGGGTCGTGGTCGGCCGTGTACACATTAGAGCCTCGGAGCGTTGAGTACAATGGAGGGAGGGAGAAAGAAAACAAGGGGAGAAAGAAATGGGAGGAGCTAGAGCCGAGCAGGGGAGAATGCTCCCCGCCCTCCCCGGCCCTCCGTGATAGACCACACACACTCCTTCTCTTCGCCTCCCTTACTCTCTCTTCCGGATGGCTGTCGGAGGGGAATCCCACATCGAAGCTCTCCCTTCTTCTTCTCCTTCTCTTCTTCTTCTTCCTTTGGAGACGGTGGCTCTCTCCTTCTTCTTCTCTGCGTGTTCTCTTCTTCCTCTTCTGTTTTCTCCGTCCTCTTTTTTCTGCTCCGAAGAAGAGGGGTTTTTATACCCCACACGGCGGGAGCGTTCGAACACGGTAGCCGGTAGCGGGAAGCGACTGGCCATGATGGGGTTTGACTTCCCCCCATCCTGGATGTCAGGGTGGTAGCCTGCGTGGCCCAACCTCCGGCTGACACCTCGGACAGCCCACTATGCGCCAAAGATCCGTAGGGCATGGGCGTCACGTCATTCGGCCGTTGAAATGCCTTCACACTGTGCCGCTGGCGGGCTCAAGAAGTGTGCCGCAGGAGGGCCAAAAGGGCGTACCGGTGGGAGGCACGGCGAGCGTGCCGTTGAAGGGCCTTAAGGGCGCGCCGCTGAAGGGCCTGAGGGGCGTGCCGTTGAACTGCTGCCAGGGCGTGCCGCTGAAGTGCTCAAGGGCTGTGCCGCTGAAGGGCGTGCCGCTGAGTAGGGCAAAGGGCGTGCCGTTGAACAGCTCAAGGGCGTGCCGCTGAACAGGGCAGAGGGTGTGCCGCTGAAGGCCCTAGGGCGTGCCGCTGAAGGCCATTGGGCATGCCGCTGAAGGCCATCAGGGGTGCATTTCTGAGCCCGTTGTGAGCACGAGTCGTGGTCCGTTTGATTTCCTCCGTGGCCTGTGGTTTGTGGGACTCTTGAAGGCTGATCCCTCTTTGATGCCATGACTATGGAGGCGGCCTCACACAGCGTGTGTTGATATTCAGAGAGTCCGGATGGCCCTCTTTCTTCGTTGTCTCTTCGGCTGAAGTTGTTGTCGATGTCGGGCTAACTGGGACGTATGGGCGTGCAATTTTGCACGTCCACACTTCCCCAAACCATTTTTGAAGCCCACTGTCCCCCGTCACCTTGTCCTGGTCTTTTCCCTCGCCGATTTGGGCATTCTCTCGGGCATTGACGGAGTATGGGTCCGGTCATCGTGATGCAAGTTATGGGTCTCTTCCCTCGGTTTCGAAGAAGCTCAAAGATACAGTACATTCCTCCCGTATCCAACCGGATATCGGCCTCCCGAGCATTCTCTTCCCACCGCATTGTACTAAAGTGGTTCGGCTGCCATGCGCGCCTCGAGGAAGAACTCTGCCACCTTCAGCACCGGCCGACTCTTCCTCAGATCCTCTGGAGTTCCCACCATTGGTGGTTGCCTTCGTTCTACACCGTTCCTCGTTATCTTCTCTGTCTGTACGTCGCTATGGTGACAACATGGGCCAAGTTTGGTTTATCTGTACGATTTGGGTTTTCTGCTTTTACATGTACTCTGATCGTCATGTACTCTGATCGTTTGGCATGAATGAAATATCGGTTGATATGTTTTACAAAAAAAAGAATTACTTATATATCCTTTAAAATCAACTACATTAAAATTAAAGATATCACTTTTTACGTAGTGCATCTCAAATGTTGTTTTATTCCCTCTAATTCACATTGAAATTGGCACATAACCATGAAAACTTTGGAACATAAATAATCATATTCAAATATAAAACACTGTACACATCAAGGTGCCATATTTCATTCAAAAAATTACCTCTACACCCCTTAAATCTTTTAAAATTTTCTCTAGATCTCTACCTTTATTGTATTTATCATAATACCCCTAAAAGAAAATAGTCATTGTGCCCTTCTGAATGGGCATAGAGATACTTTTCCATTTTAAGGAGTTTTAAGGATGGAGGAACAATAACTCTTTTTTAAAAGATTTTGGGGGAGTATTATGAGAAAGATGATAAAAGGTAAGATTGCATGGATAATTTCACAAGATTTCAAACGTATAGGGGCAATTTTGCCTATGGTCAATTTCCATTTACATAATGATATAAATAAGTTGTGTTTCCATTTACATAATAATGATATAAATAGGTTGTATATTCCTGCTCTGGCCAATATATATACTGATCATGTTTTTCCTTTATTTTTATATGTTAAAAATATTTATAGCTTAAGATGAGAATTTTCATTTGTAAAACATTTGAGGGTATTTTTGATAATACAAGTATACAACAATGCACCATTATTGTTTTGGTTGAAAAATCTCACAGACAATTATATTATATGTTCTTTTCTTCTTGTGTCCTCCTTTATTGATGACACCTTGTCATTGTTTGACCAACATTATTCATGTAGTTGGAGGGTCACATGTCATTGTTAAAGTAACATTATTGATGCAGTTGAAACTTGAAAGGCCACATGTCACTGTTTACCGTTGAAAGGTCAAAAGAGAAATTGCTTGAGGTATACAAATGTCCTAATATGTTGACTAGAACAGAAGGCTTCTAAGTTGATGCTCCCTGGCCAGACCTTGCCGTTTTATTTTGCTTTATTTTTAAAACAAATTAATTTATTAAAAGAATGATTTTTGTTAAGTGATTAAAATAGAGAATCATATTCCAGTGCTTTTTATTATCTTCAATTAAGTCCTCATTTGGAAATGCTCATGGCCTAGGAGATTTTTTCAAAACACCTACATCGTATAGCAATTTGACATGTGGGGGAGATTTTGAAAAGAATAATAAAAGTGAAAAATCTCATTTGAGCACATGGGCGCGCTGCCGTAAGTGGGTGAGAGATTTATAAGTTTTCATTCATCCTCATAATTGAACCATACCTGATTCCATCGAGATTTCTTACATATTACGCAATGTAAAACACTCATGGTCTGAGTCCGGTGCCGTGTGTGTGGTCTATCGAGGTTTGCATGTGCAATGGTCTCTTTTCCACAAAATGTGGAGGTTAAAAGGGTGAGTGATACGTTTGTTTGGAATGATGAATATCAGAGGAAATTGGTGAGGCGTATGGAATCTTGCCAACAAGTGGACTCTCTGCATGCACCAAAAATAATGTATTAGTCAATTTGGAGTTATAAATATCGGAGGAAGGTAGGGATGTGACCGTATTCTGTTTGTTAGTGACAGATTGGATTCTATAAATGTAGTAAAAGAGGATGGAAGGAAGAAGGTTGGGATGGCAGTAGAAAAGTAAGAAATGATAAGCGATTTGTGTTATCCTTAATAATTAGATACTACATCGAATCATCTTACTTTATAGCATGCTAATCTTTTTCATATATATATATATATATATATATATATATATATATATATATATATGTTAATAGAATACAATATACACCTAGGGCGCGTTTGTTAACTAGGCACAGTTAGCGCAAGCAACCCCATGGGGTCGCTGTCGCTTGCGCTAATCGACCCTGATTAGCACAATTGTTTGTGAGAGAATCGTGGGGCCCTCACCGCTCCCTCTCATCGATTTGCCTATCCTAACCGATTAACAAACATGCCCCTAAAGAATGGGCACCCAATACCCTTAACATGATTCTTGTGCTTTTTGGTTTCACATGTTAGATGTTGTATCAATGACAATATTGATTTTGCTATTAATAGTAGCTAAAGATAAGTCATTCATATATTCCTTACAAATATTTACTAGTGATTGCAGGTGTTGAAGCACATTGAAAGATGCTAGGCCGAGGGTTTTTGTATGTTTCTAAGTGTTCTTGAATGTAGGGTTATAAGCTTGATCTAGAGTTGGAATTGAATTATTTTTTAACTCAAGTAAGTTTTGTTCACTAATTATTTTAAGGACACATGAGGATACGAATGAAGGTTAAAGATAAGGGTAAAAAAGAATTAGTTGTTTTTAGAATTTATTTCGTATACTATGTAGTAGATTAGTATTTTAGAGAACCCTTACAAAATCTTTAAATAATGTGACGTAGATATCTAATACAAACCTTGTAAATATAGTACTCAGTTAAGTCAAATATGTTGATTAGGTAATCTTTGTTTATGCCAACGAGGGTTCTTATTGAGTTCACAAAAAACTCCTTTTAAACCATACTTTTATTTAACGAATTCCAACTATCTATTAAAAGATTTTCGTGCTAAAATCTACATAGTCTCTTTATCAAAAGAAATATAATGTTATCCGATAATTTATCCTTTATTTATCCACATCTGTTAATTTTGAAGAATAAGGTAAGGGTACGGATATACAAGAATAATAGGTTAAAGATACTCTTTCTATTTTGAGAATAAAAACAAAGATATAATTATTATTCTCACAAGTTAGGTAAGTTTTCACATCCCTATTCTTGTTATTCCACACATCTTTGGGAATGATGTCCTATCCCACCATGTTGAACTCTCACAACCAATGCCTGTTTAGTACATCACCACTAACTCCCAACCCTAGTTATCGATAGGGTTAAGAGTGGGTTATGACAGGTGCTTGAATAAGGGATATGAAGGCATGTTTAAATGAAATATCTATTCTCAGCCATTGCTACATTTACACAATAGATCTTTCTTGAAATATGAGTCTTTTAAAGGTAATCTTTGAGTTGAAGTTTAACACAATATTAATGGTCTATAGCAGCACACTATTATTAGGTCACCATGATTAATATGCTTGAATCATCATAAAAATCATTGATTTATTAATTGTCCTCTTGTTTATTTGATAGGTATGGTATTTTTTCCTTTTCTATAGGGGAGAGGAAAGGTGGGGATGTCCTCTTTACGATTGATCTACAACAACGCACCATTATTGTTTTGGTTGAAAAATCTGACAGAAAATTATATGATATGATCTTTTATCCTTATGCTCTCATTTATTGTCGACAGCATGTCATTATTCGACCAACATTATTGATGCAGTTGGAGGGTCACATGTCATTGTTGAAGCAAACATTATTGATATGGTTGAAAGGCCATGCATGTGTCACTGTTCGAGCACCATTATTGCGTAGTTGAATGGTAATAAGAGAAGTTGTTCGACATATATACATGTCCTAATATGTTGACTAGAACAAAAGACTTCAAAGTTGATGCTCCCTGGCCATTTTTTTTGCTTTGTTTTTAAAACTAATTAATTTTATTAAAAGAATGATTTTCGTTAAGTGATTAAAATAGAGAATCATAATCAAGTGCTTTTATTATCTTCGATTAATGTTGCGTTTGGAAATACTTATGGCTTAGGAGATTTTTTTTCAAAATACCTATATCGTATGGCAATTTGACATGTGGGGGAGATTTTGAAACAATGATGAAAGTGAACAATCTCATTTGGACCCATGGGTGAGCTGCGGTAAGTGGGTGAGAGATTTATAAGTTTTCATTCATCCACATAATCGAACCATATCTAATTTCATAAAGATTCCTTTTAGGTTGCACAGTGTAGAACACTCATGGGCCGAGTCCGTGCCGGTGCCGCACGTGTGTGGTCCGTTGAAGTTTGCGTGCGCAATGGTCTCTTTTTTCACAAACTGTGGAGGATAAAAGGGGTGTATGCACCGAGAGTGATACGTTTGTTTGGAATGGTGAATATTAGAGGAATTTCTTCTTTCCTCCTCTCTTTTATCTATTTTTTCCTCTATGCTTTTTCACAAGATATTTTCCTTTTTCTGTCTTCTCCTCTTTCTTCTTTTCTTGCTATTTTCTTATTTTCACTCTCTTCCTTTTTTTGTTTTCAGGCCCTCCTACACTGTGATAGAATTTTTTTAATATATGTCAGAAAAGATGACAGAGAGAACTAAAGATAGAAGAGAGAGGGAAAGTGTAATGACCCGAGAATCCGATTACCGGGAAGGCACGATAACCCGAGACTCGCACCGCCACCCACGAGCCCGAAGACTCGGAAGGGTTAAAAGGATGGTGTGGAGACTACACAAGTATCACAAATAATTGCAGAAATTAAACAGTTATAATATTAAGCAGGAAATAAATTAACTTTTTACATGGTCCACAATATGAAATAACAATAACAACAGTCCACGACTAGTACAGTGACAAGAAAGGAAAGTACATCTACACGGGGCATCCCCCGGCTCTGACCTCTGGCACTACCTCTGGGCACCCGCACCACGCTGCACTCCTGACGCGCTCCCCGAAGGTGGCGCCTCACCTGAAACATGGTGAAAACACGCAGGGAATGAGTCTCGGAACAAGACTCAGTAGGGATCACTCGAACTCTACCTCGTAAAACGAGAAATCACTACTCTAGCGGTAGGAAAGTACCTCAGAAAGGAAAGCCCTGTACTCTACAGAACTAGACCCTACGGCACGCGAATCGACACACGTGCCACGGTACGAGAAGACCGAAACTCAACGGTCGAACCGCCAAAACCCGAAGGTCGGAAACACACGACTGACAGTCTGTCACTCCGTACTCGACAGGAGTACCACCCACTAGAAGCACAGCCGGTAGCGTCCCCTGACGTCTTACACCGCACCGCAGGTGAACCGCCTGACGTGGTAGGTCCTACCCGAGGCGCAAACACCGTACAAGTAACCACAAACAAGTGACTAGCTGGGGTCACGCCCGTCGACGTGGGTCCAACCGCCCCCAACCACGTGTGCACACACAGACCACGCGTCCCTGGTCTGGCCCTCTGACTAGTTTTCCCCTCAGCCGGACTCTGGCTGCAAGACGTGGGGCCCAACGGTAATCGGTCCACAAACCGTTTCGAAAGGTCGGCCCGTACACCACTCCCTGGTGCGACCAGCACCTCGTACTGGTGGGCTACGACTAGTGGAGGGTCACTGAAGGAGTAGACTCTCAAGTCAACGGAAAACGACGTCCGAGTCCGACAACGTGTGGGAATCACCCCACGCACTCGCTCTGTCAACGGGGCCACGGTCGGAGAAAAACGGACGCACCGCCCACAGCCAAACTCATGACCAAGGCAAACGGAACCTCCGGATACCAAAGACACGGTCACGGAACTCCACGGGGTGTCCAGGACACACACACGGCCCAAGAGGAACACCCGACAACAGGACAGGTCGCGCTAGGACTCCCTAGCGCGACAGGGAAGATCGCGCTAGGGCCTCCTAGCACGACAGGGAACATCGCGCTAGGATCCCCTAGCGCGACGAGACAGGTCGCGCTAGGGCCTCCTAGCGCGACACAACAAATCGCGCTAGGGACCCCTAGCGCGACAAGGCAGGTCACGCTAGGACCCCATAGCACGATAGGAACCGCCTCCTGTTCATCTTCTCCGATGAACGCGCCCCATCGGGGCAGCGCGACGAACAAGAACGCGCTACTGGAGTATAGCGCGTTCTCAGTCCGCGGCCGAAAACGGTAGAAACTCTCAAAAATTCCAACCACGCCCCCATGCCTCCACAGGAGAGGGGGAAAACAAAGGGGAAGACCCCTGGGGACCCCTAGCATGATTCTAGGCCATCAAAACATGAAATCATGCATCAAATCCATAGATCGGGCGAGCTCTCCCCAAATCATGGAAAAACCCCAAAATGCTCAAACAAGCCCCTCTCGGCCTCCCCGCGGCCTACAAATCACGGGAATGAACGGCAAGAGGCTAAGGAACGTCACCCTACCTCAATGGAGCGAATGCTCCGCCAAATCACCCACGAATCACGAAGAACGCTTTTAGAAACCTCGCCTCCCCACGCTTCCTACGCTCGCCGCACGCCCACGAGATCGCCTCGCCGTCACCCACGCGTCTGCGCCGTCGCCCTGCCGCCATCAACAACCGGGGAGGGTCTCACCGCGTCCGAATGGGAGAGAGAGGGAGAGGAGGGCGTCATGGTGGGAAGAAACGGAGGAAGAAGAAGAGGAAGAAAGAGAAAGGAGAAAAGAAAAAGAAAAAGAATTAGGGCTATATAGAAAATCCGATTTTTCAAAAAAATACCAAAAAATAGAAAAATACATTTCCGGAATCCTCGGAACGCACCGATCGCAACGGTACCACTCGTGCCCGGGTGAACCGCCCAGTTCGCCCGCAGCGAGCTTCCGAAGAAAAAGCCGAAACACACACCGGAAATCGGAAAACACACGCGGAAAAGCCGCGGAACGCCTCCGGGCCTCCGAAACGACTCCGGATCACGCCGATCCGAATACGAAAGATGTCCGAAACGAAATTTTAGACACAACGGAGCCAGACACTCCGAAAACCAGATCTGGGACCCACTAAGAAAAGATCCGAAAGGTCCGGGATATTATAGCCCTCCCCCCTTAAGGAATTTCGTCATCGAAATTGAGAACAACCCAAGGGGAAAGGAGAGGAAGACTCACTCAAACAGGTACGGGAACTGTTGACGCATCTCATCCTCACGTTCCCACGAAGCCTCACCACCAGAGTGTCGTTGCCACACGATCTTTACCAAGGGAATAACCTTGTTCCGTAGGCGCTGCTCTCGCCTATCCTCCACGCGGATCGGAAACTCTGGGAGAGAAAGATCTGGAGTCACCTCAGGCCAAACGGAAAACTCGAGCACATGAGAGTCATCGGGCATATACTTCCGCAACATCGAGACGTGGAACACGTCATGCACCGACGCCAACTCAGGAGGTAACTGCAACCGGTAAGCAACCTCACCGATGCGCTCCACAATCGTGAAAGGACCAATATAGCGGGGACTCAGCTTCCCACGCCGTCCAAAACGCATCACCCCCTTCATCGGAGAAACTCTCAAGAACACATGATCGCCCACTGCGAACTCGAGAGGCTGCCTCCTACGGTCAGCATAGCTCTTCTGCCGACTCTGGGCCGCCAACATGTTCTGACGAACCAGGTGCACAACATCCACACATTGCTGCACCAATTCCGGTCCCGTCAAAACACGCTCACCCACCTCAAACCAATCAAGTGGAGTCCGACAAGGACGCCCGTACAAAGTCTTATAGGGAGCCATGCCGATGCTCGAATGAAAGCTGTTGTTATAGGCAAACTCCACTAACGGTAGGTGATGAATCCAACTCTCCTGCCACTCTAGGTAGCAGGATCTCAGCATGTCCTCCAAAGTCTGAATGGTCCTCTCAGACTGACCATCTGACTGAGGATGATACGCCGAGCTGAATGCCAACTCCGTGCCAAGAGCTCGCTGGAAACTCCTCCAGAATCTAGAAGTGAAGCGTGGATCTCGATCCGACACGATCGAAACGGGAACCCCATGCAACGGCACGATCCGCTCCACATAAAGACGAGCCAACTTGGACACGCTCCCGCTGACTTTGACCGGTAACAACCGCGTCACCTTCGTCAGCCGATCCACCAGCAGCCAGATACTGTCCTGCCCAGTCGGGGTCCTCGGCAACCCCACCACAAAATCCGTGGTCACATGGTCCCACTTCCAAGCAGGAACATCCAAGGGCTGGAGAGTACCGCCTGGTCGCTGATGCTCCGCCTTCACCTGCTGACAGATCAGGCACCTGGCCACAAATTCGACAACGTCTCTCTTCATGCCAGGCCACTAGAACTGCCTCCGCAAGTTCTGATACATCTTCGTCGCACCCGGGTGCACAGTGTACCTGCTCCCATGAGCCTCGCGTAACACTGCACGATGAACCTGCTCCTCCGCTGGGACGTACAGCCTGCCACGAAATCTCACAGCACCGTCCTCGCCAAGCTCCACGTCAGCCATAGCCAGAATCTGGGGCAACTCAGGGTCCGCATGCTGAGCCTCTGTCACCTGACGACGGATAGCAGGAGTGACAGTCAGACTCGCAAGCACTGCCAACCCTGGCTCCTGGGGAATCTTGAGCCTGAAAGATACTTCAGGCACTTGTTTCCAGAGCCTCCACCTTCCCAACATCAAGGCACTGACCGCAACCTTCCGACTCAAGGTATCGGCAACGACATTCATCCTGCCCGGCTGATAAGACAGGGTGAAGTCATAGTCCTTCATGAACTCCATCCAACGCCTCTGTCTGAGGTTCAGATCTCTCTGCGAGAACACATACCTCAAACTCTGATGGTCAGTAAACACCTCGAACTTCTCGCCGTACAGAGAATGCCTCCAGATCTTCAGCGCGAAGATCACCGCCACCAACTCAAGATCATGGGTAGAGTAGTTCTCCTCGTGGGGCTTTAGCTACCGAGATGCATAAGCCACCACTCTACCATGCTGCACCAAAATAGCACCTAATCCGACCCCAGAAGCATCTATACACACCACGAAACCTCCCGATCCAGAAGGCAAAACCAACATCGGAGCCGAGGTGAGCAATCTCTTCAGTTCCCTGAAGCTCTGCTCACACTCCTCAGACCAGACGAAAGGCACATCCTTCTGCGTGAGTCTAGTCATCGGGGTCGCAATGCGAGAAAAATCCTGGATAAACCGGCGATAATAACCCGCAAGCCCCAAGAAACACCGGATCTCCGTCACCGACCTCTGCCTCGGCCACTGCATCACTGCCTCGACCTTGGCGGGGTCCACGGAAATGCCATCACCAGAAATCACGTGCCCCAGAAAGTGCATCTCGCTGAGCCAAAACTCGCACTTGCTGAGCTTCGCATACAACTGGTGATCTCGCAGCGTCTGCAGCACCACACCCAAATGGTACTCGTGCTCCTCAGCAGACTGCGAATAAACAAGGATGTCATCCACGAAGATGACCACGAACTGGTCCAAATACGGATGAAACACCCTCTGCATCAAGTCCATGAAGGCTGCAGGGGCATTGGTGAGCCCGAACGGCATCACCAAAAACTCATAATGCCCGTACCTCGTACTGAATGCAGTCTTCTCCACATCGGACTCACGAATCCTCAGCTGATAGTAACCGGACCGCAAATCAATCCGCGAGAACACTCGCGCAGACTGAAGCTGGTCGAACAAATCATCAATCCGTGGCAACGGATATTTGTTCTTAATGGTCACTTCATTCAGCTACCGATAGTCAATGCACAACCGTAGACTACCGTCCTTCTTCTTCACAAACAACACGGGCGCACCCCAAGGGGAAAAGCTAGGACGAATATACCCCTTGGCCAACAGTTCCTGCAACTGCGCCCTCAACTCTCTCAACTCAGCGGGGGCCATACGGTAGGGAGCCTTCGCCAAAGGTCCCGTACCAGGCACAACCTCGATCACGAAATCGATCTCCCGCTGGGGAGGTAATCCAGGCAAATCCTCAGGAAAAATGTCGGGAAACTCGCACACCACCGCAATGTCCTCGACATCCGGATCCATCCGGTCCGACACAACCACGGACGCGAGAAAACCCTGACAACCAGAATCAAGCAATCGACGGGCTCGAATAGCAGAGATAAGGAATCGAGAAGAGGAGGAACGGATACCTTGGAAATAGAAGGTCCTCTTGCTCGGATGCTGGAAGTAGACCCTCTTCATTCCACAATCCACCACCGCTCCATGGGTCTCGAGCCAATCCATGCCTAGAATCACATCATAATCCCGAAGCTGCAACGCATACAACCTGCCTGGCATACTCCGCCCATCGATCCAAATCGGAACCTGATCGAAGTAATACGGAGTGATCATAAAGTCACCCGAAGGCAACTCCACTGCCAAATCGCAGGACAATTGGGTCACCGGCTCCTCGACGCTCGACGCGAAATCCTCCGAAATAAACGAATGAGACGCGCCAGAATCAAACAAAACCCGATTCGCACAACCCAAAATCTAAACGGTACCTTCCACGAGCTGCGACGCCACTGCCTCTGCCCTGGTCATGTGCGTGATCTGGCCCCGAGCCCTCTGCCTGCCTCCCACACTAGCTGACCTGGGTAGTGGCGGATACTGTCCCTGCTGCTGCTGCTGCCTCTGCTGCTGGGGAACCTGCTGCTGCAGAGGAAACTGCTACTGCGGCGGCCTCTGAGGACATTCACGCGCTATATGCCCTGGCTGGTCACACCGAAAATAGATAATCGGCGCCGTGCACTGCCTGCCTGGGTGGGTACCACCACACCGTGGACAAGGTCCTCACGATCCGCCCACTGATCCCTGACGATGTAAAGGAATCGGCTGCTGTACACTGCCCGATGAAGCCTGCCCCTGATCCCTGGACTTCTTCTTGCCGAACCCCTTCTTGAAGAACTTCTTGACCTTTGAGCCGAAGGACGCAGATCCTGTCACCGAAGCTGCATGTGCCGGCACTCCTGAACCACTCATCGCATGCTGGAAAGAACCCTGCTGCTGGGTAGCCGACTGCTGGCTGCGACCTGACAAGGACTGCCCCTGGCTGATCGGTCCTCGGGTTCTCTGCATATCCATCTCCAAGGAAACCGCAACACGAGATGCTGTCTCTAGATCAGTGGCCCTGTTCCCGATCAAATGGTGCCTCAGCTCCAGCCTCAAGCCCTGCACAAACTGCGTGGTCCTCACCCTCTCATGCTCCATGATATGAGGTGCGTACCGACCCAGCTCGACAAACCGGGCCCTGTACTGCAACACGGACATGTCGCCCTGCACCAGCTCCAGAAACTCCCGCATCCGCTGCGTAGCAACAATATCTGGACAGTACGTACGCTCGAAAGCACCAACAAAGTCATCCCACTCGATCTGCTCAAGTGGACGAAGCTGAAAGGACGTCTTCCACTCGGAAGACCACCACCTCCGAGCCGTACCCTGCAGCTGGTTGTAGGCCAACACCACTCTGTCCTCGGCAGTACTCTTCGCAGAACTGAACATCCGCTCCATCTCATCGAGCCAATCACGAGCCGCATCAGGGTCTGCCTGGCCGCTAAAGTAAGGTGGATGGAACTGCATGAAGTCCCTCACTGCACGGCCTGGCCCACCCCTAGCTGACGAGCCCTCACCGCCTCTCCTCCGAACTGCTGAGACATAAGCTGGTACATGCCACGGAAGAAATCCTCGGCCCCCGGAGCTCTCGCAGTATCCGCGGCCTCGATAGCCCCCGGTGGCGCTCTACTAAGCTCCTCCTGGTCCCTCTGGACCCCCTGCTGGATCTCCTGACCTCCAGCCGACTGCCCCTGCTGAGAGCGAGAACTCCTCCTCGGCGCCATACTCGCTCCTGAAGCACAAGACAGAAAACATGAAAACGGCAAGGTCAAAATAAACACACGGTGCCCAATGCCAGCGTCACATGTACATCATCACTGTGGACTAGTTGACCACTAAAATTACCTATGATTCTCATGTAATTCCACAACCGCGCTCTGATACCAACTTTAACGACCCGAGAATCCGATTACCGGGAAGGCCCGATAACCCGAGACTCGCACCGCCACCCACGAGCCCGAAGACTCGGAAGGGTTAAAAGGATGGTGTGGAGACTACACAAGTATCACAACTAATTGCAGAAATTAAATAGTTATAATATTAAGCCGGAAATAAATTAACTTTTTACATGGTCCACAATATGAAATAACAATAACAACAGTCCACGACTAGTACAGTGACAAGAAAGGAAAGTACAGCTACACGGGACATCCCCCGGCTCTGACCTCTGGCACTACCTCTGGGCACCCGCACCACGCTGCACTCCTGACGCGCTCCCCGAAGGTGGCGCCTCACCTGAAACACTGTGAAAACACGCAAGGAATGAGTCTCGGAACAAGACTCAGTAGGGATCACTCAAACTCTACCTCGTAAAACGAGAAACCACTACTCTAGCGGTAGGAAAGTACCTCGGAAAGGAAAGCCCTGTACTCTACAAAACTAGACCCTACGGCACGCAAACCGACACACGTGCCACGGTACGAGAAGACTGAAACTCAACGGTCGAACCGCCAAAATCCGAAGGTCGGAAACACACGACTGACAGTCTGTCACTCCGTACTCGACAGGAGTACCACCCACTAGAAGCACAGCCGGTAGCATCCCCTGACGTCTTACACCGCACCGCAGGTGAACCGCCTGACGTGGTAGGTCCTACCCGAGGCGCAAACACCGTATAAGTAACCACAAACAAGTGACTAGCTGGGGTCACGTCCGTCGACGTGGGTACAACCGCCCCCAACCACGTGTGCACACACAGACCACGCGTCCCTGGTCTGGCCCTCTGACCGGTTTTCCCCTCAGCCGGACTCTGGCTGCAAGACGTGGGGCCCAACGGTAACCGGTCCACAAACCGTCTCGAAAGGTCGGCCCGTACACCACTCCCTGGTACGACCAGCACCTCGTACTGGTGGGCTACGACTAGTGGAGGGTCACTGAAGGAGTAGACTCTCAAGTCAACGGAAAACGACGTCCGAGTCCGACAACGTGTTGGAATGACCCCACGCACTAGCTCCGTCAACGGGGCCACGGTCGGAGAAAAACGGACGCACCGCCCACGGCCAAACTCATGACCAAGCCAAACGGAACCTCCGGATACCAAAGACACGGTCACGGAACTCCACGGGGTGTCCAGGACACACACACGGCCCAAGAGGAACACCCGACAACAGGACAGGTCGCGCTAGGACTCCCTAGCGCGACAGGGAAGATCGCGCTAGGGCCTCCTAGCACGACAGGGAACATCGCGCTAGGATCCCCTAGCGCGACGAGACAGGTCGCGCTAGGGCCTCCTAGCGCGACACAACAAATCGCGCTAGGGACCCCTAGCGCGACAAGGCAGGAAACGCTAGGACCCCATAGCACGACAGGAACCACCTCCTGTTCATCTTCTCCGATGAACGCGCCCCATCGGGGCAGCGCGACGAACAAGAACGCGCTACTGGAGTACAACGCGTTCTCAGTCCGCGACCGAAAACGGTAGAAACTCCCAAAAATTCCAACCACGCCCCCATGCCTCCACAGGAGAGGGGGAAAACAAAGGGGAAGACCCCTGGGGACCCCTAGCATGATTCTAGGCCATCAAAACACGAAATCATGCATCAAATCCATAGATCGGGCGAGCTCACCCCAAATCATGGAAAAACTCCAAAATGCTCAAACAAGCCCCTCTCGGCCTCCCCGCGGCCTACAAATCACGGGAATGAACGGCAAGAGGTTAAGGAACGTCACCCTACCTCAATGGAGCGAATGCTCCGCCGAATCACCCACGAATCACGAAGAATGCTTTTAGAAACCTCGCCTCCCCACGCTTCCCACGCTCGCCGCACGACCACGAGATCGCCTCGCCGTCACCCACGCGTCCGCGCCCGTCGCCCTGCCGCCGTCAACAACCGGGGAGGGTCTCACCGCGTCCGAATGGGAGAGAGAGGGAGAGGAGGGCGTCACGGTGGGAAGAAACGGAGGAAGAAGAAGAGGAAGAAAGAGAAAGGAGAAAAGAAAAAGAAAAAGAATTAGGGCTATATAGAAAATCCGATTTTTCAGAAAAATACCGAAAAATAGAAAAATATATTTTCGGAATCCTCGGAACGCACCGATCGCAACGGTAGCACTCGTGCCCGGGTGAACCGCCCAGTTCGCCCGCAGCGAGCTTCCGAAGAAAAAGCCGAAACACACACCGGAAATCGGAAAACACACGCGGAAAAGTCGCAGAACGCCTCCGGGCCTCCGAAACGACTCCGGATCACGCCGATCGGAACACGAAAGATGTCCGAAACGAAATTTCGGACACAACGGAGCCAGACACTCTGAAAACCAGATCCGAGACCCACGAAGAAAGGATCCGAAAGGTCCGGGATATTACAGAAAGAGAGAACACTGGGAGGGAAGGGAGAGAGAGAGAGTGCGACGACATGGAGAGGGAGGGGATAGACCGCTGGAGGTCATTTTTGTTAATATATGACCGCATGAGTTTGCTCCAACAATGTTGTTGACCACGTCATGTTTCTCATTTCGAGTTCGCCCATTTCAGGGCACATCGTCACTAGTGCCAATACAGTATGCGCATTTGTAAAGGTTATAATAAATTGTACAAAAAGTTGTTGATTGAATTAGAAAATTAGAAAACATTTTAAATAAATAAATTAATTATATCAAAACTCTAATTTAATTAATTTGGTGGGATTAAAATAATACATTATTAAATATATTACTATTATTGGTTAAAATTTTTATTTAAATTTTTGGGTCAAGTCGGGATTTACATTTTTATAATAGTGTCAAGCCTTGCTCGTCTCGGCCGATTATACTTTAATGCTGATAAGTCGGGTCCGAGAAAGGGATTTCGGGACACCCCGAAATGGGGGTGGGACACATCGGGGCGCTCCAAAATTCAATCCGAAACAACTAATTTCGGATTGAACCCCGAATCCACAAAATAAAGACATTAATTCTGGGTCATAGCCTGATCCAAAATTCAAAGAAAAATTTGGAACTGGATGGAAAGTCATCATTTCGGGATGAGCTAGCTAGGAGTTTTGGATAGGGTATATAAAATCTACTACTCAACACCAGTGAGTGACTGGAATCTAACATATATAGAGACAATATCCATGGCCAAAATGGGGCCTCTCTCATTCCAACTCATTCCTGATGATGAGGATATAGGAATTGATGATGCCATTGTGGATATGATCAGCCCATTTATTCTGTCTCAGACTACACTTTATACAGCAGAATTCCCCTACTAGAACATAGATGAGAATTCTTGAGAATATGTATAGATGGCCATGACTTATTAGTGGTGCTTGTGCTACAGCTGTATTACCCCCACAGCTTTGTGGATCGATCCATTTGTGTGGTCGAGAGACTGCCATCTGAAACACCGTACACTAGACAATATTAATTGTTCCTGTCAAGTTGGCATATGGTGTTGGAACTAAAATGCAGTGGCGTTTGGAAGCAAGCCTACATATATTGATCTAATATTAATGGCACGCATGTTACATATATATTATTAGATTTTACTCATCCTTCCTTGCGATTTTCTTGGCACGGTCAGGAGCACTGTTTTAACAGAGTGAAGAAAGGTACAATTAATCCAAGGACCTGAATATCCATCTGACATCTCAGACTTAAACTTTCTAAATATGCACCTGTCTTTTGCTGAACCAAACAGTCTGCCTCCCAGCAGCAAGGACTGTGATCATCAAAATACAAAAATTGCCGGATATATGGGTCAAAACCAGTCCATGTACCACCACCACATGGTAAGTAGATCACACGAGCATATATTGACTCCCAAGTGCTCTTTGCTTGTTGGCTGCTTTGCGAGGATATATAAGTCCAAGGGGGAGCATAATAATAATAATAATAATAATAATATATAAAAAGAAATAACACTTGTCACTGTTCTTTAGGACCTCCCCATTGCTTGCAACTGGCATCAATAATGGCATTTCTTGCAACTTGCAATCAATAATGGCGATTCGTGTCCTCATGCTTACAACTTGCAATCAATAATGACAATTCAGGTGCCTTATCTTTGTCAAAATAATAAATTAGTTTATCTCATTATGATTTTGACATGCCCAAAAAGTTAATCTGATTGGATTGAGAAATAACTCTCATCTATTTCACCCCCCAAAATGGAACAGAGTTAATTCTCATTTATCTTAAAAAATAACATATTACATATAAAAATTTCTTAATCAAAGTCTATATGATATGAATTTTGTATTCTTTAAAATAAACCACGTTAAAGAGATAATCACTTATTACGTAGTGCATCCCGAATGTTGTGTTATTCACCCTAATTCACATTCAAATTCCCAACTAACAGTGAAAATTTTGGAACATATTTATTGAAATTTTGTATGAAAATAATTAGGGTTTTTTGCATGAAAACTATTGTTAAAAGTGAATTTGTAAAAAAAACTATTCCTAAAAATGCATTAGCAGGTATATCACTGAGTTAATTCAAATAGTGCATAAATGCCATTTAAGTGTGATTTTCTTGCAAGTTGTTGGTAAAAAGAAGTGATATGCATGCAAATAAATATGACATTTTTGCACAATTCAGATTACACAGTGATATACCTGTTAATGCATTTTTAAGAATGATTTTTTTACAAATTCACTTTTAACAATGGTTTCCATGCAAAAAACCCAAATAATTATTAGAGGTGAATTTACAAAAAAATCATTCCTAGAAATACATTAGCAGACCTGTCATTGAGTTAATTCAAATAGTGCATCAATGTCATTTAAGCATTATTTTCTTACAAGTTTTTAGCAAAAAAAGTGATATACTTGTAAAAATATATGATATTTTTGTATAATTCAACTTTACATAGTGATATATCTGCTAATACATTTGTAGAAATGATTTTTTTATAAATTTTTGTTTAACAAAAATTTTCATGCAAAAAACTCAAATAATTATATTAAAATATAAAATGTTGGACACATTAAGGCACCATATTTCATTCGTAAAATTATCCCTACACCCCTTATTTTTAAAAAATTATCACTATATTCCTACCGACCTTTATCATTTTTATCATAATACTCTTAAAATCTTTAAGAAAATAGTAATTGTGGCCTTCTGTAGGAGCATAAAGGTAGTTTTCTATTTAAGGAGTTTTAAGGATAGGGGCACAATTACTCTTTTGGTAGGATTTCAGGGGTATTACGATAAATACGATAAAGGTAAGGGCATAGAAATAATTTCACAAGATTTCAAAGATCTAGGAGTGATTTTATCTATTTGGGGGGGTGAGTTTCCACTTACATAATGATATAAGTTGCATTCTGTCATGTCCCGACGCGGAACACTCGGATTGTAGCAGTTATAAACAATCATGTCAATCAAAGTGCACATTGCCACAAGAGACCATCCATCAAAATTTGTAACAATTAAATGCAATTAATTAAATTCATTTTTGATAAGAGAAATGGAAAGTGTTTAATACATCCAACACCTTGTGGACTTTTCTAGATTTTACATCAACTCATAAAAAGGAAATAAACACAAGCTCTACTACAACTGGACACATCAACTATGACTCGACCAAGACTAAACAACACATAACACCGCTACGTTAACTCGCGCCCAAGCTTTACTCTCGCCCATCCCCATCTATTTGCATTTCCTCATCCGAGCTACCTGAAAAGGTTGGAAAAACTAAGTGAGTGAGAGCTCAGTAGGATTTTATATCTCTATCACCAGGCATAGTTTAAGTGATTAACCAATTAATATGCATAAGAAAGGAAACTGTGGACACGCAAAATTACGCGATTGTATGCCCCGACTAAGTTCAGCATCGATGGCAACGTCAACGGAAGTGACCGCGAAAAGGGGAAGCCCATCCGGACTCTCCGAATACACACACTGCCGTGAGGCTGTCTCCAGAGTCACGACAGTGAAGAGAAACCGATCACAAAGAGCCCCACAATCCGTGGGCCTCGAAGAGAACCAAGCAGGCCATGACTCGTGCTAACAACGGGCTCAGAACGGGCCCCAGAAACATGCCCCTATGGGCCTTCAGCGGCACAGCCCATTTGGGCTTCGACGGCACACCCCCTGGGTGCCCAGCGGCACACCCCCAGGGGGGTTTCAACGGCACACCCCCTGGGGTGCCCAACGGCACACCCCCTGGGGTGCCCAGCGGCACACACCAGGGGGGGCTTCAACGGCACACCCCCTGGGGTGCCCAGCGGCACACCCATGGGGGGGCCTTCGCCGGCACGGCCCATAGGGCCTTCAGCGGCACACACATGGGGGTCTTCGCCGGCACGGCCCATAGGGTTCCCAACGGCGCACTCTTTGTGCCCCCCCCCAACGGCACACTCTTTACCCAGGGGTGGCTTCAACGGCACACCCCCTGGGGTGCCCAGCGGCACACCCATGGGGGGGCCTTCGCCGGCACGGCCCATAGGGCCTTCAGCGGCACACCCATGGGGGGCCTTCGCCGGCACGGCCCATAGGGTCCCCAACGGCGCACTCTTTGTGCCCCCCCAACGGCACACTCTTTATGCCCTTCAGCGGCACACTATGAATGCCCTTAAATGGCACACTTTGAGGTGCCTTCCACGGCACGCCCATTCAGGGCTTCACCGGCACGCTCCTCAGGGCTTCAACGGCACGCTGTTTGCCCCCCTCCACGGCACGCTTGGGCAGCCTTACAGCGACACGCTTATTCAACCCACCAGCGGCACAACGTTAAGCCTTTTCAACGGCTGAACAATGTGGTGCCCATGCCCTACGCGTCCTTGGCGCGCAGTGAGCTCCCTGAGGTGTCAACCAACCGTTGGGCCACCTGCCTACTCCTCCTGCCATCCAGGACAAGGGAGTCAACTCCCATTGAATGCTCGTCCCACGCTTCCCGCCTTCGGAGGCTCCCGCCGCCCGGGGTATAAAAACTCCTCTTCGCTGAAGGGGAAAGGAGAGAGGCATACACAGGGGAAGCTCCCCAGAGAAAAAAGAAGAGGGGGAAGAGGAGGCAGAGGCATAGAGGGAGACACACATGCAGAAGAGAAAGAGAGAAAAGAGAAGAAGAGAGGAAAGAAGAGGGGAGGCTCTGCCTTCCCGTTCCTGCTGCCCCGTCCATCCATCGGCCGTCGTTCGTGCGAAGAGAAAGAGAAGAAGAAAAAGAGAAGAAGAGGGAGGCTCTCCGGCGACCACCGACGCGTGAGAGAGAGTAGAGAGAAAGAGAGATGTAGGGGGAGTGGGGGGGAGACCAGGGAGCCGTCGCCCCTGTTCGACCCTAACCTCCCCCATTTCTTCCCTTTTGTACTTTTCTTTTTCCTTTCCCTTTCTCTCCCCCATTGGTGTATCTTCCACCCTGGTGTTTTGATGTACGCATGGCCGACTTTGGCCTTCTCGTTTTATGAATAAAAATCCCTTTTCTATGGGCTTCTTGCCGTCTCCGTCCGTCTGGGGTATTTTACGTGCGTTTGATCGTGCTCTCTCCCTCCTCTTCTTCCCTCATCGGTTTGGCCTCCGGTGATGATCTTTCCTCCTTGGCCTGCCCCCCCTCTCTTCGTTTTCTCCCTTCGTTAGGGTTTACTCCTTACCGGGCGTTCTCGCCTTCATTCACCCAGTCATGCCTTCAACGGCATGCCCCGATTGTGCCTCCAACGGCACGCCCTGATTGTGCCTTCAACGGCACGCCCAATCATGCCTTCAGCGGCACGCCCCTCCTTTGACCCTTCGCCAGTACGCCCTGCCGGGCCTTCGCTGGCACACCCTGCCTGCCCTCAGCGGCACACTCTAGTTGGCCCCTGGCGGCACACTCCCTTGCGCCCTCAGCGGCACGCCTTCAGCCGCCCTCAGCGGCACGCTCCTTGGTCCTCAGCGGCACACTTTCCACCCCTTCGCCGGCACGCTTCATTTGGCCCTCAGCGGCACACCTTCAGCCGCCTGTTAGCCGGCACACCCTAGCCAGGCCTTTCGCCGGTACACCACCCTTCCTTCTTGCCCGATGCATTCCCCTCTCAGCCAGTCTTGGGAGTGTCTCCCGCTCGCCGTACCCTCCGAGTTTTCCGAGGTTTATAAAGGTGTTTCCGCTCTCGGGCGCCCACCTCCAGTTGTCGGGTTCCGCCACTCCTTGTGGGCGCGTTCCCTGTATCTCCCTTACGCTCGGGTCAAGGGGAGATGCTACCGAATTTTTGTTAGAAACGATAACATACTAAAAAGCTAAAAAGAAACAACTAACAAATGGAACGATCATACGTTAAGAAGGACTAAAAGAAAGCAACAAGAAAATAAAAAGAACAACGGTAAAATGCTTTAACCGAGGTAAGGGAACCGTAATCAACTCAAAGAGAGCCGAATCAAACAACGACTAAGTAACTCGAACATCCGTCCTCAGGAGAGAAAGAATGAAAGATAATCAAGAGAAAGAGAGAGACAAACACATGCACACTTGATAAAAATCAGAAAAGAAGAAAAGAAAAGCCTTAAAAGAATTAGAGGGAGAGTGGGCCCTCATCGGTACACCCTGTTAGCCCCTCAGCGGTACACTCCCTCAGCCCTTCAGCGGCACGGCCTCAGGCCCTTCAGCGGCACACTCCCAGCCCTTCAGCGGTACACCCCAGCTCAGCCCTTCAGCGGCACGCTCCTGCTTCAGCCCTCGGCGGCACACTCCTTGACCCTTCAGCGGTACACCCCTGGCCCTCAGCGACACACCCTTTTAACCCTCCAGCGGTACGCCCCCTGGCTCCTAGCGGTACACTCCCATGGCCCTCAGCGGCACACTCCCTTAGCCCTCTAGCGGCACACTCCTTTGGCCCTTCAGCGGCACAGCCCCAGGCCCTTCAGCGGCGCACTCCCATGACCCAGCGGTACACCTGAAATAATGATATTAATAGAGATAATAAGCTAAAAGAAAACATAACAAATAAACAAATAATGATACAAAACTTAAATAATGATAATAATAACAAACTCAAAATAAAATAGAGAAATAATGGCAAACAATAATGTTAAATAACAATAATAAATAGTAATAAATTCAAAAAGGTGAATAAATAAATAAGAATGATAAAGAAATAAGCAATAATAATAATAAGGTTAAAATAAATAATAATAACGATAAATGGACAAATAAATGATAACCAAAATAAATAAATAATAATAATAAACTTAACAAAAATGACAAGCAAAGGAATGATAATAAAACGAACAAAAATAATAACAAACCTAATAATAACAATAGTAAATGAATACATCATAAGAAAAATGATAAATAGTAATAAAGAATTCACTCAAAGATATATATACAAATTAGCAAATGATAATGATAACATTTCTTAGATAATAATAAAACAATAGGATCCGCTTCGTAGCCCCGTCTCTCCCGTGACTCGGTGCCGAAGGAACAGCAATACCGCCCTTACGAGTTGGGCCTGAGTCTAGGGAATTATCCCAAAATGGCCATGGCCTGACCTCGCTTCGGGCTGACATTCCGATTAAACCAGACTCATTTCTCCGGCCAGATCCCGTCCGAGCAGCTACTAAAATTGCCGCACGTTCGGCAGACATTCGAACGGATTCACCTCGATTCCCGCCGCGTTCTTATTACGGACCTACGTCCGAACATGAAAAGGCCCGTGAGCGACTTGCATAGCCGGTGGCTCCTACCCCGATATGGTTGTGAGCTGGCATTGCTCCGGGCCAATAGCTCATCAATTCCGACCCGTTCCCTATCGGGATTCGTTCCCGCCCTTCATCGAAATTACCGTAAACTCGGCATACATTTGTACGGGGTTGTTCCCGCCCGCGTCGCACTTTCAATATGGGCCCTTGCCCGAACATGAAAAGGTCGGCAAGTGACCGACGGAATCCGAATTAGAACGAGACGGCTCTCGCCATCCCCGGACTCCTTCCATGGGAATATCAATAAGACCTCCGTGGGCCGCACTCAGACCTCGAGCCTGTCCCGATCATGGTCATCGTCTGGCTCATATCCTCGGTCTACAGCCCGCTCCCTTTGAACACGTTTTCGGTTTTGGAATCTAGTCCCGGGACTCTTCCTCGCTGCCCTCCGGCGCCGAGAATATCAATAAGACCTCCCTTTGAACATTAATGATGCCCATGCAAGCCCCGTCTGGACTGCGGGAGGCGCCCCCGGTATGGTCCCGACTCGATCTCGCACCGGGCGAATAAACTCACTGGTTTCCTGCTACACGAACCGAGATTTAATCGAATGTTTTCAGTGTCTCGGAATGATATATATATTTGTCGTATCCTGACATACATATGTTCCAGGTCCGCCCGCGACGATTACGATATTCCCAATACCAGACTCCCGTCCGAATATTAAACGGTCTCCTGAATGACCGACACGTTTCGAACGTCTGCTTCCCTAGACACAGGGCTTTTCAGCCGATTCAAGGGATATTCCCTCATTGCCCCTTGACACCGAAAATATTAATGACGCTCATGCAAGTCTTGTTTCTACCGCGGGGGGCCCACCGCAGTATGGTCGCAGCTTGCTCTTGCACCGGGCCAACAGATTTACTGGCTTCCGACCGCTCTAATCGAGGTTTAGCCAAACTTTTTCCGTTCTTCTGAACAGTAAATTGCCATATCCTGGCATACATATGCTCAGGTCTTCCCGCGACGATCGCGCTTCTCTCAAGACGGACACTCGTCCCAACATTAAATGGTCAGCACATGACCGACATGATCTCGAATGGCTCTCTTCCCGCCCTCGCGTGAGGATTTTGATACCTCCTAATATACCTTTTATGCAACTAATTTCCTGGCCATGAGGCCCTGAATCTCGGCGATTAATCAAGGGTGTTCCCTCGTATGGGGGATGTAAATGACGCCGTAACCTTTATGGCGCGGCGGGTTTTGGTCCCGACATGAACCACATAATCGTCTGACGAAGTCAGATCGAGCGCACCATGGGCTCTTCGGGGCCCGAATAAATTGTCACTCCGGTGACTGGCACGCCCACGCACTTAATAAATCGACGAACGAACAAGATGATTGTTAAATAAAAAAGTGCGTCCACAAGTCTGGCGCGCCCGGTGGGACCTAAACTACCCTTCATCTCTTCGCCGAGATTCAGGGCCTCATGGCCCCCTAATGAACGATGTTTACCTGCTTTGATGAATTGCAGGTGCTGTCTTAGCCAGCCCTATGGGTAGAAAATCCAGGCTCGATGCAGCTACCTTCGCGGCCTCGAGGACGCTGCTTCGAAGCATATGCAGCTTCCAGGAATCATGGGCGCTATTATAAAAAAAAAGAGAAGAGAAAGAGAAGTGAAGGGAGGGGAAATCAAGCCCCCCGTTTCTCTCAAGAAGAAAGAGAAGAAAAGAAGAAAAGAAGAAAAGAAGAAAGAAAAAAAAAGAGAAAAGAAAGAAGCAAAAAAAAAGAAGAGAAAGAATTGGCAAGAGAGGGTTGTACGACCACGTCCGTCGAGACCCGTGCTGAACAAAGATTACCACTGTGGGGTTGATGCGGTGGAGCGAACCACTCATCCCCTCCCTGAGGGGGTGAGCGCTCTCCTGCACCTCCACCCTGGTCGATCACACAAAAAAAAGAGAAGAGAAGAAGGGACAAAAAAAAGAAGAAGAAAAGAAGAAAAGTCAGCCAGCATCGCCGACCAAAAGAGCAAGAATAAACCCGACATCCCGCCCGACTCTAGGAGGCTCCGAGTCTGTGGTGTAATGACCCGGCCCGTTCCTCCTCCCTGCTGCCTCCATCCGGCACAAAACGGGCCCCGAGTGGTTGTTAAAAGACCCAGCGAGTCACAATTGTAGCTTGGTGAATGGCTGCCCGCTGTGGGGAATGCTTTATAGCAATGAGGCCAAGCACGGCCACCACTCCCGAAGAGAGCATGCATATACCCCGCCATGGGGGATAAGAAGAAGATATATACCCTGCTACGGGGGCATAAGAGGCAAAAAAAGAGATACACCCCATTCCCGGGGGCACATGAAGAGAATCCGCCCCGACTGAGGGGCACAAAGCAAAGGCTACACCCCGGCTTTGGGGCATTTGAAGAAGAATCCGCCCTGACCTGGGGACATAAGAGAAATAGAGTTGCACCCCAACTTAGGGGCATTTGAAGAAGAGAAATACACCCCGATATGGAGGCACATGAAGCAAAAGACATACCCCACCGTGGGGGCGTAAGAAGAAAAGAATTCACCCCGACTCGGGGGTACATGAAGCGACAAGGAATACACCCCGCCTTAGTGGAATTCGAAGAAGAAGCATACACCCCACCAACGGGGGCACAGGAGCCATCAAGAACACACCCCACTTTCGGGGCACAAGAAGCAAGCATTCCCCGGCGTGTCGGGGCAAAAGAAGAAGAATCCCCCTCGGGGGCATAAAAAGCAAAGATACACCCTCGTGCCGAGGGCAAATGAAGAGAATACACTCCATCCCGGGGTATGAGAAGCAGAAGGCGCATCCCACCCTGGGGGCATATGAAGCAACAAAAATACACCCTGACTGAGGGGAAGACAAAGAGAAGTATACCCCACTCTGGGGTAGAGGAAGCGGGAGAATCACACCCCCGTCTTGGGGGTGTTTGAAGAAGAAGTATACCTCGCCTCGAGAGCCTAGAAGCTATAAAGAACACGTCCCGGCTTAGGGGCATTTGAAGAAGCTACATCCCGCTTCGGAGCATAAGAAAGAGAAGAGTACACCCTGTCCTAGGGTCAATTGAAAAAGAAACATACCCCGCCTGGGGGCATAAAAGCCATAAAGAATACGCCCCGGCTTAGGGGCATTTGAAGAAGCTACATCCCGCCTTGGGAGCATAAGAAGAGAAGAATACACCCCGACTTAGGGGCATTCGAAGAAGGAATACACCATAGGCTCGGAGTCCATGAAGCAACATATATCCCCCCCCCCCGGGGGGGCATCTGAAGCAGAACAAACAACATTCCCCAGCTTAGGGGAGCATATAAATAAAAGAATACACCCCGATATGGGAGCACATAAGTAAAGAAGAAGAGTTCACCCCGCCTCGGGGGCATAAGAAGCAAGAATTACACCTCACCTTGGGGGCATCGGAAGCAGCAATACAGTCCACTCTGGAGGCATTAGAAATAGAATACATCCCAACCTGGGGGCACAAAAAGCAAAAAAACACCCCACCTTAGGGGCATAAGAAGCCAAGAACATACCCCGCCATGGGGGGGCATAAGAAGCAAGAGATACATCCCCGCCCCGGGGGCATATGAAGCAACATACACCTCGCCTTAGCGGCATATGAGGCCAAGAAGCATACCCCGGCATGGAGGCATAAGAAACAAAAGCACACCCCATGCTAGGGGCATATGGAGAGGAATGCACCTCGCCCTGAGGGGCGCAAAAAAAAAAAAAAAGCATAAGAACACATCCTAGCTTAGGGGTGTTTGAAGAAGAAACATACCCCGCCAGAGGGCATAGAAGTCATGAAGAATACGCCCCGGCTTAAGGGCATTTGAAGAAGTCACATCCCACCTCGGGAGCATGAGAAGCAGCAGGAATACACCCCGACCTAGGGGTATTTGAAGAAGAAATATATCCCGCCTGGGGGAATAGAAGACGTAAAGAACACGCCTCGGCTCAGGGGCACTTGAAGAAGCTACATCCTGCCTTGCGAGTATAAGAAGAAAAGAGTCCACCCCATCTTAGGGGTATTTGAAGAAGAAACACACCCCGCTATGGGGGGCATAGAAGCCATAAAGAATACGCCCCGGCTTAGGGGTATTTGAAGAAGAAGGATACCCTGCCTCGGGGGACATTGCAAGCAGCGATACACCCTGCTAGGGCGCAAAGGAAGTAAACCACACCCCACTCCTAGGGACACATGAAGAGAGTACACCCCGCCATGGGGGGCACATGAAGAGAATTCACCTCGACTCGGGGGTACATGAAGCGACAAAGAATACACCCCGCCTTAGGGGAATCTGAAGAAGAAGCATACACCCCATCCCGGGGGCACAAGAAGAAAACATACCCCGCCATGTGGGGGCGTAAGAAGCCAAGAGATCTACCCCGCCATGGGGCAACAGAGGCAAAATGCACTCCCCCCGGGGGCACGTAAAGCAACATACCCCTCGCCTCGGCAGCATATGAGGCCAAGAAGCTACATCCCGGCTTGTGAGCATAAGAAATAAAAGATATACCCTACGTCCGGGGCATATGAAGCCAAGAATCACACCCCCGTCTTGAGGGTATTTGAAGAAGAAGCCACCTCGCCTCGAGGGCATAGAAGCTGTAAAGAACACGCCCTGACTCAGGGGCATGACGAGAAGAAGAACTCACCCCGCCTCGGGTGCACAAGAAGCCAAGCTCACCCCGCAGGGGGGGGCACGCGAGACACAGCTACGCCCCTACTCAGGGGGACTCGAAGAGAAATACACTCCACCTTTGGAGTGCAAAAAGCAACATACACCCCACCTCTGGGGGCACAAGAAGCAGAACATACCCCACCTTGGGGGCATATGAAGCCAAGAATCACATCCCCGTCTTGGGGGTATTTGAAGAAGAAGCCCACCTCGCCTCGAGGGCCTAGAAGCAACAACCACATCCCATCTCAGGGGCATATGAAGAGAAGTCCACCCCGGCTTAGGGGCATTTGAAGAAGTTACATCCCGTTTCGGGAGCATAAGAAAGAAAAGAATACACCCTGTCCTAGGGACGATTGAAGAAGAAACATACCCCCGCCTGGGGGCATGGAAGCCATAAAGAATATGCCCCGGCTTAGGGGCATTTGAAGAAGCTACATCCCGCCACGGGGGCATAAGAAGAAAAGAATTCACCCCGGCCTGGGGACACTCAAAGAAAAAAAAACCACACCCTAGACTAGGGGCATACAAAGAAAGAAATTCACCCCACCTCGAGGGCACAAGAAGCAAAACACACCCCACCTTGGGGGGCATAAGGAACCAAGGACATACCCCGCCATGGGGGCATTAGAAGCGGGATACATCCCCACCCTGGGGGCATATGAAGCAACATACACCCCGCCTGGGGGCATAGAAGCCATAGAGAAGTCCACCCCGGCTTGGGGGCATGTGAAGGAGAAACAAACCCCGCCACTGGGGGCATAGAAGCCATGAAGAACATGCCCCGCCCGGGGCACAGAAGCAAGGAGGCAGGATCCGCCCCGCCATGGGGGCACACAAAGAGAGAGACCACACCCCGCCGTGGGGGGCATGAGAATCAAGAAATGTGCCCCACCCCGGGGAGCATAAGAAGAGAAGAATACACCCCAACTTAGGGGCCCTCGAAGAAGGAATACATCCCGGCCTCAGGGGTCCATGAAGCAACATATATCCCCCCCCCGGGGACATCTGAAGCAGAACAAACAACATCCCCCGCTTAGGGAAGCATATGAAGAGAGGAATACACCCCGATATGGGGGCACGTAAACAAAGAAGAAAAGAATTCACCCCGCCTCGAGTGCATAAAAAGTAAGGACTACACCCCGCATCGAAAGCGGCAATACACTCCACTCTGGGGGCACTAGAAGCGGAATACACCCCGTGCCGGGGGCATGTAAAAAAAAAAAGGGATACCTCGCTCTCGGGCATCAGAAGCAGCAATACGTCCCGCCTCAGGGGCATCAAAAGCAGCAATACACCCCACCCTGGGAGCACAAGAAGCAAACATTCCCCCCGGTGTGTTTGGGAAGAAGAAGAGAATTCACCCCGGCCTGGGGACACTTGAAGAAAGAAGCACATCCCGCCATGGGGACACTTGAAGAAAGAAGCACATCCCGCCTCGGGAGTATAAGAAAGGGAAGAATACACCCTGGTCTGGGGGGCTTTTGAGGAAACAGCACACCCCCTCCGTGGGAGACAAAGCTACACCCCGACCCGGGGACACATGCAGAGCATCCACCCCGCTCAGGGGGCACAGAGGGGTACACTCCGCCCTTGGCGCATAAGAAGCAGAAGCATCTACCCCGACCCGGGGCACAGAAACGAAGAGACATACATCCCGATCTGGGGGCATAAGAAGAAAGATATACTCCGCCCAAGCGGCATTTGAAGAAACAACATACCCTGCTTCGGGGGCACAGAAGCCGTAAAGAGATGCACCCCGGCCTCAGGGGGGCATAAGAAGCAAAAGATACACCCCGTGTCGGGGGCATATGAAGAGAAGCACTCTCCCGCCTTCAGGGGTAGAAAGGGAGCAGAATTCGCCCCCGCTATGGGGGGGTATAAGAAACAAAAGACACGCCCCGTACCAGGGGCATATAAAAAAAACATACCCCGCCTTAGGGGCATATGAAGAAGAAGCACACCTCGCCTCGAGGGTCTAGAAGCTATAAAGAACACGCCCCGGGTCAGGGGCATATGAAGAGAAGTCCACCCTGGCTTAGGGGCATGTGAAGAAGAAACATACCCCACCTGGGGGCATAGAAGCCGCGAAGAGTATACCCCACCATGGGGGCATTCGAAGAGAGCTACACCCCGCCTTGGGGGCATTTAAAAAAAAAAACAACACACGCCCTGGTATGGGGACATAGAAGCCAAAATAAATACACCCCGCCTGGGGGCACAGAAGCAAAGAGGCAAAACACACCCCTCAGGGGGGATTCACACCAAATGAAGCTACACCCCGACCTGGGGGCACATTAAGAGAAATACACTCCAGCATAGAAGCGTTAATGAGAAAAGAAGAGCAGAAAAGAAAGGAAAAAGGGGCATACGAGGCAGACGTGGTCCCTGGACCCGCCTTTTCACACAAAAGAAGAAGAGCAGAACCAAAAGAAGACACATGAGGCAGACGTGGTCTTCGAGCTCGCCTCATCACACAAAAGAAGAGAAAGAAAAGAAAGAAATGCACATGAGGTGAACATGGTCCTTGCACCTGCCTCCCTACAAGAGAAGAATAGAAAAAAAAGAGAGAGAGATGAGGTGAACATGGTTCCTGCACCTGTCTCTCCATAAAAGAAGAATAGAAGAAGAGTCACGAGGCAGACACGGTCTTCGCACCCGCCTCTCTACACAAAAGAAGAAGAGAAGAAAAGAAATAGATGATCGCGAGGCGAACATGGTCCTTGCACCTGCCTCTCCATAAAAAAAAAGGGAAGAGAAGAAAAGAAAGAGCAACCATGAGGTGAACATGGTCCTTGCACCTGCCTCCCTACAAGAGAAGAATAAAAAAAAAAAGAGACATGAGGCGAACATGGTCCCTGCACCTGCCTCTCCATAAAAGAAGAATAGAAGAAGAGTCACGAGGCAGACACGGTCTTTGCACCCGCCTCTCTACACAAAAGAAGAAGAGAAGAAAAGAAAGAGATGATCGCGAGGCGAACATGGTCCTTGCACCTGCCTCTCCATAAAAAAAAGGGGGGGAAGAGAAGAAAAGAAAGAGCAACCATGAGGCAAGCATGATCTTCGCACCCGCCTCTCTACACAAAAGAAGAAGAGAAGAAAAGAAAGAGATGATCGCGAGGCGAACATGGTCCTTGCGCCTGCCTCTCCATAAAAAAAAAGGGAAGAGAAGAAAAGAAAGAGCAACCATGAGGCAAGCATGATCTTTGCACCTGCCTCTCCATAAAAGAAGAAGAGAAGAAAATAAAGAACAGTCACGAGGCAAACATGGTCCTTGCACCTGCCTCTCCATAAAAGAAGAAGAGAAGAAGAGAAAGAACAGTCATGAGACGAACACGGTCCTTGCACCTGCCTCTCTATAAAAAAGGAAGAGAAGGAAAGAAAAAGCAATCATGAGGTAAACATGGTCTCTGCACCTGCCTCCCTACGAAAGAAGAAGAGAAGAGAAAAGGGAGACATGAGGCGAACATGGTCCTTGCACCTGCCTCTCCATAAAAGAAGAAGAGAAGAAGAGAAAGAGCAGTCACGGGGCGAGCATGATCTTTGCACCTGCCTCTCTACAAAAGAAGAAGAGAAGAGGAAAAAGAGCAATCATGAGGCAAACATGGTCTCTGCACCTGCCTCCCTACAAAAGAAGAAGAGAAGAGAAAAAGGGGACATGAGGCAAACATGGTCCTTGCACCTGCCTCTCCATAAAAGAAGAAGAGAAGAAGAGAAAGAGCAGTCACGTGGCGAGCATGATCTTTGCACCTGCCTCTCTACAAAAGAATAAGAGAAGAGAAACAAGAGCAATCATGAGGCAAACATGGTCTCTGCACCTGCCTCCCTACAAAAGAAGAAGAGAAGAGAAAAAGGAGACATGAGGTAAACATGGTCCTTGCACCTGCCTCTCCATAAAAGAAGAAGAGAAGAAGAGAAAGAACAGTCATGAGGCGAGCATGATCTTTGCACCTGCCTCTCTACAAAAGAAGAAGAGAAGAGGAAAAAGAGACATGAGGCGAACATGGTCCTTGCACCTGCCTCTCCATAAAAGAAGAAGAGAAGAAGAGAAAGAACAGTCACGAGGTGAACATGGTCTCTGCACCTGCCTCTCCATGAAAGAAGAAGAGAAAGAACAGTCGTGGGGCGAACACGGTCCTTGAACCCGCCTCTTCACACAAAAGAAGAGAAAGAAGAAAGAGAACAACCATGAGGGGAATATAGAAGGGGAGAAAAGAGAAGAGAAGGTGAAAAGAAGAAGAGAGGAAAAAGAAACACTCTTGAAGTGCTCCAATGGCGTAGTAGCCTGCAATGCCTCCAGCGGCACACTACTAAGTGCCCTCAGCGGCACACCCATTGTGAAGCCTCCAGCGGCACGCCCTTCTGCCGCTCCAACGGCACACTCCCGGCGCCCCAACGGCACACCGATGACATGCCCCATCCGGCACGCTCCCACGCGCCCCCGACGGCACACCTTCGGAGTGCCTTATGCGGCACACCTTCCTGTGCTCTCTCCCAGCACGTCCTTCAAGTGTCCCAGCGGCACGCTCTAGCCTGCCCTTCAGCGGCACGCCACCCCCGCCCCCTCTACACGGCGAGCAAAAAAAAAAAATAGAAAAAAGGGGAAAGAAAAGAAAGGAAAGACGGTAACAGAGGGAGAGAATGGATAAAAAAAAGAGAGAAAGCAACAAAGGAATAGAGGGGGGGGGGGATTTCGACAAAAAAAAGAGAGCGAAGAAAATAAAAAAGAAGGAAAAGAAAAAAAAGAGAGAGAAAGAAGGAGAAAGAAGGGAAAATAATAATAATAATGATATATATATATATATATGTATACATATGTCTCCCGTCCGCACACCCCTACGTATCGACGGGCATCCGCACGGGCAAAGACGGCTCCACCCTGCATTGGCGTTAGTCCCTTGCTAACAAATAAGTCATTTTCCGGCGCAAGGCTTCGTGCCCTAGCCGCCCGCTCTTACACAATATTGCAATCACGGACCTTACGTCCGAATCGGCAAAAAAAAACCGTTGCGTTGGCATTATCTTCTTGCCAACGAATGAACATTATCTTTCGGTGCAAGGATTCGTGCCCTAGCAACCTTCTCTCATGCAAATCGTCATCGAGGGCCGTACGCACGAATTGGCAGAATCTCTACATTTGCGCTGGCATTAGTCCCTTGCCAACGAATAAGTCCCTTTCTGGCGCAAGGCCCCGTGCCCTAGCCACTCACTCCGCACAATATTGCCATTACGGACCCTACGTCCGAATCGGCACGAATTCTCCCGTTGCGCTGGCATTGTCTTCTTGCCAACGAATGAGCCCTACCTTCCGGCGCAAGGCTTCGTGCCCTAGCCGACACTCGCATATCCCTCGCTCGTCAAAAAAAGAAGAAAAGAAAAAAAAGAAGAAAATGGGGTTAAAAATAGAGATACCCCGCCGGACTCGCCCCTGCACGGGGACGAGGGTAAAAATAGCAATAACTCGGCTATGGCGAAAACCCGAAAGGGCGCTACAGGCAAAATCTGGTACCCCGCCACGTGAAAACCTGAGAGGGCGCGTGGGCAAAAGCAAGAGGGGGCCGGTACCGGCGAAAACCCGAAAGGGCGCTTGTATCGGTAATGTGGTTCAAAAAAAAAAAGAAAAGAAAAGAGAAAGAAAAGAGACAAAGAGACAACAAACCAGGTCAGCTCCCGACACCCTGTCGGCACTGACGAAGAGACAAAGAGATCAACAAACCAGGTCAGCTCCCGACACCCTGTCGGCACTGGCGAAGAGATAAAGAGATCAACAAACCAGGTCAGTTCCCGGCATCCCGCCGGCGCTGATGAAGAGACAAAGAGAACAACAAACCAGGTCAGCTCCCGACACCCCGTCGGCACTGACAAAGAGACCAAGAGACCAACAAACCAGGTCAGCTCCCGGCGCCCTGTCGGTACTGACGAAGAGACAAAGAGACCAACAAACCAGGTCAGCTCCCGACGCCCTGTCGGCACTGACGAAGAGACCAAGAGACCAACAAACCAGGTCAGCTCCCGGCACCCTGTCGGCACTGACAAAGAGACCAAGAGAACAACAAACCAGGTCAGCTCCCGACACCCTGTCAGCGCTGACGAAGAGACCAAGAGACAACAAACCAGGTCAGCTCCCGACACCCTGTCGGCACTGACGAAGAGACCAAGACACAACAAACCAGGTCAACTCCCGACGCCTTGTCGGCACTGACGAAGAGACAAATAGATCCAACAAACCAGGTCAGCTCTCGACACCCTGTCGGCACTGACGAAGAGACAAAGAGACCAACAAACCGTGTCAGCTCCTGGCATCCTGTCGGCACTGACGAAGAGAAAAAGAGACAAATAGACCATGTCAGCTCTAGACACCCCGTCGGCGCCGACGAAGAGACAAAGAGACCAACAAGCCGTGTCAGCTCCCGGCATCCTGTCGGCATTGACGAAGAGAAAAAGAGACAAATAGACTATGTCAGCTCCCGACACCCCGTCGGCACCAATGAAGAGAAAAAAAAGACCAGTACACCCGCGGGCACCGCCCGGCTCATCCTTCGCCTACGCTACCTGTGGGTGGGGGGCATTTGTGGACACGCAAAATTACGCGATTGTATGCCCCGACTAAGTTCAGCATCGATAGCAACGTCAACGGAAGTGACCGCGAAAAGGGGAAGCCCATCCAGACTCTCCGAATACACACACTGCCGTGAGGCTGTCTCCAGAGTCACAACAGTGAAGAGAAACCGATCACAAAGAGCCCCACAATCCGTGGGCCTCGAAGAGAACCAAGCAGGCCATGACTCGTGCTAACAACGGGCTCAGAACAGGCCCCAGAAACACGCCCCTACGGGCCTTCAGCGGCACAGCCCATTTGGGCTTCGACGGCACACCCCCTGGGTGCCCAGCGGCACACCCCCAGGGGGGTTTCAACGGCACACCCCCTGGGGTGCCCAACGGCACACCCCCTGGGGTGCCCAGCGGCACACCCATGGGGGGGCCTTCGCCGGCACGGCCCATAGGGCCTTCAGCGGCACACCCATGGGGGTCTTCGCCGGCACGGCCCATAGGGTCCCCAACGGCGCACTCTTTGTGCCCCCCCCCAACGGCACACTCTTTACCCAGGGGGGGCTTCAACGGCACACCCCCTGGGGTGCCCAGCGGCACACCCATGGGGGGCCTTCGCCGGCACGGCCCATAGGGTCCCCAACGGCGCACTCTTTGTGCCCCCCCCAACGGCACACTCTTTATGCCCTTCAACGGCACACTATGAATGCCCTTAAACGGCACACTTTGAGGTGCCTTCCACGGCACGCCCATTCAGGGCTTCACCGGCACGCTCCTCAGGGCTTCAACGGCACGCTGTTTGCCCCCCTCCAGGCACGCTTGGGCAGCCTTACAGCGACACGCTTTTTCATCCCACCAGCGGCACAGCGTTAAGCCTTTTCAACGGCTAAACGACGTGGTGCCCATGCCCTACGCATCCTTGGCGCGCAGTGAGCTCCCTGAGGTGTCAACCAACCGTTGGGCCACCTGCCTCCTCCTCCTGCATTCCAGGACAAGGGAGTCAACTCCCATTGAATACTCGTCCCACGCTTCCCGCCTTCGGAGGCTCCCGCCGCCCGGGGTATAAAAACCCCTCTTCGCTGAAGGGGAAAGGAGAGAGGCATACACAGGGGAAGCTCCCCAGAGAAAAAAGAAGAGAGGGAAGAGGAGGCAGAGGCATAGAGGGAGACACACACGCAGAAGAGAAAGGGAGAAAAGAGAAGAAGAGAGGAAATAAGAGGGCAGGCTCCGCCTTCCCCTTCCTGCCGCCCCGTCCATCCGTCTGCCGTCGTCCGTGCGAAGAGAAAGAGAAGAAGAAAAGGAGAAGAAGAGGGAGGCTCTCTGGCGACCACCGACGCGTGAGAGAGAGTAGAGAGAAACAGAGATGTAGGGGGAGTGGGGGGGAGACCAGGGAGCCGTCGCCCCTGTTCGACCCTAACCTCCCCCATTTCTTCCCTTTTGTGCTTTTCTTTTTCCTTTCCCTTTCTCTCCCCCATTGGTGTATCTTCCACCCTGGTGTTTTGATGTACGCATGGCCGACTTTGGCCTTCTCGTTTTATGAATAAAAATCCCTTTTCTATGGGCTTCTTGCCGTCTCCGTCCGTCTGGGGTATTTTACGTGCGTTTGATCGTGCTCTCTCCCTCCTCTTCTTCCCTCATCGATTTGGCCTCCGGTGATGATCTTTCCTCCTTGGCCTGCCCCCCCCCTCTCTTCGTTTTCTCCCTTCGTTAGGGTTTACTCCTCACCGGGCGTTCTCGCCTTCGTTCACCCAGTCATGCCTTCAACGGCTTGCCCCGATTATGCCTCCAACGACACGCTCTGATTGTGCCTTAAACAGCACGCCCAGTCATGCCTTCTGCGACACGCCCCTCCTTTGACCCTTCGCCGGTACGCCCTGTCGGGTCTTCGCCGGCACACCCAGCCTGCCCTCAGCGGCACACTCTAGTTGCCCCTGGCATCACACTCCCTTGTGCCCTCAGCGGCACGCCTTAGCCGCCCTCAGCGGCACGCCTTCAGCTGCCCTCAGCGGCACGCTCCTTGGTCCTCAGCGGCACACTTTCCACCCCTTCGCCGGCAAGCTTCATTTGGCCCTCAGCGGCACACCTTCAGCCGCCTGTTAGCCGGCACACCCTAGCCAGGCCTTTCGCCGGTACACCACCCTTCCTTCTTGCCCGATGCATTCCCCTCTCAGCCAGTCTTGGGAGTGTCTCCCGCTCGCCGTACCCTCCGAGTTTTCCGAGGTTTATAAAGGTGTTGCCGCTCTCAGGCACCCACCTCCAGTTGTCGGGTTCCGCCACTCCTTGTGGGCGCGTTCCCTATATCTCCCTTACGCTCGGGTCAAGGGGAGATGCTGCCGAATTTTTGTTAGAAACGATAACATACTAAAATGCTAAAAAGAAACAACTAACAAATGGAACGATCATACGTTAAGGACTAAAAGAAAGCAACAAGCAAATAAAAAGAACAACGGTAAAACGCTTTAACCGAGGCAAGGGAACCGTAATCAACTCAAAGAGAGCCGAATCAAACAACGACTAAGTAACTCGAACATCCGTCCTCAGGAGAGAAAGAATGAAAGATAATCAAGAGAAAGAGAGAGACAAACACATGCACACTTGATAAAAAATCAGAAAAGAAGAAAAGAAAAGCCTTAAAAGAATTAGAGGGAGAGTGGACCCTCATCGGTACACCTTGTTAGCCCCTCAGCGGTACACTCCCTCGGCCCTTCAGCGGCACAGCCCCAGGCCCTTCAGCGGCACACTCCCAGCCCTTCAGCGGTACACCCCAGCTCAGCCCTTCAGCGGCACGCTCCTGCTTCAGCCCTCGGCGGCACACTCCTTGACCCTCCAGCGGTACACCCCTGGCCCTCAGCGACACACCCTTTTAACCCTCCAGCGGTACGCCCCCTGGCCCCCAGCGGCACACTCCCTTGGCCCTCAGCGGCACACTCCCTTAGCCCTCTAGCGGCACACTCCTTTGGCCCTCAGCGGCGCAGCCCCAGGCCCTTCAGCGGCGCACTCCCATGACCCAGCGGTACACCTGAAATAATGATATTAATAGAGATAATAAGCTAAAAGAAAACATAACAAATAAACAAATAATGATACAAAACTTAAATAATGATAATAATAACAAACTCAAAATAAAATAGAGAAATAATGGCAAACAATAATGTTAAATAACAATAATAAATAGTAATAAATTCAAAAAGGTGAATAAATAAATAAGAATGATAAAGAAATAAGCAATAATAATAATAAGGTTAAAATAAATAATAATAACGATAAATGGACAAATAAATGATAACCAAAATAAATAAATAATAATAATAAACTTAGCAAAAATGACAAGCAAAGGAATGATAATAAAACGAACAAAAATAATAACAAACCTAATAATAACAATAGTAAATGAATAAATCATAAGAAAAATGAATAAATAGTAATAAAGAATTCACTCAAAGATATATATACAAATTAGCAAATGATAATGATAACGTTTCTTAAATAATAATAAAACAATGGGATCCGCTTCGCAGCCCCGTCTCTCCCGTGACCCGGTGCCGAAGGAACAGCAATACCGCCCTTGCGAGTTGGGCCTGAGTCTAGGGAATTATCCCGAAATGGCCATGGCCTGACCTCGCTTCGGGCTGACATTCTGATTAAACCAGACTCATTTCTCCGGCCAGATCCCGTCCGAGCCGCTACTAAAATTGCCGCACGTTCGGCAGACATTGAACGGATTCACCTCGATTCCCGCCGCGCTCTTATTACGGACCTACGTCGAACATGAAAAGGCCCGTGAGCGACCTGCATAGCCGGTGGCTCCTACCCCGATATGGTTGTGAGCTGGCATTGCTCCGGGCCAATAGCTCATCAATTCGACCCGTTCCCTATCGGGATTCGTTCCCGCCCTTCATCGAAATTACCGTAAACTCGGCATACATTTGTACGGGGTTGTTCCCGCCCGCGTCGCACTTTCAATATGGGCCCTTGCCCGAACATGAAAAGGTCGGCAAGTGACCGACGGAATCCGAATTAGAACGAGACGGCTCTCGCCATCCCCGGACTCCTTCCATGGGAATATCAATAAGACCTCCGTGGGCCGCACTCAGACCTCGGGCCTGTCCCGATCATGGTCATCGTCTGGCTCATATCCTCGGTCTACAGCCCGCTCCCTTTGAACACGTTTTCGATTTTGGAATCTAGTCCCGGGACTCTTCCTCGCTGCCCTCCGGCGCCGAGAACATTAATGATGCCCACGCAAGCCCCGTCTGGACCGCGGGAGGCGCCCCCGGTATGGTCCCGACTCGATCTCGCACCGGGCCAATAAACTCGCAGGTTTCCTGCTACACGAACCGAGATTTAATCGAATGTTTTCAGTGTCTCAGAATGATATATATTTTTCGTATCCTGGCATACATATGTTCCAGGTCCTCCCGCGACGATTACGATATTCCCAATACCGGACTCCCGTCCGAACATTAAACGGTCTCCCGAATGACCGACACGTTTCGAACGTCCGCTTCCCTAGACACAGGGCTTTTCAGCCGATTCAAGGGATATTCCCTCGTTGCCCCTTGGCACCGAAAATATTAATGACGCTCATGCAAGTCATGTTTCGACCGCGGGGGGGCCCACCGCAGTACGGTCGCAGCTTGCTCTTGCACCGGGCCAACAGATTTACTGGCTTCCGACCGCTCTAACCGAGGTTTAGCCAAACGTTTTCCATTCTTCTGAACAGTAAATTGCCATATCCTGGCATACATATGCTCCGGTCTTCCCGCGACGATCGCGCTTCTCCCGAGACGGACACTCGTTCGAACATCAAATGGTCAGCACATGGCCGACATGACCTCGAATGGTTCTCTTCTCGCCCTCGCCTGAGGATCTCAATACCTCGTAATAGACTTTTCATGCAACTAATTTCTGGCCATGAGGCCCTGAATCTCGGTGATTAATCAAGGGTGTTCCCTCGTACGGGGGATGTAAATGACGCCGTGACCTTTATGGCGCGGCGGGTTTTGGTCCCGACATGAACCACATAATCGTCTGACGAAGTCAGATCGAGCGCACCATGGGCTCTTCGGAGCCCGAATAAATTGTCACTCAGTGACTGGCACGCCCACGCACTCAATAAACGAATCAACCAACAAGAGAATAACAGGTAACGAAAAGTGCGTCCACAGAAACGTGCTAAAATAAAAACATAACATATAACAATAGATAGAAGAATGGAGTATTGGACGACAATTAAGGAATATAAAGAACTTCAACACGATATCATGTGAATATTCAAGCAAATGGCCATATCAAGCATGCATGCCAAGTCACACAAGCACTTTCAGGTATTTGAGTAGAGTGGAATGTCATAGACCATCACGCTAGTCATGCACTTCGGTGCAATGTCACACCTTGTCATTACAAACTCCTCGGGACACAAGTACTTTCGGGCGCTCCTCCCAGGATCAGATCGGGCCCTTATGATGCATTAACATTGAAGGGTTGGATCAAAGATCCCAGCCTAGACATTCACTTTAATAAATGACCAAGAGTTCCAAGGTCAAGCTATGTAGTCAAGGCAATACATGTAGGAATGGAAATTCTTGAAGGATTTCCAAGAAAACTCTTCTTTGAACTAAGGAAAAATAAGTAATTATAAAAATAACTTTTTGAGGAATAGATTGCAATTTAGACCCACCGAGGATAAAAATCTCGAGGTATAATAGCCTGGAGTGGCTCTTGAGGTTTAACACACAATAAACCATGAAATATAGAAATTTCATAAAGCTGGGTAGAAATGGTCTCACTGAGACCGCAACATGAAAATGCGGTCTACAGAGAACCGCAATATGAAGAAATGGACCAGGGAAAGCCCGCAACCGGGTCACATGCCTGGACGAGATTCAGACAACTTATGCAGGGTCCCCAGTCAACCTATGTCAAATTTTAGAATGAAACAGGCTCAACCAGCACTACTCGGGTCAATTGAGGTCATATAGGTCGACCTAGACAGGACCGAGTCGACCTAGAACAAGGCTAGGTAACTGGACCAAAACTAGCTCGCAGGCCAGGAAGGAATCAAAATGCGGTCATAGGCCTGGCCTCTAATTTCATTAGTTGTCCTGTCAATGCCGCAATCTGGACAGGGCTGGGCAGAACTCCGGCTACCCAAAATCATAAATCCGATCGATTCAAGGGGTTCAGGTTTTAGGGTACAACCTGCTCGATGTCTTAGTGGGAATCCCAGGCTCGCGGAGTCTTACGGAGGTCTCACAATAGCGATTCTAGTCCGACGGAAAGAGTATCCGTCGGAGAGTCCCGACTATTCCAAGAATTGAAGGTGCAAAAATGTGAAAAACGAGTGCGGTGTGGTAAGTCACCACCACCGGGGTGGCGTGAGTTTCAGGCATTCCTAATGGTATCAAGGGCAATATCAAGTAAGAATGAAGTAACGAGTTAAACATTTAAACTAAGCTAATCTACTCTTTTCCTTGTTACATCACATGATGACATGAGGGAAAATTCAATAGAAGTAATCATACATTACTCAGGTTAACTATTTAATGTTCAATAGCCCTAATTAATAGTGAAATTTTGACCTAATTTAACATGATAGCATGCTGGAAACAGTGGAACAACAAGGCAAGATCGCAGATAAACCACAGAAAAATACTGCTGAAAAAAGAATAAAGCAATCTCAGAAGGGCCGCTATTTAAACAAGACGGCCAAGGGGATGACCGTTGCAGAAAAATCTTTTTTTTTTTTGAAAAGGGGCCACCAAGAGGCGGTCTATCGCGAGGCCGCCACCTCAAGAGGCGGTTTCTGGCATGGCCGCCTTCTGGGTCCGAGCCCAGAACGTCGGCAAATTGACACACATTGACTAAAACACTTAATACGATTGGTACAATGCATATAAATCAGGGAAAACTGTATCAATGGAAATAGAACTCGACGATGAATATCATGATATGCTTTAATTAGATTCTAGCCTGGGAGAAACCTACCATAAATAGACATAAGTCAAAGACAACACAACTCGGCATACCCTAACTTAAAAGGACTAATTCGATCGGTATAGAGAGAAAAAATTAGCCAATCTAGTATCATTGGAAAGAGGGCACAGGGATGAATAAGAGGGTATGCTTTAATTAGAATGGGGCCTGAGAGACACCTACCTTATACACGAGAAGAGAATGGACGATGACAGAAAACCCTACACGGAATCACATTCTTCCTCGAAACTCAACGCCTTCGATCGCGCCCACCAGGTCTCGCCACTGCCAAATAGGGTTCGCATGAGTGCTGGGCAATGATTTATAAGGCCAGGGTCGATATAGGAGTCGTGGATAGGCTAGAGATTTGATGGGAAGTTCCCTCGCGCGACATTCGCGCTTGACCGAATCAACGCGCTTATTCGTCGAAATTCGGCGGCTAGGGTTAGCGTTTGCACCGAAAGTTTGAGGGGAAATGGGCCTTGGATGTGGATCTACCATTTGGGACAAGAAAGAGCCAATTAAAGCTCGATTTGGGTTCAAATTGGGTCGATTAAGCTTGTTCTACCCAAAACTCTAAGTTTAGCCTAATAACCCATAATTTGGCTTAATCAAGATTTATTTAGGGGTCAGCCTAGTTATGAATGTTGTTAACCATTTTGTCCTCTACAAGAATACGATTTTTCCATATTTTTATAAAATAGTCAAATTTTAACCTAAGGAAGTAATTCAATTAAATTCATATTATTATTCAGTTTCGGGTTGCTACATATTCCGACTCTGGCCAATGTAATAATTGGTCATGTTTTTTTCTTTATTTTTTTATATGTTAAAAATATTTATAGCTTAAGATGAGAAATTTCTTTTGTAAAACATTTGAGGGTATTTTTTGATAATACATTAGAATAAAAATATGTCTTTTGCCCTTTAGAGATATTATGTTTACAGGGACAGCCCTTTTCTGATATTCTAAGATTAAAGTGTCTTTATTGCATATTTTAAAACTTTTTTGACTATTTTTTGTAATTTTACCCAATTTTCACTAAATCACAGTTGATTATTACACTAACATATTTAAATATATTCGATTTTAGGGCCACATGATAAACAACTACAACCATGATAGATAACTCTAACCATGCATCTTGGAGTGTATGTATTAATCAAGTTGTTTCAGTAGACGGAGGCCAACAAGCATGGCTAACCCGACAAAAATTGGGATGGAGATGATTAGGAAGAAAATTACATCAAGAGAACACTAAAAAGATACAATATTGTACCACATGATTAATACATACTCGATAAATATACCAATAAATTACATCAAGAGGACACTAATAAATTACATCAAGGTGATCTCCATCGTGTTCTGGAAGGTTTCTCGACAGTGAGAGGTCACCCTATGATTTTGAGAAGATGGTTTGCAGATTTCAATCTGGAACTGGATAGTTTGAGATCCATCCCACTCTGGGTCTCAGAGATTCATAGGGAAACCATGCAGCGTGTTCTTACGGTGATCGACATAATTAAGGATGCATTACCTTTGTTAATATTAATAAACTTCAAATAACGTGAAAAATATGCTAAGAAAAACTATATATGTACTTTATTCTTATGCATCCTTATTTGTTTGCATGCAATTTTATTTACTTTTTTAACTGCGAATAATCAAGGATAGTTACCACATGATCTCCTCTATCTATCTCCCTTCAAAATACACATGTTTATCAAAATAGTAAAGTTAATGATGATTACGAAAAAAATAAAAAATCAGTTCAAATATCTTCGTTTGTCCTACTCATGATTATTAAAAAAATATCAACGTTAATTTTCATTAGTACTTATTTGTCACGCCCCGACGCGGAAGAATCGGATCGTAGCAGCTATAAACAATCATGTCAATCAGAGCGCACATTGTCACAAGAGACCATACATCAAATTTTCTAACAATTAAATGCAATTAATTAAATTCATTTTTGATAATAGAAATGAAAAGTATTTAATACATCCAACACCTTGTGGACTTTTCTAGATTTTACATCGACTCATAAAAAGGAAATAAACACAAACTCTACTACAACTGGACACATCAACTATGACTGGACCAAGACTAAACAACACATAACACCGCTACGTTAACTCGCTCCGAAGCTTTACTCTTGCTCATCCCCATCTATTTGCATTTCCTCATCCGAGCTACCTAAAAATGTTGGAAAAACTGAGTGAGCGAGATCTCAGTAGGATTTTATATCTCTATCACTAGGCATAGTTTACGTGATTAACCAATTAACATGCATGAGAAAGGAAATGTGCTAAAATAAAAACATATCAGATAATAATAGATAGAGGAATGGAGTATTGGACGATAATTAAGGAATAAAAAGAACTTCAACACGATATCATGTGAATATTCAAGCAAATGACCATATCAAGGATGCATGCCAAGTCACACAAGCACTTTTAGGTATTTGAGTAGAGTGGAATGTCATAGACCATCACGCTAGTCATGCACTTCGCTCCAATGTCACACCTTGTCATTACAAACTGCTCGGGACACAAGTACTTTCGGGCGCTCCTCTCAGGACAAGATCGGGCCCTTATGATGCATTGGCATTATAGGGTTGGATCAAAGATCCCAGCCTAGACATTCACTTTAATAAATGGCCAAGAGTTCCAAGGTCAAGCTATGTAGTCAAGGCAATACATGTAGGAATGGAAATTCTTGAAGGATTTCCAAGAAAACTCCTGTTTGAACTAAGGAAAAATAAGTAATTATAAAAATAACCTTTTGAGGAACATATTGCAATTTAGACCCACCGAGGATAAAAATCTCGAGGTATAATAGCCTGGAGTGGCTCTTGAGGTTTAACACATAATAAACCATAAAATATAGAAATTTCAAAAAACTGGATAGGAACGGTCTGATTGAGACCGCAACATGAAAATGCAGTCTACAGAGAACTGCAATATGAAGAAACGGTCCAAGGAAAGACCGCAACCGGGTCACAGGCCTGGACGGGATTCAGACGACTTATGCAGGGTCCCCAGTCAACCTAGGTCAAATTTTAGAATGAAACAGAGCTCATCCAACACTACCCGGGTCAATTGAGGTCATATAGGTCGACCTAGACAGGACCGAGTCGACCTAGAACAAGGCTAGGTGACTGGACCAAAACTAGCTCGCTGGCCAGGAAGGAATCAAAATGTGGTCATAGGCCTGGCCGCTAATTTCATTAGCGGTCCTGTCAAGGCCGTAATCTAGATAGGGCTAGGCAGAACTCCGGCTACCCAAAATCACAAATCCGGTCGATTCAGGGGGTTCAGGCTTTAGGGTACAACCTGCTCGATCTCCTAGTGAGAATCCTAGGCTCGCGGAGTCTTACGGAGGTCTCACAATATCGGTTCTAGTCTGACGGAAGGAGTATCCGACGGAGAGTCCCGACTATTCCAAGAATTGAAGGTGCAAAAATGCGGAAAACGAGTGCGGTGCGGTAAGTCACCACCATCGGGGTGGCGTGACTTTCAGACATTCCTAATGGTATCAAGAGCAATATCAAGTAAGAATGAAGTAACGAGTTAAACATTTAAACTAAGCCAATCTACTCATTTCCTTGTTACACCACATGATGACATGAGGGCAAATTCAATAAAAGTAATCATACATTACTCAAGTTAACTATTTAATGTTCAATAGCCCAAATTAACAGTGAAATTTTGACCTAATTTAACATGATAGCATGCTGGAAACAGTGGAACAACAAGGCAAGATCGCAGATAAACCGCAGAAAAATACTGCTGAAAAAAGAATAAAGCAGTCTTAGGAGGGCCGCTATTTAAACAAGACGGTCAAGGGGATGACTGTTGCAGAAAAATCTTTTTTTTTGAAAAGGGGCCGCCAAGAGGCGATCTATCGCGAGGCCGCCACCTCAAAAGGCGGTTTCTGGCATGGCTACCTTCTGAGTCCAAGCCCAGAACACCGGCAAACTGACACACATTGATTAAAACACTTAATACGATTGGTACAGTGCATATAAATTGTGGAAAACTGTATCAATGGAAAGAGAACTCGACAACGAATATCATGATATGCTTTAATTAGATTCTAGCCTGGGAGAAACCTACCATAAATAGACATAAGCCAAAGACAACACAACTCTGCATACCCTAACTTAAAAGGACTAATTCGATCGGTATAGAGAGTAAAAATTGGGCAATCTAGTATCATTGGAAAGAGGGCACAAGGATGAATAAGAGGGTATGCTTTAATTAGAATGGGGCCTGAGAGACACCTACCTTATACACGAGAAGAGAATGGACGACGACGGAAAACCCTAGACGGAATCACCTTCTTCCTCGAAACTCAACGCCTTCGATCGCGCCCACCAGGTCTCGCCACTGCCAAATAGGGTTCACATGAGTGCTGGGCAATGATTTATAAGGCTAGGGTCAACATAGGAGTCGTGGATAGGCTAGAGATTTGGTGGGAAGTTCCCTCGCGCGACATTCGCGCTTGACCGAATCAACACGCTTATTCGTCAAAATTCGACGTCTAGGGTTAGGGTTTGCACCGAAAGTTTAAGGGGAAATGGGCCTTGGACGTAGATCCATCATTTGGGACAAGAAAGAGCCCATTAAAGCTCGATTTGGGTTCAAATTGGGTCGATTAAGCTTGTTCTACCCAAAACTCTGAGTTTAGCCTAATAACCCATAATTTGGCTTAATCAAGATTTATTTAAGGGTCATCCCAGTTATGAATGTTGTTAACTGTTTTGTCCTCTACAAAAATACGCTTTTTCCATATTTTTATAAAATAGTCAAATTTTGACCTAAGGAAGTAATTCAATTAAATTCATATTATTATTCAGTTTCGAGTTGCTACATATTCCGACTCTGGCCAATGTAATAATTGGTCATGTTTTTTTCTTTATTTTTTTATATGTTAAAAATATTTATAGCTTAAGATGAGAAATTTCTTTTGTAAAACATTTGAGGGTATTTTTTGATAATACATTAGAATAAAAATATGTCTTTTGTCCTTTAGAGATATTATGTTTACAGGGACAGCCCTTTTCCGATATTCTAAGATTAAAGTGTCTCTATTGCATATTTTAAACTTGTTTGACTATTTTTTGTAATTTTGCCCATTTTTTACTAAATCACAGTTGATTATTACACTCTTACATATTTAAATATATTCGATTTTAGGGCCCCATGATAAACAACTACAACCATGATAGATAACTCTAACCATGCATCTTGGAGTGTATGTACTAACCAAGTGGTTTCAGTAGACGGAGGCCAACAAGCATAAGCTAACACAGACAAAAATTGGGATGGAGATGATTAGGAAGAAAATTATATCAAGAGAACACTAATAAGATACAATATTGTACCACATGATTAATACATACTCGATAAATATACCAATAAATTACATCAAGAGGACACTAATAAATTACATCAAGGTGATCTCCATCGCGTTCTGGAAGGTTTCTGGACAGTGAGAGGTCACCCTATGATTTTGAGAAGATGGTTTGCAGATTTGAATCTGGAACTGCATAGTTTGAGATCCATCCCACTCTGGGTCTCGGAGATTCATAGGGAAACCATGCAGCGTGTTCTCACGGTGATCGACGTAATTAAGGATGCATTACCTTTGTTAATATTAATAAACTTCAAATAACTTGAAAAATATGCTAAGAAAAACTATATATCTTATTCGTCCTTATTTGTTTGTATGCAATTTTATTTACTTTTTAACTACGAATAATCAAGGATAGTTAAATAACACCACATGATCTCATCTATCTATCTCCCTTCAAAATACACATGTTTATCAAAATAGTACAGTTAACGATGATTATGAAAAAAATAAAAAATCAGTTCAAATATCTTCATTTGTACTACTCATGATTATTAAGAAAAAATACCAACGTTAATTTTCATTAGTACCTATCAATATTTTTAATAAAAAATTAATTAGAACATTCATAAATGATAAATATGATAGTTAAGTAAAAAAATTAATTTATTTGACTATGTAAGATTTTGCGTAAGTCTCCTTAATTAAGAGTTGAACTATTGCTAATGATGACTATAAATAAGAAATAAATTTTAAAAGAACATGATCATTAATGTTATTTTAATCATATGAATAAAAAACATTACTTGTGAAATAGCCTAATTAGTACTAATTAACATAGTGAAGGATGATCATTTCATCATTGTTACAATTAATCAATCTTAATCATACGAATAAAAAATAATGTCTCAAACAACGTTATTAAGAAAAGTTATTAATAATATTTCCATTAGCACTAATTAGAAGTGTTGAAGATATTAGTGGTAACAATGATTATTAACAATAGTTAAATAAGTTATTTCACTACGGTGAAGATTTGAAAAAAATGACTAAGTCCTCTTAATCCCAACCAAACGGAGAATAAAATCACATCCTTTAACCCTGGATAAGAAAAATAAAAAGGTATTTTTTCAACACGTATCCTCGTTCGTATCCTCAAATTTTTTATGAAACGAAGAATATAAGTATTTCTATGCTTATCATGTCGCATACTAACTGAACGTGAGAATAAGAATAGGGATAAATTAACCCAAAATATCTTACATCTATTCTCTTCAAAATTTATCTTAATACCAAACGTGACCTAAAAGTCAGAGAGTATTCGGATGTGTTGGAACTAAACTGGGGTTACAACTAACTGTGTTCTTTAAGGTTTTTCAGTTGTTGCTATTAGTTATTAGTGACGATTAAAGTCGTTTGAACTATTAGCGATGACTTCAACTGACGGAAACAAATAAACAAATTAAAAGTGACAGTTAGCGATTGTCGCTGTTAGTGATAAACATTAATAATGACAGTTATTAAGGCAGTCGCTAATACATTTTTTATGATGATGGCTCATATATTAGCAACGGACAAGACTGTCGCTACGTGAAACCCCCTAGTTTGGTACCTATAAATATATATATATATATATACAATAGGAAGTCGAGTTAGATCCTAATCCGAATGCTTATGTTTGGATTTGATCGGATCTAGATCCAGAATACCATTTTATGTCATATTCAAATCGGATTTAGATCTTGAACTATCATATCAAATTTAAATCATGAATAGTATCGTTGCATAGAGAAATTGGGGGGGAGAGAGATTGCATTTTTATGGGTATTTTGATCTTTTGTCTATGAGGAAGGAGAAAAGATGGAGATCGAACCTATGCCCCTAATGCACAAGACATACATTGTAGTAATTTTGAAAACTAAACTAATAGACAACGCTGAAGACACATGAGGATAAAAGAACAATTAGATAAAGAATATAATGTTTCAGTAGAGGTTAAAAAAGGGTTAAAGTCCACTGATTAAGAATATAATGTTTCACTGGCTACCCTTAATGTGTGGCCAGACAATAAGCCGCTCTTTGACAAGTAGTTGGACTTGGGTTAACATGATAACTATTTTTGTAATTTCATTGCAGGTTTCACTTGATCAGATTTAAAGGTGCGATAACCAACGGCTGTCCTCGGGTTTCAAAACCCAATGTAGGAGGTGGGTTAAAAGCATGCCCCCATTTGGATACCTGTAATTAATGCACAGACTCTCTCTCTCTCTCTCTCTCTCTCTGGTTTATCATTAAATTGATATAATTTTTATTACTGTTAAAGTTTTAGTTATTAATATTAATGATAATTTTCATCAAAAGCTTTATTATTATAATATTATATTTATCATATAGAATCTATTAAAAAAATTATAAAAAATTAAAAATAAAGATATTAAGATAAAAGTAACTTTTAAAAATATTTGTGATTTTAAATTTTAATTAGTGAAATTAATGATGATAATTAATAAAAAATATTTTCATGGTGTATTAAATTTATAGAATATATTAAAAATATTTAAAAATCAAAGTATAAGATTTTTTAAAATAAACATTAACCTAAAATTGTAACTAATGATATTTTTATTTTTAAATTTTAATTAGTGAGATTATTGATGTTATTTATTAAAGAAATATTTTCATGGTATATTTAATTTATAGAATATATTAAAAATATTTAGAAGTTAAGATAACTTAATTTTTTAAAATGAATAGTAACCTAAACCGTAATTAATGTCATTTTTTACTTTTAAATTTTAATTAACGAGATAATTGGTGTTATTTATAAAAAATATTTTGATATTATATTCAATTTAAAAATATATTAACATTTTTAAAATTAAATTAAAATTAAAATTTTAAAGATGAACAATAATCAAAATCTGTAATTAATGACATTTTTGTGTTTTGAAATTAAATTAGTGAAATTAATTATGCTATTTATAAAAAAATATTTTCACGGTATGTTTAATTTGTAGAATATATTAACATATTTAAGAATAAATTAAAATAAATATTTTTAAATTAACATTAATCAAAACCCTAAGTAATGGCGTTTATGTGCTTTAAATGTTAATTAGTGAAATTAATTATATTTTTATTTTAATGATGTATTTTATTTTTAGAATATATAAAAATATTTTAAAATTAAAATAAAATATAAAAATAAATATGTGCAGTGACTTAAGTAGTAATTAATGACATTTTTGTATTTTAAATTTTAATTAGTGATATTAATTATATGGTTTATCAAGAATGTTTTTTATGAATAATTCAATTTGTAGTATAAATTAAAAATAATTTTAATTTAAAATAAAAAATTTAAGATTAATAGTTATCTAAACTCGTAATTAATGTGGGAGAGAGAGGGGGGAGGGAATAGAAATAGAGAGAGAATGAGAGATATATTAAAAAATCAAAAAGAGAGACGTAAATATAATATTTTAATTATCATCATCATTAATTTAAATTAAGTTCACTCTTATTAAATTAAAAATCGACAATAGTGATGCCCCACCCACCGCGCAAGCGAGCCGTGCATATTATGAACGGTGGCCACGACTGCCTTCGTCAAATCAAAGACTTAATTGAGAGACCTAAACATTGACGAGGATAAAGAAACGCGTATGCCATGTCCCCTCTCTGGTGCTTCAGCTCCATCAATATTTAAGTGTAAACTCTGTGAAAGTTTGTGAAATTAGGGTCTATTTTGCTAAAATAATCAATTAATACTCCCATTAAAAAATCTAACCTATTGTCCGGTGCGTATCATCAGAGAATTAGGCACTTTTAGACCCTTTCATTCTTTCGGAGACTTATTTTGTAATATATCCCTGCCATTAATCAACTGCCATTGGCAGTACCAACAGTTTTGTTAAAATATTGGGATGTATTAGCAATTGTTGTTAATACGTTATATAGTTACATAGGTTAAAGTATTGGCATATATGTTAAAGCATGTTAACACATTAATTAATATCAGCTACTAATATGACGGTCAATGAGACGCTAGCTTGGGAGACTCTTCATGATCATAAACGAAATAGGAACCAACGAGGAGGGGACCCTCGATCGGCGTCCCCGCGCGAGGTCCACCCTCTCAAATTCATGCACTGTGGCCAGCTTGTGGCGGAGTCTACGGTTGTGACGATTGAGCTAATTAACACAATATTAATGGTTTACAGTATATATTATTAGGTCGGTCACCATGATTAATATGGTTGAACCATCGTAAAAACCATTGATTTATTAATTGTCCTCTTTTTTTATTTCATAGGTAAAGTTTTATTTCTTTTCCATAGGAGAGAGGACAGATGGGGATGTCTATTTAATCACCTGCGCGGGATATTTATTAATTTTTCTCTTTACAATTGCCTTGGTTTTGGTTGAAAAATCTGACATAAAATCATATTACATGCTCTTTCATCCTTGTGCTCTCATTTATTGTTGACAACATGTCATCGTTCAACCCACATTATTAATGCAGTTGGAGGGTCACATGTGATACGGGACAGACGGCGGACTCAACCAATTTGTCCTTGGGACTCTAGACTAGCTCGCGGACGTCCCTAGCGAGGGAAACGTGCGAACGTGCGCGGTTGAAAAATCGACAATGAGTCTCGGGTACTCGACTCTTCCGTGTACTCGGATTGAGTCACGGGACGGTCACGCTCTCTCACTCTGGCCGCGGTGATAAAAATTTGACGAGCTAGTTATCCTATCACTCTAGCAGCGGCACAAGAATATATACAAATGGAGCAAATGCGATAAAGAGAGAGAGGCGAGTTTACCTCCACGCTCTGGGCGTGGGGAAGCCAATCCCAGCCGAAACTCGTACTCCAAGTGTATAAATATTTAACAATAACTAGTCAAAAAAACGTGTTTTGCACGTGTTTTTTTTGTAAAATTATTTACGAAAGTTACATACTACATAGAAACATTTGCTGATTTGATATATTTTTGGATAAGCATTAAGTATTTTAATAAATATAAAGATCGGGTAGACAAGTATATTAAATTTGGTTATGTCATAAAATTCTCAATTATCTAAATGAATGTACGGTGAAGAAAATTGATATTTTTTCTCTACTTTCTAGATGCATTGATGTCAACAATAAATTTATACCGGAACCTGAACTCATAATTTGAATACAAAGTTCCTCTAAAAATTTTCGTGTTATTCTAGGTTGTTTTGACAGAATGTATTATAAGTATACATAATTTGTTGAAAAGAAACACTGGATGTGAGGTTGAATGCTTTGTGTGGGGACACGTGATAGCACCCATTGTTCTTCACCAATTTCTCAAAGGTATCTGAAAATCCCGATGATTTATCTGACTGTAGATCTGTCTCCACCCTACACAAACAAACACTGCATATCAGGCTACAATATAACTTTTAATGTCAAGCCTACAAATATCACAAAATTTTTAATGTCCAAAACCTCTCATTTACATGTTAAGTTAAAAAAGAGTAATACCAAATTAATTAATGCTCACATCTCCTAAGAGGGACATTGATGGTCTAGAATGAAAAATAAGTTTGCTCTTCTTGTCACTAACAATCTAAAGAAACAATACGTCAAAATTATAGACATATGACTTGATAGAGAATATTTCATCCATTGCATATTCTGGAGCCCATCATTCTTGAATCCTCCCTCAAGATAATTTTTCCTATACAAGCCATAAATTTGGTGAATTTAAACAATACACAAAAAATTCTTTTGAACTCAAATACTTTCATAGGAAGAAAAATTGAATTGTGAAAAACTACCATTCTTAGACTAAATTCAATTATCCATTCTTAGACTAAATTTTAAGCTGTTGATTCATATTCAGACTAATCGTTTTAATGCTTAAAAATTTATAGTTGTTGATCCTTAAGACTTAAATTCAAGAATACTGAGGGTCTCTTTTTTAGTGTATTTTCATTTGTATGTATGGTACACCGCGGAATTTTCCAACATTATAGTTAGAAATTCACAAAACTAAATATTCAGTTTGTGATATTAAAGTTAGCTTTTGTCACAACTATCTTCATCTTCTATACTAAATTCTACGAGTCATGTTTCATGAGATTCCTTAAGATTGAGATCATTCCTTTGTTGGTATTACATATAGATTGTCACTACATTCAACCAAATGACCATGAAGCTAATCCAAAAATGCACAATCAAATTCCCAATTAAAGATAAAAGTGTTTCTTAGATTTAAGGACTTTTCTGTTCTTAATGTCCGGAAAAATTCCTAAACATGTGAATTGTACATCTAGCACCCGTCAATCACCAATTCATATGTATTTGTTTCCTCATTCTTGAACTATTCAATTGGCTTTGTGGGTTGTATATTTTTTCCCCTCGCCGCTAAGACTGAATTCTCTTATCTTCATATCTTTGATCTATTTAATATGCTATCCCAAACTGATATTTATAGTCTTTTCTATCTTGCAATTTTTTGTTTCAACAACCACGAGTTACTCATTTTTCACAACCTAGCTCACATCATAAATCATCCTCCCATCATATCCTCTCTCTCTCTCTCTTCTAAGTTATTTGATTTTGTTCTTGAAGACCCGTGTTGATATGTCTGTTAGCATAGCATCCTATTGTATACTACAGTTGACATGTTGAGAGTAGACTTTTCTGATGCCATATTACACAAAAAGTTCCGTTGGATCAATATTCTCATAACTTTTGGTTCAATTAATTCCTCATAGGCTTGTAAATTATGTGACCATAAATATGATTTTTTTTCAAAGAATCCTTCAAGGAAAACTTACAAGGTTAATCCCCAAGTTAAAGGGCACCCAAACAGTCCTATGCTTAGATGATTGTTTTAAACAAAATCATTGATCCAAAAATCTGACACTAAAAGAGGTGAAAATTAAAAGCTTAATTAGGACAAACTAACACTAATTACTAACAAATTAAGGGATACGTACGTAGTAAGAGCGAACCGAAGAAGGGATGTCTTCTCAAACATAATTAGTTGATGGGAGGGGGATAATTAGGTCCACGGGTGAGGCCACCCCGCTCCTCCATATTGCTTTGCTTTCATTCGTAGTTACAAAGAGGACTGTCGCGTGCGGCTCTGTAAGTCTCACAAACAGCATCAACTTCCACAACAAACTCAGTGGAAAATTAACCCGGCGGCTCCCAACTTAACATAAACTGGCAGAAAAAAATGGACCATTTCTTTTAGAGTATATAGTCTAGATATATATACGCTCGTCAAAAATCATTTACGTACGTACCAAACTCTGTGATGGTGGTAGCTAGCTAGTTGCTTTGGTTGGAAGGGACAAGGCCGGGAGTGCAGAAGTTTGAATGATGTATATGCAATGATGTCTCCGATCGAAATCGGATAATTAAGTCGATCGATCTCATCAAGTCCACCAAGATCTTCTCGGACTCGTCGCGGTGGCCTGTCGCTTCAGCTCGCGGGTGGAGGTCAAAGGCAGGGACCGCTTCGAGTGCTTCCTGTGCTTGTCGTCCGGCAAAAGAGGCGCCCCCAGGGCATCCCTTCCCGAGACGGACTCCATCCAACAAACCCAAGGCAAATTAACCCGGCAGCTCTCAACCTAACAAAAACTGGCGGAACGATACCTCTGAACTGGCGGGAAAAAATCGGTCATTTCGTTTAGAGTATATAGTATAGATTATAGCACTGAATTTACTGCCCACTCCACGCAGGGAGGTAAAGGGCTACACGTGGGACCCGGTAGTAGCGAACTCAAGTTGACGGGCAGCAACTTGGACCGCTCCGTCAGTGCTGTCCGGACGGCGCGTGCTGGCGATCCGGGGGGCCACGTTCAGATCCGGTGTCCGATCTTGCTGGGGGTGGTCCTGACGCAAAGAGGACTCCTGGACGAACAATCCCCTTGAACGGATCTCGCTGGATCGCCTTGAGGAAGGCGAGGCGGTCCGATTCGGTGGTCTGACTGCTTGCTGGCTCGGACCAGTTCTACTGTTTCAGAACTACGCGACACGACGAGATTGGATACTACGATCAACTCCGAAGTCGGAACATCACGAAACTGGCGTCGTTGCAAAGCTCTCTTGAAGATCTACGAACACCCGGAGTCACAAGAATTTTCCTATGGCTGGAATCTTCGTGGGGAATTTTGGAACAGGACTGTTTCCTGTTTCAGATCAGACCCAGCAAACTGGACTCTGCCTAAAACTGAGCTTTGACCGAGGCCCAAACTATGGATCTAGGAGCTGGGATTTTTATGGGAGATGGAGGGAGAAGTAAGGAACACGCCAATAATTTTTTTGTATTTTTATGAGGTGGTTTGACAGTAGAAATAGATTTTATGGTTGGTGGTGGTCGGATCAGGACTGCATGAAAAAGAACAAAATCCAAAAATAGCAGAGGTTTTTACAAAGGGGCAAACAAACACCTAAAATGTTGAAAAAAATTGTGGAAGGGCGTTTTGGTGGACAGAAATCCTAGTCCAAATTTCAGATCAATCTTAAATCGAAAAGTGGGTCAAACAGGGTAAGTGGTGGGCTGCTGGATGGTGGATCTGCACAGAGACAGACTCTGTAGATCTGGGAAATTAAAATGGGAAGAGGGGCAAACGAAGGGGGAAACCTTAAAATTTTTGTGGAAGGGGGCAATCACGTTGTGAACTCACCTTAAAAATCTCAGATCGAGTAGATTTGTGGATTGGGAGGAAGAATTCGGACACTGGCTTGCTGTCCAGGGGTGGATAGACTTCCGATGATGAGGCGGTGGCGGTGCGATGGCGGCGACGGCGGTGGTGCTGAGCTTGTCACTCAGAGATGGATTGGATATGGAGGTATCACACCTAAGAGGGGCTGCAATCTATGATGCAAAGGGGTTGGGGAGGAGAGAGACAATTAATGGGCGCCCTTGGGCCTTCTTGGAGAAATTCCAATTTTCTTTGCATTAATTCTTCCAAAATAGAAAATACAAGGATTATATATGAAATGAAAATGACCTAAATTATCCTCAGATCTAGGATTAGGGAGGGGCAAATGGGGGATAAGAAAACTATTTCTCCTATGTGGTCAAATGACCAAAATAAACAAATACAAAAGGATTAAATGGGGGGGGATCTTCCATAAGGGACAAGAGAGGGGGGCGCCCTCCCCTTGGGGTCAAAGAAGGGGGCTTGGTCTAATATGCTATCTTGGACCATGGACTAGCCCCATATGTGCCGTAGAAAGTCTAGGTGGCCCAATGGGAGAGAGGTGGGGGTCCTGCCGGGCCTACGTGGCCATTTTGCAAAGAAGCCCCATTATTCCTAATGACTAACCCTTTGGCTTATCATGCCATATAATTACAAACCCAATTAACCCAAGGATATAAATGCAAACAAAAGGACACAAATGTAAAAAAATATAATGTTAGTGTCCGGTGTTGATTTCCATCAATTCTCCCTGGGTGGGAGAAACTCGACCCCGTTGAGTAAGGGGGGGCAGCTGTTGCGGATCCGACACACCAGGAAACGCGGAGTACGCTCCACTCCAAGTAGTCGTCACTTGCCCATCCCGTATATATACCATATGCTCACGTTGATGTGGGAATGAGGCTAGTGGTGGACACTCCAGAGTGGGGTCACTCACAAAGGAGGGAGACGGCTCAATGACTCACTAGGAATCACCGTTGGGTCCCTATATGTGACTAGATCCGAGACTTTGAATGTAGAGCTGACCCCATATGTCTCGGGCAAGTCCACAACGTATGCATGAAATCCGACTTGCCTCACACTCGAAAGGGACTGACACCGCGAGCATGCATTAGACCGACTCGACTCAACACATGCAGACTTCGACCTGACACATGCAGACTCCCAACAGACTGGATGAAAAGAAAAGAAAACAGACTCACACATGACCCTAGACTCATACATAATGCAGTGGTCGTCGAGGCCACACACATGTGTAACGAGTACACTGGCTACTGGGCATCGTGGAGGGCCGGAGGATCCCCCTAGACACCGTCCTCCTCATGAAAGAACGCGTCAGCCAATTCCGGCTTGGCCTCATAGCTGACAGACACAAGCCCTGTAGTTGAGGCTTCTCCAAACCTTACGTCCCCAAGGGCTAGTGAGGTACGAGTGGGACACTCGCATGCAAAGTGGCCAAACCCTTGGCAGCGATAACACTACTACCGTGACCCACTAGCCTCCCCGATAAGTGGTCTCTTACCCTTATCCTCCCGACGGACAGGTGGTGTAGGCAACAGGGGAGGGGTGTGGGTGCCGGTGGTTGGGATGGAGGAAGATCCCGGGGCAGGGGAGGGCGAGGCCTTGGAGCGACTTGCTCCTGACGGGTGGGATCCTGATGTCGAGCCATGGGGGCCCTCTGATATGGGCCTAAAGAGCTACGGGACTTGGCACTACGAAGAGGGGCGGGGCCCGACCATTGGGTAGACTCGAACTGTCCTTCAAACTGCTCCAACTCGAGAGCAACCTGATATGCCTCTTCCAACGGTTTTTACATTACGGCGGAAAAGCTCATACTGGTAGTGCGGCTGCAGACCATGTTGAAAGCGGGAAATGGGCATGGTGCTCTCCTCCGAGACATCACATCGCAGAAAATACTCATCAAATTCAGCGATGTACTCGGAGATGGACCGATCTCCCTGGCTGAGACTCTGCCACCTATCAATAAGTTGTTGACGGTATGTGGCAGGAAGGTACTTTTGCCGAAGCTTGACCTTCATTTCACCCCATGTCTCAACTTGGGGCTCTTGCCGATGAAACAACCGGCTCTTCACATTCTTCCAATATGTCTATGCATGTCCCATCAGTTTCATGGTCGCGAATCGGACTCTCGACGGTCTGTCATATCGAACCAATCGAAGTACCGATCCATTATTTTTTTGCTTATATTGTCCAACGATTACTCAGACTTGGAAGGTGGTTTAAAATGATTTTCTGTAGATCAGTAGTATCTCCTCGTCATGTCTCCATTTAGGAAATAGTTCGCGTGTTGTCCGACCTTTACTTTTTGGCAGGACTCATTAACCATATCATTAGTAGCTGATACTAATATGTTAAAATGCTTTAACATATATATATGTTAATACTTTAACATGTAACTATAACGTATTAACAACAATTGTTAACCGTACATCCCAATATTTTAACAATAACTTTAAATCAAATCACAGGGAGGCTCCTCATCGATCGGCTCTTCCACTGCGGCTAATAACGTTCCTTTTTATTATTATTTGATAAAGAAACGGATATGCCGTGTCCCCATGCATGTGGTGCTTCAGCTCCATCAACGGGACCACTATTTAACTATCTACTCGCTGGGCATTTTTAGGTCACATGTGGTCCGAAAGGAAGCCAGCAGTGGGAAATTAATGATTCTCACCGTAACATCCACGTCCTCCGTTTCCCAACCTTTAATCTAATTTATAGTAGAGACTTTGGATCGATCGGGTTCTTGGCCTCTCTAGTAGCAATCAGGAAACAACGGACGGTGCGTGAGGTACAAAAAAACCCATGCCAAAACTTTAAATCAAATTACAAGTCTCCCCGTCGGGTCTTCCACGGCGACACCTCACTTTATATATATTGCTGGTCCAATGACAATTTGCTATGGGGTCACCATGTGAATATTTTTCATATATATATATATAGGATGACCCAGTTGGGTTGTGACTCATCCAAACGTGTTAGACTGACCATTGCGCACTGCTTTGAGGAAATTTAGAGGATATTAAGACGAACAAGAAAATGACTGCTATGGATTATATATTGTTCCATATTGTGACAAGATCCACGTTATTTTCATCGATGTTGTCTAGCATTTACTAGGGGTCGTTGGAATTTTGATGAAGGATGGTGACACAGCATAGGATGGCCCAGTTGGGTTGTGACTCGTCCAAACGCATTAGATTGACCATTGCGCACTACTTTGAGGAAATTGAGAGGATATTAAGACGAACAAGAAAATGTCTGCTATGGATTATATATTGTTCCACATTGTGACAAGATCCATGTTATTTTCATCGATGTTGTCCAGCGTTTACTAGGGGTCGTTAGAATTTTGATGAAGGATGGTGACACAGCATAGGATGGCCCAGTTGGGTTGTGACTCGTCCAAACGCGTTGGACTGACCATTGCGCACTGCTTCAAGGAAATTGAGAGGATATTAAGACGAACAAGAAAATGTCTGCTATGGATTATATATTGTTCCACATTGTGACAAGATCCATGTTATTTTCATCGATGTTGTCCAGCATTTACTAGGGGTCGTTGGAACTTTGATGATGGATGGTGACACAGCATAGGATGGCCCAGTTGGGTTGTGACTCGTCCAAACGCATTAGACTGACCATTGCGCACTGCTTTGAGGAAATTGATATTAAGATGAACAAGAAAATATCTGCTATGGATTATATATTGTTCCACATTGTGATAAGATGCACGTTATTTTCATCGATGTTGTCCAGCATTTACTAGGGGTCGTTGGAATTTTGATGATGGATGGTGACACAGCATAGGATGGCCCAGTTGGGTTGTGACTCGTCCAAACGCGTTAGACTGACCATTGCGCACTGCTTTGAGGAAATTGAGAGGATTTTAAGACGAACAAGAAAATGTCTGCTATGGATTATATATTGTTCCACATTGTGACAAGATCCACGTTATTTTCATCGATGTTGTCCAGCATTTACTAGGGGTCGTTGGAATTTTGATGAAGGATGGTGACACAGCATAGGATGGCCCAGCTGGGTTGTGACTCGTCCAAATGCGTTAGACTGACCATTGTGCACTGCTTTCAGAAAATTGAGACAATATTAAGATGAACAAGAAAATGTCTGCTATGGATTATATATTGTTCCACATTGTGATAAGATGCACGTTATTTTCATCGATGTTGTCCAGCATTTACTAGGGGTAGTTGGAATTTTGATGAAGGATGGTGACACAGCATAGGATGGCTCAGTTGGGTTGTGACTCGTCCAAATGCGTTAGACTGACCATTGCGCACTGCTTTGAGAAAATTGAGAAGATTAATTAAGACGAACAAGAAAATGTCTGCTATGGATTATATATTGTTCCACATTGTGACAAGATGCACGTTATTTTCATCGATGTTGTCCAGCATTTACTAGGGGTAGTTGGAATTTTGATGAAGGATGGTGACACAGCATAGGATGGCCCAGTTGGGTTGTGACTCGTCCAAATGCGTTAGACTAACCATTGCGCATTGTTTTGAGAAAATTGAGAGGATATTAAGACGAACAAGAAAATATCTGCTATGGATTATATATTGTTCCACATTGTGATAAGATCCACGTTATTTTCATCGACGTTGTCCAGCATTTACTAGGGGTCGTTGGAATTTCGATGAAGGATGGTGACACAGCATAGGATGGCCCAGTTGGGTTGTGACTCGTCCAAACGCGTTAGACTGACCATTGCGCATTGTTTTGAGGAAATTGAGAGGATATTAAGACGAACAAGAAAATATCTGCTATGGATTATATATTGTTCCACATTGTGATAAGATGCACGTTATTTTCATTGATGTTGTCCAGCATTTATTAGGGGTCGTTGGAATTTTGATGATGGATGGTGACATAGCATAGGATGGCCCAGTTGGGTTGTGACTCGTCCAAACGTGTTAGACTGACCATTGCGCACTGCTTTGAGGAAATTGAGAGGATATTAAGATGAACAAGAAAATGTCTGCTATGGATTATATATTGTTCCACATTGTGATAAGATGCACGTTATTTTCATCGATGTTGTCCAGCATTTACTAGGGGTAGTTGGACCTTTGATGAAGGATGGTGACACAGCATAGGATGGCCCAGTTGGGTTGTGACTCGTCCAAATGAGTTAGACTGACCATTGCGCACTACTTTGAGGAAATTGAGAAGATTAATTAAGACGAACAAGAAAATGTCTGCTATGGATTATATATTGTTCCACATTGTGACAAGATCCACATTATTTTCATCGATGTTATCCAGCGTTTACTAGGGGTCATTGGAATTTTGATGAAGGATGGTGACACCTTTTTCTTTTTTTGGTTGGAAATCCTACTCTACTGGCCTCAGTTTTCGATGTGGTCCAGCATTTACTTGGGGTCGTTGGAATTTTATGAAGGATGGTAACATGCTAGTTTGTCAATACGTGAGCCTTCCAACTCCATCTTGACTTGGACAATGATGCATAATGCTAGTTTGTCAATACGTGGTGAGGCTTCAACTCCATCTTGACTAGGAAGGACAATGATGCATAATGATTCGCTAGAATATCCCTTGTTTCTCATCTCTCGTGGTCAATAGTAGGGGTGTCAGTGGATGCTTAAGATCCGAATATCAAATCCAAATTTAAAATTATTTTCAGATTGGGAGCTAATTATTTGATTCCCCGTGAGATACTTGTGCGGATCCGGGGCGAAACTTTTATGATCCAAAATTCGGTCATCGGGGCGTCATAAACTTTCGCTTTTCGGGGCGAGCAACTCCATCGGCCATCGCCTTCGTCGGCACATCGCGGCCACCCTCTAGGGTTTGCTCCCGTCTCCGCATCGCTGTGGCGATCGGCCACCAGTGGCATCTCACGACGGCGATCGGCCACCTGCGGCAGCGACAACACCTCTCTCTCTCTCTCTCTCTCTCTCTCTCTCTCTCTCTCTCTCTCTCTCTCTCTCTCTCTCTCTCTTATATTTTGGCTTTCAGAATCGACCAAAGAATTAAGTGTAAACTTTGTGAAAGTTTGTGAATTAAGAGTCTATTTTGTTAGAAAAATTTTATTAATACCCCTCTTAAAAAATCCAACCTATTGTCTAGTGCGTATCGTCAGAAAATTAAGCACTTTTAGACCCTTTCTTCTTTTTGAGACTTATTTTCTAATCCCTGCCATTAACAGCCATTAGCAGTGCTAACATTGTTAAAAATTGGGATGCATTAGCAGTTGTTGTTAATACGTTATAGTTACATATGTTAAAGTATTAACATATATGTTGAAGCATTTTAACATATTAACATCAACTACTAATGACGGTTAACGAGTCACGTTAATTATTTCCTAATGGAGACTGGACAGTAAACAAGATATTTTCAGACGGGGCACTGACTAATTTTTTTTCCATTTTCTTAGTACATAGAAATTAATTAGTTACATATATAGACCTTAAAACGTACAATATAAAAGGGAATTGTTTCTCCCGGTATGTGTGATTTCTTTGAAAAGTTTATATGCGGTTAAATTGTGACCTGACGAGTTCGTGGAGGTTTGAAAGATCCTTTAAGTAAATCCTGATTTTACATATTTTTAAAATTATTTATAACGTAAGATCTAAGTGATTTTAACTACACCTCCGTCGAATTGTCAAAAAAATATAAAAAAAATCAGATCAAATAAATATTGTTGGACACATTTTTTCGAATCATTTTTTCTTTATGTTAATTTTTTTTGAGTCATCGGACGAGAGTGTGACTTATATCGCACATATTAAAAGAACATAGGTTTATTGCGGTGTCATCTCGATCCAGCCTTTTGAAGTTTCTGGAGATAAAATCGTTTTATCCTCGTCTTTTTGAAACTTAATTAACATCAAAGATTGAAATTAATAGTTATCTTCTCACGCACATACATATTAATCCTCTCTTCCGTCAATTTAAGAATATATATAAACATGCTGCTCTTATCTCAACCCCAGTATACATCAATTACTAAGCGATCATATGATTCATATAATAATCCTTTAACCTTGGTGCCTCTGATGAGTAACCAAACTGGCACAAAATGGAAAATAAAATCCATTTTAATTTTTTCTTATCTAGGATGGTCTATAAATACCTTTTCTCACTGATTACATCATATTTTGGAACAACCGTACTTGGAGGATTAATATCAGCATAGGATGGCCCAGTTGGGTTGTGACTCAGTCCAAACGCATTAGACTTACCATTGCGCACTGCTATGAGGAAATTGAGAGGATATTAAGACGAACAAGAAAATGTCTGTTATGGATTATGTGTGGTTCCACATTGTGACAAGATCCACGTTATTTTCATCGATGTTGTCCTGCGTTTACTAGGGGTCGTTGGAATTTTGATGAAAGATGGTGACACAGCATAGGATGGCCCAGTTGGGTTGTGACTCGTCCAAATGCGTTAGACTGACCATTGCGCACTGCTTTGAGGAAATTGAGAAGATTAATTAAGACGAACAAGAAAATAAACAGTGCAATTAGGAACCAACGAGGAGGGGAGGGGACCCTCGATCGGCGTCCCCGCGCGCGGTCCACCCTCTCAAATCAATGCACTGTGGCCAGCTTGTGGTGGGAGTCTACGGTTGTGACGATTGAGCTAATCGGCCATGCACCACCACAGGCCTTGTCAGGTCACGATCTGTGAATTAGAAGGGCCGACTGCTTGCATCGCCATGTGATGTTACTGAGAGTACCACTACTGCTTGCAGCATCGCGGAGAAGAAGAAGTGATCGTTTAAATTTTGATGTCCTCGGTCGAAAGCAAGCTCGATCGTGCGGTGTTACGTACCTTCTGTGTTTCTGTAGATAATTATTATTTAATTTTCTCGTGACCTCTAGTACTCCTCTTGCCGCGCGTGTAGATATTTTATTTTCTGTTTCTTGATAAAGAAATTAAAGAGTGCATTTTATGTACGCATATATAATATACTCGCTACATGGGAAAAAATCAAAATTATCATCTTTACTTTTCAAATATCGTATATATATATTATTATTATTATTAGTAATATTTTTAAAAATATATATTAAATGATGAAAGTATACTCAAAATCTTTGGAGAGATTTTGAGATTCATACTCAACATCACACGTATTTTTCTTCACATGGGTGGGGGGGTCATCGATCTCTAGCTGACGGAGACTTTTCTGTTTCTTGATAAAGAAATTAAAGAGTGCATTTTATGTACGCATATATAATATACTCGCTACATGGGAAAAAATCAAAATTATCATCTTTACTTTTCAAATATCGTATATATATATTATTATTATTATTAGTAATATTTTTAAAAATATATATTAAATGATGAAAGTATACTGAAAATCTGTGGAGAGATTTTGAGATGATTCATATAAACATCAGGTGTACACACGTATTTTTCTTCACATAGGTGGGGGGGTCATCGATCTCTCACTGACAGACTTTTTCGCAAATTAATGACGAGGATAGTGATGTGATGGCATGGACGGAGATATATATATATATATATATATATATGATTACCGTCGGATGTAAAGGGCGCCCATCGACTTCTCTTCCTCCTCTGATCCTTGTCTATAGAGTTGATTGAAGTAGTTTAACACAATATTAATGGTCTACAGTATATATTATTAGGTCGATCACCATGATTAATATGGTTGAACCATCGGAAAAGTCATTGATTTATTAATCGTCCTCTTTTTTTATTTAATAGGTAAAGTTTTGTTTATTTTCCATAGGAGAGAGGAAAGATGGGGATGTCCACGCAGGATATTTACTAATTTTTCTCTTTACGATTAATGCTTTGGTTTTGGTTGAAAAATCTGACAAAAAATCATATTACATGCTCTTTTATCCTTGTGCTCCCATTTATTGTCGACGACATGTCATCGTTCGACCCACATTATTGATGCAGTTGGAGGGTCACGTGTCATTGTTGAAGCAAACATCATTGATATAGTTGAAAGGTCATTTGTCATTATTCAAGTACCATTATTTATGTCGTCATGAAAGGTCATAAGAGAAGTTGTTTGAGTTATATACATGTCTTAATAATATGTTGACTAGAGCATAAGACTTCTAAGTTGATGCTCCCTGGCTGGACCTGGCCATTTTTTTCACTTTGTTCTTAAAACTAGTTAATTTTATTACAAGAATGATTTTGGTTAAGAGATGAAAATAGAGAATCATAATCAAGTGCTTTTTGTTATATATCTTCAATTAAGTCCTCATTTGGAAATGCTTATGGCCTGGGAGATTTTTTCAAAACACCTGTACATCGATCGTATAGCAATTTGACATGTGGGGGAGATTTTGAAAAAAATAATAATAAAATTAAAAAATCTCATTCGGACACATAGAGCCGCGATAAGTGGGTGAGAGGTCTATAAATTTTCATTTATCCACGTAATCGAATCATACTTGATATTTCATTGAGATCTCTTGCAGATTGCGCACAGTGTAAAACAGTACTTATGGTCCGAGTCCATGCGGATGCCGTGTGTGTGGTCCATCAAAGTTTGCATGTGCAATGGTCTCTTTTTCACAAAATGTGAAGGTTTACGTGTTTACTAGTAAATTATTATCACTTTTCTTTTCTTTATTTTTTTAGTTATTAATACTAATGATAGTTTTTATTAAAAAATTTATTATTATACTGGTATATTTATCAAACCAAATATATTAAAAATATTTATAAAAGATATCAAATAAAGATATTCAGATAACTAGTACCTTTTAAAAATATTTGTGACTTTTAAATTTTAATTAGTGAGATTAATGATGTTATTTATCAAAAAAATATTTTTATGATATATTTAATTTATAACATATGATTAAAATATATTAAAACTTGTTAAAATAATATTTTAAAGTGAATAGTAATCAAACTCATAAATAATGATGTTTTTAACTTCTAAATTTTCATTAGTGAGATTAATACTTTTATTTATCAAAAATATTTTCATCATATTTTAATTTATAGAATATTTCAAAAATATTTCAAAATTTAAAAAATAATTTTTTAGATTTGCATCAACTAGACTTCAAAAAAATAAAAATGACAATACTAAAGGGAGTGTCCGGCTAAAGGGGGTGTTGGAGCCTAATTTGCAACCAGAGCGATCTCATTTCTCAGCTCGATGAGTACCCTTGTCGGGAGCTCTGTGATAGCTTCTTAATATCGATCTGCTGACCACTTGGTAATTAATACTCCATGCGTCACAAGAATATTATGGTGCGTCAATATATATTTTCATTAATTGTTCCAAACATATGCCATTAAATGTTTACAATATGAAGTAGAATTATTAGAATCTCACTTAGTGGTAACTTTGCATATAATAATAATATACAATAATTAAAACATATATGCATTTTTTACCTTATACAGGACCAAAACCACCCTCACGAAGCTTGTTTTCATAGGAAAAGTTGTGTCGCAATTCTAAGTGTTCTAAGATCAAATGAGCTAAATTCAGCATTCCCGATAGATACATCACATCTGGTCTCACCTTCCTTTTTACTACCTAGGAAAGACAAATATTTTTTATAAAAATACATAAAATGGTCAAAAAATTCAAAATTTTAAATAGGAAAACTTTAAATTTTAAATATTCGTCGAGAGCTCTCCTCTATAAACTACCGCTTATACCTTACGTGCTTCATGAACAAAATTTCTTAATCAAAATCTATATGATATGAATTACTTATTATCCTTTAAAATTAGCCACATTAAAATTAAAGATATCACTTTTTACGTAGTGCATCCCGAATGTTGCTTTATTCCCTCTAATTCACATTGAAACTGACACATAACCGTGAAAACTTTGGAACATAAATAATCATATTCAAATATAAAACACTGTACACATCAAGGTGCTATATTTCATTCGAAAAATTACCTCTACACCCCTTCAATCTTTTAAATTTTCCTCTAGATCTCTACCTTTATTGTATTTATCATAATACCCCTAAAAGAAAATTGTCATCGTGCCCTTCTGCATGGGCATAGAGATACTTTTCCATTTTAAGGAGTTTTAAGGATGGAGGAACAATAACTCTTTTTTTAAAAATTTTAGGGGAGTATTATGAGAAAGATGATAAAAGGTAAGACTACAGGGATAATTTCACAAGATTTCAAACGTATAGGGGAAATTTTGCCTATGGTCAATTTCCATTTACATAAGGATATAAATAAGTTATGTTTCCATTTACATAATAATGATCTAAATAAGTTGTATATTCCTGGTCTGGCCAATATATATAATAATCATGTTTTACCTTTATTTTTTATATGTTACAAATATTTATAGCTTAAAATGAGAATTTTTATTTGTAAAACATTTGAGGGTATTTTTGATAATATAAGTATACAACAATGTGCCATTATTGTTTTGGTTGAAAAATATTACATACAATTATATTATGTATTCTTTTCTTCTTGTGTCCTCCTTTGTTGATGACATCTTGTCATTATTTGACCAACATTATTGATGTAATTGGAGGGTCACATGTCATTATTGAAGTAACATTATTGATACAGTTGAATGGTCACATGTCACTGTTTACAGTTGAATGGTCAAAAGAGAAACTACTTGAGATATACAAATGTCCTAATATGTTGACTAGAACAGAAGGCTTCTAAGTTGATGCTCCCTGGCTAGACCTGGCCGTTTTATTTCACTTTATTTTTAAAACTAATTAATTTTATTAAAAGAATGATTTTTGTTAAGTGATAAAATAGAGAATCATACTCAAGTGCTTTTTATTATCTTCAATTAAGTCCTCATTTGGAAATGCTTATGGCCTAGGAGATTTTTTCAAAACACCTACGTATATCGTATAGCAATTTGACATGTGGGGGAGATTTTGAAAAAAATAATAAAAGTGAAAAATCTCATTCGAGCACATAGGCGCGCTACCATAAGTGGGTGAGAGATTTATTAATTTTCATTCATCCACATAATTGAACCATACCTGATTCCATCGAGATTTCTTACAGATTGCACAGTGTAAAACACTCATAGCCTGAGTCCGGTGCCGTGTGTGTGGTCTATCGAGGTTTGCATGTGCAATGGACTCTTTTCCACAAAATGTGGAGGTTAAAAGGGGTGAGTGATACGTTTGCTTGGAATGATGAATATCAGAGGAAATTGGTGAGGCGTATGGAATCTAGCCAACAAGTGGAGGTTAAAGACCGTCTCTGCATGCACCAAAAATAATGTATTAGTCAATTTGGAGTTATAAATATCGGAGGAAGGCAGGGATGTGACTGTATTCTATAAATGTAGTAAAAGAGGATGCAATGAAGAAGGTTGGGATGGCCGTAGAAAAGTAAGAAATGATAAGCGACTTGTGTTATCCTTAATAATTAGATACTACATCGAATCATCTTACTTTATAGTATGCTAATCCTTTTCATATATATATATATATATATATATATATATATATATATATATGTATATATGTTAATAGAATACAATAGACACCTAGGGCCCGTTTGTTAACTGGGCACAGTTAGCGTAAGCAACTCCATGGGGTCACTGTCGTTTGCACTATTAGCAGAATTATGTGTGAGAGAATGGTGGGGCCCTCACCGCTCTCTCTCATCGATTTGCCTATCCTAACCTGTTAACAAATAGGCCCCTAAAGAATGGGCACCCAATACCCTTAACAGGATTCTTGTGCTTTTTGGTTTCACATGTTAGATGCTATATCAATGACAATATTGATTTTGCTATTAATAGTAGCTAAAGATAAGTCATTCATATATTCCGTACAAATATTTACTAGTCATTGCAGGTGTTGATGCACATTGAAAGATGCTAGGCCGAGGGTTTTTGTCTGTTTCTAAGTGCTCTTGAAGGTAGGGTTATAAGCTTGGTCTAGAGTCGGAATTGAATTATTTTTTAACTCAAGTAAGTCTTGTTCACTAATTATTTTAAGGACACATGAGGATACGAATTAAGGTTAAAGATAAAGGTAAAAAAGATATAGTTGTTTTCAAAATTTATTTCGTATACTATGTAGTAGATTAGTATTTTAGAGAACCCTTACAAAATCTTTAAATAATGTGACGTAGATATCTAATACAAACCTTGTAAATATAGTACTCAGTTAAGTCAAATATGTTGATTAGGTAATCTTTGTTTATGCCAACGAGGGTTCTTATTGAGTTCACAAAAAACTCCTTTTAAACCATACTTTTATTTAACGAATTCAACTTGTCTATTAAAAGATTTTCGTGCTAAAATCTACATAGTCTCTTTATCAAAAGAAATATAATGTTATCCGATAATTTATCCTTTATTTATCCACATCTGTTAATTTTGAAGAATAAGGTAAGGGTACAGATATACAAGGATAATAGGTTAAAGATACTCTTTGTATTTTGAGAATAAAAATAAAGATATAATTATTATTCTCACAAGTTAGGTAAGTTTTCACATCCCTATTCTTGTTATTCCATACATCTTTGGGAATGATGTCCTATCCCACCGTGTTGAACTCTCACAACCAATACATGTTTAGTACATCACCACTAACTCCCAACCCTAGTTATCCATGAGGTTAAGAGTGGGTTATGACATGTGCTTGAATAAGGGATACAAAGGCATGTTTAAATGAAATATCTACTCTCACCCATTGCTACATTTACACAATAGATCTTTCTTGAAATATGAGTGACGCGGCGGCGACGTGGAAGACGGATCGTCGGCACTCCGGGACACGGACAGGACGGATAACTGCTATCTCACAAAGCTCGACCTCACGCCGGACGGTCTCACACCGGGCGACACACTCACACTCAAAAGAGAATGAGGGAAGGAATAAATGCAAGAGGGAGAGCTCTCACACACAAAAACACACTTCTTCAATTCATATCATCATATCTCTCGTAGCACCCCTTTGGCCTCTTTATATAGGAAGAGCCAATACATAAAAAGCCCTTAAGACTATACTTATTTGTATATATATCCTAGCCTAACAAGACAAGACCCACCAACCCTATACTGACTTTGTGGGTTTAATAAAATAAAATACACACTTTGACTATGACTAGCCTAATACAACAAAAGGAAATAATACATGTATTACTACATGTATTTTACACACAATACAGTACTACATGTATTTTACACACAATACATACGCAATACATAAATACGTGCAATACAAATACACACAAATAAATATTATGCTCAGGACGCCGAGTCTTCAGTCGAGTCTCCGAGCCATAAGCTCGGTGTCGGGGCAGTGCGGCGTCGGCTCCGAGTAGTGGGCCCAATAGTGGACCCGGTGTCCCCACCAACCCTCCCGGGGCGGCTGGAACTAGACTCCGTCGAGTAAGGGGGGACACTGCTGTGGTAGTGCTCCAGCAGATCTGGATCGAGGCGCTGGAGATCTTCCCGGCTGATCCAGGAATCATCAGAAGGTGGACGGTCCCGCCAGCGGACAAGGTAGCGCTGGTACTCCCTACTCCGTGTAGTGGTCACCTGCTCATCCAGTATTCTCTCAATTTGCTCGCGCGGTGCTCTCGAGGCTGTAGGACGCACAGGGGTGGGCTCACTCTCAATGGGAGGAGAAGGCTCGAAAAGATCACTGGGAATTGATGTGGGTTCCTTGTAGGCCACTAGGTCTGCCACATTAAAGGTCGAGCTAATCCCCTCTTCGGGAGGTAAGTCCACAACATGGGCATGGGCGCCACTCTTCCGCATGATTGGGAAGGGACCATCACTACAGGCTTGTAATTTTTCAATGGCTCCCGAGGGGAGTCGTTCGGGCCGGGCCCGTACCATAACCAAGTCACCTTCTTGAGATTCATGGTGACGCCTATGCGAATCAGCTGACTCATGCAGACTAATGACGTGCTGTGCAAATTCTTCGGCTGACTTGGATATCCTAGACTCAAGGGGAAGGTTGGGTAGGGTGGACCCAGGGGCAAGCTCAATAGCGTGTTGTACATCACGCATGGGAGGGAGTTGAGAAGGCAAGGCCTCGGGGACGATGCCTTGGAAGTCTGGCAGTATGGCCGGGTCTTCAGTTAGGACTGAGACTCGAGACTCCTCGGGTGTGTTGGTGACGTCAACAGTCAAAACAGGGGCACCCTCGACAACCTTGCTGTTTAGCTCACCGACATTCATGGAGTCAAGGCACCTAACTAGGTCATGACTAACCTTAGGAGCCTCTGAAACGGGTGTGATAGATGCAGGAGAAGAGGGAAGGGGAGGTTTCCTTTCAGTGGGAGTTTGGAGATTCTCCTGAATTTTGGGAGTTCCGGTGGGGGTGGAGGTGGAACGCTTCCCCGGGGTCACCTTTGGGGGTGCCGGGTACAACAGAATTTTCTTCCCGTTGTGGGAGAAGCAACACTGATTGGACCGACCAAAGGTAGCGAGGTCTACATCATAGATCCATGGTCGTCCTAAGATGACGCTCCCGGCCTTCATAGGCATTACGTCACATAAGATTTGTCCTTGGTAGGACTGAAACTGGATGGGAATGACACATGTGGTGGTGACTGGGATAAAAGTGTCATCGACCCAAGCCACGTTGTATAGCCTTGGATGAGGGTGGATAGGCAGACCTAAACGGGAGACAAAGTCTGAAGACACTGCATTGATACAGCTCCCGTTGTCAATGATTACTTTACAAGGATGAGAGTTCACCATGATGTAGGTTTGAAAGATAGAGGTTCGACGCCAATCGTCCTCCTGGGGTGTTGAGATACAGCGAACTATACCCAATCTTTTCTGGCTAGAACTCTCGAAAATGTCTCCTGCCTGCATGTACTCGACATGCGTGCCATCAAATATTGCGTCCATTCCCTCAGACTGGGCGATGAGGTCAGGATCGGCCATATATCTTTCCTGTTCCATGCGTTCTAGACGGCCTGATGAGTTCCTACACCGATGTGGCATGCACGAGATCGGACCTAGATGATGCAATCCTGGGACCTAGATGATGCAAGGTGTGGACCCGGCTGATATGCAAGGGTCAATTTGAAGGGACTGGTTAGGGAAAGTTGCTCGCCCGCAGGCGAAGTAGTTGTGGAACTACCTCCTGACTATTAGGGGCCCTAATGTGGCAGTTCTAGGGCCTAAGGATAGGCGCATACAAGCTCTCTCTTGCCGTCCACAGCGATGCACTCAGGAGACTGGTTGCATGGATCGGGCTCTCTCTCACTTCGCGCGGCAATTGAAAAGATACTAAATGAGTAAGTGAGGGGAGCTCGTACCTAACTAGACTGAAAAGTCTAGCTCCGACCGGAGACGAGGGCGAGCGGGGACGTGCGGGCCTGCACGGCGTCGACGAAGCTTGAGTGGTTACAAAGCATTCACTCCACGCAGGGAGGATTGAATTATTACAAATCGCTTAAATTTCTCGCGTAGGGGAACAAATCAATCCAAATTCTCCGCGCAGGGAGACTCAAAGGTACGCACGTTCCGTGATCTTCGGATCTTCTGTTGGCATCCGGACGACTCAGATACGGGCCGAGCTGTAATAGCGGACTCGGATGCCACAAGAAATAAGTTAAATAGATATATAATATATATATTCAACTCTTTTTTTAATCAAATAATATATATAGATATATATAACAATATATATATTCCATATATATATTATATATATTTAACCTTCTTTTTTTAAACCTCCTTTTTATGACTTTTTTTTCAAACTCCTCTTTTTCTTTCTTCTTTTCAAATTTTTCTTTCAAACTTTTGACCTTGTGTTGCGTGCTTCACGGGGATGGCACTGGGTCAACAAAAGAGGTGGGGAGCGGTGAACGCGTAGTGCTGGTGGTGGTTGCCGAGGTGGCAGGGGTGTTGTTGGTGAGAGGGAGAGGGATGGTGTGGGGTTGCCTGGGAGAGGCGAGGGGAGGCTGTTGGTGGCCGGACCGGTGACAAAGAGGGCCGCGGACGACTGCCGTGGGGCGCCGGGACGGGAAGGCTCTGCCGGCTGGGGCGCCGGGCGGTGCGGTGGCAGGCGGTGGAGGTCGCGGCGGTGGAGGCCGCTGCAGGGCGGCCTCACGGCGGCGATCGCGGGGGGCACCGGGGCGGGCGTGGGCCTGCACCTGGCGGCGACGCGGACGGGGCGAGCGGCGGAGCCGTCCGCGGACGGTCGCGAGCGCCGGTGTCGGACGGGACGGGCGCACGCGGTGGCAGCGGCGGGCGGAGCCGGCTGGCGCGGGCGGCGGCCGGGCGCGGCGGTAGGGGGGAGGAGAGATGGGAAGGCGGGCGGGGGCGCCGAGGCGGTCGGGGCGGGCGCGCCTGGGCGCGTCTGGGCGCGGGCCGGGCGCGTCTCGGCACTGCAGGCGAGGCCGGAGCGGGCTGGCGCGGGCGGGCGCGGCTGCCTGCGACCGCAGGAGCAAGCGGGCAGGCTGCTGCGGGGCGGGCGTGCGCAACCACTCACGCCGGCACTGGCGCACAGGCGTGGCCGGGCTCGCAGCAGGGCGGGCTCGACGCTGGCGCGGGTGGATGATGTTGCGGTGGCCGCAGGCGGCTGCGGGCTCCGGCAGCAGCGAGGACGCCTTGAGGCGGCAGCAGGCGGCGTGCGGCAGCGGGAGCTGGCCGTTGCGGCCGCGCAGGGATTCAAATGGAGGCACGGGCGACGATGCACCCTGCGAACAGGGAAAAAAGTTTTTTTTTTCTAATTCTCTCCTGCAACCGAGAGAAACTATGCCTCTTGTCTTTTTTGGTTTTTTTTCTTTTCTTCAAAACTCTTTTCTTTCCTCCCTAACTTCTTTTTCTTCTGCTGTGCACCGATCGAAAGAGAGAGAGAGAAATGGAGAGAGAGGGAAACAGAGAAAGAACAGAGAGAGATCAGAGAGAGAACGCAGGGGAGAGAGAGAGATTAAACAGGGAGAGAGTGATTAAAGGGAGAGAGAGACGCAGGAGGGAGAGAGAGAAACAGAGAGGGAAAAAAAGAGAGAAACAGAGAAACATAAAGAGAGAAATGGGGAGAGAGAGAAAGAACGTAGTAGGAAACTTTTTTTTTCTTTTGCTTAAAATTTTTTTTTCTCTATTTTTTTTCTCTCGATCACAAATCTGCTACTCTTCTTTTTTTTCTGTTTCTTTTTTTTCACTCTGGCAAACTAGAGAGAGAAAGAGAGAGACGTCGGGCTCGTCGGAGGAGCCGTGTTGGGCTCTGATACCAATTTGACGCGACGGCGACGTGGAAGACGGATCGTCGGCACTCCGGGACAAGGACGGGATGGATAACTGCTATCTCACACAGCTCGGCCTCACGCCGGACGGTCTCACACCGGGCGACACACTCACACTCTAAAGAGAATGAGTGAAGGAATAAATGCAAGAGGGAGAGCTCTCACACACAAAAACACACTTCTTCAATTCATATCATCATATCTCTCGTAGCACCCCTTTGGCCTCTTTATATAGGAAGAGCCAATACATAAAAAGCCCTTAAGACTATACTTATTTGTATATATATCCTAGCCTAACAAGACAAGACCCACCAACCCTATATTGACTTTGTGGGTTTAATAAAATAAAATACACACTTTGATTATGACTAGCCTAATACAACAAAAGGAAATAATACATGTATTACTACATGTATTTTACACACAATACAGTACTACATGTATTTTACACACAATACATACGCAATACATAAATACGTGCAATACAAATACACACAAATAAATATTATGCTCAGGACGCCGAGTCTTCAGTCGAGTCTCCGAGCCATAAGCTCGGTGTCGGGGCAGTGCGGCGTCGGCTCCGAGTAGTGGGCCCAGTAGTGGACCCGGTGTCCCCACCAATGAGTCTTTTAAAGGTAATCTTTGAGTTGAAGTTTATCACAATATTAATGGTCTATGGCAGCACATTATTATTAGGTCACCATGATTAATATGGTTGAATCATCATAAAAATCATTGATTTATTAATTATCCTCTTGTTTATTTGATAGGTATGGTTTTTTTCCTTTTCTATAGGAGAGAGGAAAGGTGAGGATGTCCTCTTTACGATTGATCTACAACAACGCACCATTATTATTTTGGTTGAAAAATCTGACAGAAAATTATATGATATGTTCTTTTATCCTTGTGCTCTCATTTATTGTCAACAGCATGTCATTGTTCGACCAACATTATTGATGCAGTTGGAGGGTCACATGTCATTGTTGAAGTAACATTATTGATATGGTTGAATGGCCATGCATGTGTCACTATTCGAGCACCATTATTGCGTAGTTGAAAGGTCATAAGAGAAGTTGTTCGACATATATACATGTCCTAATATGTTGACTAGAACATACGACTTTTAAGTTGATGCTCCCTGGCCATTTTCTTTCGCTTTGTTTTTAAAACTAATTAATTTTATTAAAAGAATGATTTTCGTTAAGTGATTAAAATAGAGAATCATAATCAAGTGCTTTTATTATCTTCGATTATTGCTGTGTTTGGACATACTTATGGCTTAGAAAAAAAATGTTCAAAATACATATATCGTTTGGCAATTTGACATGTGGGGGAGATTTTGAAACAATGATGAAAGTGAAAAATCTAATTTGGACCCATGGGCGAGATGCGGTAAGTGGGTGAGAGATTTATATGTTTTCATTCATCCACATAATCAAACCATATCTAATTTCATCAAGATTCCTTTTGGGTTGCACAGTGTAGAACACTCATGGGCCGAGTCCGTGCCGGTGCCGCACGTGTGTGGTCCAATTGAAGTTTGCGTATGCAATGGTCTCTTTTTTCATAAAATGTGGAGGTTAAAAGGGTTGTATATACCGAGAGTGATACGTTTGTTTGGAATGGTGAATATTAGAGGAATTTCTTCTTTCCTCCTCTCTTTTATCTATTTTTTCCTCTATGCTTTTTCACAAGCTATTTTCCTTTTTTTGTCTTCTCCACTTTCTTCTTTTCTTGCTATTTTCTTTTTTTCACTCTCTTCCTTTTTTTGTTTTCAGGCCCTCCTACAGTGTGATAGAATTTTTGTTAATATATGTCAGAAAAGATGATAGAGAGAACTAAAGATAGAAGAGGGAGGAAAAGAGAGAACACTGGGGAGGGAAGGGAGAGAGAGAGAGAGCGACGACAGGGAGAGGGAGGGGGTAGACCGCTGGAGGTCATTTTTGTTAATATATGACGGCATGAGTATGCTCCAACACCGTTGTTGACCACGTCACGTTTCTCATTTCGAGTTCGCCCATTTCATGGCACATCGTCACTAGTGCTAATACAGTATGCGCATTTGTAAAGGTTATAATAAATTGTACAAAAAGTGGTTGATTGAATTAGAAAATTAGAAAACATTTTAAATAAATAAATTAATTATATCAAAACTCTCAAGGGGCCAGAGTGGTGTTGCTGAAACACATTCTCACTTCCATCCCAATTTACTCATTAGCAGCATCTCCTATCCATGTTGGCACTCACCAGAATTTAGACCGCTCATTCTCCAATTTTTTCTGGGGCTCCTCTAATCAAGGAAACAAAAGACACTGGCTATCTTGGAACAATATATGTAAGCCTGTTAACAGGGGAGGACTTGGCATTCTTTCCTTGAGGCAGCTGGAGCTGGCTTTAAGGGTCAAAATGTTATGGAAAGCTATTCATTCAAATTCCCTATGGTCTGATTATTTCAGGGCTAAATACACTAGGGGCAGGCATCTTTCAGAGGTACTCTTCAAGGAAATGAGGGGTCATTCTAAGCGTAGCTGGACAAAGGCAAAGGATTTGATCCTACAATTCAAAAAAAGTCATTGTTGGTGATGGCTGCTCTACCAATTTCTGGAAGGACATTTGGCTAGGGGACAAACCTCTGATATCCTACATCACCAATGCACAAGTACACCAACCGAAGGCCACTGTCAGAGAGGTAATTCTAAACCCAGCTTCGGAGGATATCCAACTCCTCCCACCTGGTATTATAACAGCTATAAGGCACACCACTTTGAACCACCATCGGGACAAGGAGATATGGAGCCCTGCCTCCTCCGGAAATTGCATAACTTCTTCCATTTACAAAGCTATTACCTGCAGGCAAGATCCTATTATGAACAGTTTTCCCTATGACCGACTATGGGCTAAATGGGTTCCCACCAAAATTTCTATACTCATGTGGAGGATTTTACACAACTGTATACCTACTGACTCCAGAGTGAAATCTATTGGGATCCCTCTTCCCTCGAAATGCCACTGCTGCAAGCTACACAAAGTGGCAGATACAAATCATCTATTTCTGAATAGTGATTGGGCTATTTCTCTTTGGTCCTCCTTTCAAAGGAATGGCTGTGATATTAGAGGCCACACTATTAACTCCATGATTCTTAACACCATACAGAACTCTAATGCTCATTCCTTGTTCGGTCTTTTCAAATTAGCAGCCATTGGCTTTGGACTGTGGGAGCTTTGGCTCGCACGAAATGCAGCCAGGTATGACAGCAAATACATCTCACATCAAGGCTTATTTCACAAAGTGGTCTCTCAAATTAAACAGGTGGTCAACTTATCCAACCTCCGGGAAGATCAGAAGCTCAGCCGCACCATCCTTGCACACTTTGGCATTTCTGCTACTCCTCGGGCATCTCCTCTAGTTAAAATTGTTAAATGGGCATGCCCCCCCTGGCCCTTCCTCAAGGTTAACACAGATGGTGCGCATAAACAGGCAGGTCACTCCGGTGGAGGAGGCATCATCAGGAACAGTCAAGGTCACATTTTGCTGGCCTTCTCCCATTATTATGTGAGCTGCCCAAGCCTAGTGGCTGAAGCTAGAGCACTAGCTGATGGAATCAAATACCTCATTACAATTTCCTCTTAATCTGCTCTGGTTGAGAGTGACTCCCTTATTCTTATTCAAGTGCTAAGCAAGAAAATGGACTGTCCTTGGGAGATCCTACCATTTGTCAGAGAAATCTGGAGTTATTCTCCTCAAATCAAGAGCTTCTCCCACATCTTCAGAGAAGCAAACCAAGCAGCAGACTCTTTAGCTAATCTTGCTTGTCAAGCTCATTGTAATTCTTTTTTTACTTCACAGCACGACCTTCCCAGTATTACCAAGGGTGCTGCTAGATTAGACAAGCTAGGCATTCCTAGCATTAGAGTGATGTAAATTCTCTTCCTTTTTTGTTCAATAATATACCCCCTGGTAGTGATGTAGGCTGTGGGTCTTTGAACCACACTCTATATCACCACTAGGCAGGGCTTTCTATAAAAAAAAAATTGGTGGAATTAAAATAATATATTATTAAATATATTATTGTTATTGGTTAAAAATTTTATTTAAATTTTTGGGTCAAGTCGGGATTTACATTTTTATAATAGTGTCAAGCCTTGCTCGTCTCGGCTGATTATACTATAATGTTGATAAGTCGGGTCCGAGAAAGGGATTTCGGGACACCCCGAAATGGGGGTGGCGCACGTCGGGGCGCTCCAAAATTCGATCCGAAACAACTGATTTCGGATTGGACCCCAAATCCACAAAATAAAGACATTAATTCTAGGTCGTAGCCTGATCCAAAATTCAAAGAAAAATTTGGAACTGGATGGAAAGTCATCATTTCGGGATGAGCTAGCTAGGAGTTTTGGATAGGGTATTTAAAATCTACTACTCAACACCGGTGAGTGACTGGAATCTAACATATATAGAGACAATATCCATGGCCAAAATGGGGCCTCTCTCATTCCAACTCATTCCTGATGATGAGGATATAGGAAATGATGATGCCATTATGGATATGATCAGCCCAGTTATTATGTCTCATACGACACTTTATACAGCAGAATTCCCCTACTAGAACATAGATGAGAATTCTTGAGAATATGTATAGATGGCCATGACTTATTAGTGGTGCTTGTGCTACAGCTGTAGTACCCCCACAGCTTTGTGGATCGATCCATTTGTGTGGTCAAGAGACTGCCATATGAAACACCGTACACTAGACAATATTAATTGTTCCTGTCAAGTTGGCATCTGGTGTTGGAATTAAAATGCAGTGGCATTTGGAAGCAAGCCCACATATATTGATCTAATTAATGGCACACATGTTAGATATATATTACTCATCCTTAATTCCCTTAACAAGATTTACTCATCCTTCCTTGCGATTTTCTTGGCACGGTCAGGAGCACTGTTTTAACAGAGTGAAGAAAGGCATAATTAATCCAAGGACGTGAATATCCATCTGACATCTCAGACTTAAACTTTCTAAATATGCACATGACTTCTGCTGAACCAAACGGTCTGCCACCCAGCAGCAGGGACTGTGATCATCAAAATACAAAATTGCCAGATATATGGGTCAAAACCAGTCCACGTACCACCACCACATGGTAAGTAGATCACACGAGCATATATTGACTCCTAAGTACTCTTTGCTTGTTGGATGCTTTGCGAGGATATATAAGTCCAAGGGGGAGCATAATAATAATAATAATAATAATAATATATAAAAAGAAATAACACTTGTCACTGTTCTTTAGGACGTCCCCATTGTTTGCAACTGCCATCAATAATGGCATTTCTTACAACTTGCAATCAATAATGGCGATTCGGGTCCTCGTGCTTACAACTTGCAATCAATAATGACAATTCGGGTGTCATATCTTTGTCAAAATAATAAATTAGTTTATATCATTATTATTTTGACATGCCCAAAAAGTTAATCTGATTTGATTGAGAAATAACTCTCATCTATTTCACCCCCCAAAATGGAACAAAGTTAATTCTCATTTATCTTAAAAGATAACATATTACGTATAAAAATTTCTTAAACAAAGCCTATATGATCGATATGAATTTTGTATCCTTTAAAATAAACCATGTTAAAGAGATAATACTTAGTACGTAGTGCATCCCGAATGTTGTGTTATTCACCCTAATTCACATTCAAATTCCCAACTAACAGCAAAAAATTTGGAACATATTATTAAATTTTTTGTATGAAAATAATTATTAGACGTGAATTTATAAAGAAAATCATTCCTAGAAATACATTAGCAGACCTATCATTGGGTTAATTCAAATAGTCATCAATGCCATTTAAGCATGATTTTTTTACAAGTTTTTAATAAAAAAGGTGATATACCTGTAAAAAAATGTGATATTTTTGTATAATTCAACTTTACACAGTGATATATCTGCTCATACATTTGTAGAAATAATTTTTTATAAATTTCTGTTTAATAATAATTGTCATGCAAAACACTCAAATAATTATATTTAAATATAAAATGTTGTACACATTAAGGCACCATATTTCATTCGTAAAATTATCCCTACATCGCTTATTTTTAAAAAAATATCTCTATATTCCCACCTGCCTTTATCATTTTTATCATAACACTCTTTAAATCTTTAAGAAAATAGTAATTGTGGCCTTCCGTAGGAGCATAAAGGTAGTTTTCTATTTTAAGGAGTTTTAAGGATAGGGGCACAATTACTCTTTTTGTTGGATTTCAGGGGTATTACGATAAATATGATAAAGGTAAGGGCATAGAAATAATTTCACAAGATTTCAAAGATCTAGGAGTGATTTTATCTATTTGGGATGGTGAGTTTCCACTTACATAATGATATAAGTTGTATTCTGTCACGCCTCGTCGCCGAAGAATCACCTCATCGCGGAAGAATCGGATCGTAGTAGTTATAAATAATCATCTCAATCAAAGCGCACATTGCCACAAGAGACCATACATCAAAATTTCTAACAATTAAATGCAATTAATTAAATTCATTTTTGATAATAGAAATGGAAAGTGTTTAATACATCCAACACCTTGTGGACTTTCCTAGATCTTACATCGACTCATAAAAAGGAAATAAACACAAGCTCTACTACAACTGGACACATCAACTATGACTGGACCAAGACTACACAACACATAACACCGCTACATTAACTCGCTCCGAAGCTTTACTCTCGCCCATCCACATCTGTTTGCGTTTCCTCATCCGAGCTACCTGAAAAGGTTGGAAAAATTGAGTGAGCGAGAACTCAGTAGGATTTTATATCTCTATCACCATGCATAATTTAAGTGATTAACCAATTAATATGCATGAGAAAGGAAATGTGTTAAAATAAAAACATAACATATAACAATAGATAGAAGAATGGAGTATTTGACGACAAATAAGGAATAAAAAGAACTTCAACACGATATCATGTGAATATTCAAGCAAATGGCCATATCAAGCATGCATGCCAAGTCACACAAGCACTTTCAGGTATTTGAGTAGAGTGGAATGTCATAGACCATCACGCTAGTCATGCACTTCGTTGCAATGTCACACCTTGTCATTACAAACTCTCCGGGATATAAGTACTTTCGGGGGCTCCTCCCAGGACCAGATCGAGCCCTTATGATGCATTGGCATTAAAGGGTTGGATCAAAGATCCCAGCCTAGACATTCACTTTAATAAATGGCCAAGAGTTCCAAGGTCAAGCTATGTAGTCAAGGCAATACATGTAGGAACGGAAACTCTTGAAGGATTTCCAAGAAAACTCATGTTTGAACTAAGGAAAAATAAGTCATTATAAAAATAACCTTTTGAGGAACAGATTGCAATTTAGACCCACCGAGGATAAAATTCTCGATGTATAATAGCCTCGAGTGGCTCTTGAGGTTTAACATAAAATAAACCATGAAATATAGAAATTTCAGAAAGCTGGATAGAAATGGTCTTATTGAGACCGCAACATGAAAATGTGGTCTATAGTGAACCGCAATATGAAGAAATGGCCCAGGGAAAGACCGCAACTGGGTCACAGGCCTGAACAGGATTCAGATGACTTATGCAAGGTCCCTAGTCGACCTAGGTCAAATTTTAGAATGAAACAGAGCTCAGCCAGCACTACCCGGGTCAATTGAGGTCATATAGGTCGACCTAGACAGGACCGAGTCGACCTAGAACAAGGCTAGGTGACTGGACAAAAACTAGCTCGCAGGCCAGGAAGGAACCAAAATGCGGTCATAGACCTGGCCGCTAATTTCATTAGCGGTCCTATCAAGACCGCAATCTGGACAGGGTTGGGCAGAACTCCCGCTATCCAAAATCACAAATCCGGTCGATTCAGGGGGTTCAGGCTTTAGGGTACAACCTGCTCGGCATCCTAGTGAGAATCCTAGGCTCGCGGAGTCTTACGGAGGTCTCACAATAGCGGTTCTAGTCTGACAGATGGAGTATCCGGCGGAGAGTCCCGACTATTCCAAGAATTGAAGGTGCAAAAATGTGAAAAACGAGTGCGGTGCGGTAAGTCACCACCACCGGGGTGGCCTGACTTTCAGACATTCCTAATGGTATCAAGGGCAATATCAAGTAAGAATGAAGTAACGAGTTAAACATTTAAACTAAGCCAATCTACTCTTTTCCTTGTTACATCACATGATGACATGAGGGCAAATTCAATAGAAGTAATCATACATTACTCAAGTTAACTATTTACTGTTCAATAGCCCTAATTAACAATGAAATTTTGACCTAATTTAACATGATGGCATGTTGGAAACAATGGAACAACAAGGCAAGATCACAGATAAACCACAGAAAAATACTGTTGAAAAAGGAATAAAGCAATCTTAGAAGGGCCGCTATTTAAACAAGACGGTCAAGGGGATGACCGTTGCAGAAAAATCTCTTTTTTTTTTGAAAAGGGGCCACCAAGAGGTGGTCTATCGCGAGGCCGCCACCTCAAGAGGCGGTTTCTGGCATGGCCGCCTTCTGGGTCCGAGCCCAGAACACTGGCAAACTAACACACATTGACTAAAACACTTAATATGATTGGTACATTGCATATAAATTGGGAAAAACTGTATCAATGGAAAGAGAACTCAATGACGAATATCATGATATGCTTTAATTAGATTCTAGCCTAGGAGAAACCTACCATAAATAGACATAAGCCAAAGACAAAACAACTCGGCATACCCTAACTTAAAAGGACTAATTCGATCGATATAGAGAGTAAAAATTGGGCAATCTAGTATCATTGGAAAGAGGGCACAATGATGAATAAGAGGGTATGCTTTAATTAGAATGGGGCCTGAGAGACACCTATCTTATACGCGAGAAGAGAATGGACAACGACAGAAAACCCTAGACGGAATCACCTTCTTCCTCGAAACTCAACGCCTTCGATCGCGCCCACCAGGTCTCACCATTGCCAAATAGGGTTCACATTAGTGTTGGGCAATGATTTATAAGGCTAGGGTCGACATAGGAGTCGTGGATAGGCTAGAGATTTGATGGGAAGTTCCCTCGCGCGACATTCGCACTTGACCGAATCAACGGGCTTATACGTCGAAATTCGGCATCTAGGGTTAGGGTTTGCACCGAAAGTTTGAGGGGAAATGGGCCTTGGACGTAGATCCATCATTTGGGACAAGAAAGAGCCCATTAAAGCTCGATTTGGGTTCAAATTGGGTCGATTAAGCTTGTTCTACCCAAAACTCTGAGTTTAGCCTAATAACCCATAATTTGGCTTAATCAAGATTTATTTAGGGGTCATCCCAGTTATGAATGTTGTTAACTGTTTTGTCCTCTACAAGAATACGCTTTTTTCCATATTTTTATAAAATAGTCAAATTTTGACCTAAGGAAGTAATTCAATTAAATTCATATTATTATTCAGTTTCGGGTTGCTACATATTCCGACTCTGGCCAATGTAATAATTGGTCATGTTTTTTTCTTTATTTTTTTATATGTTAAAAATATTTATAGCTTAAGATGATAAATTTCTTTTGTAAAACATTTGAGGGTATTTTTTGATAATACATTAGAATAAAAATATGTCCTTTGCCTTTAGAGATATTATGTTTACATGGACAGCACTTTTCCAATATTCTAAGATTAAAGTGTCTCTATTGCATATTTTAAAACTTTTTTGACTTTTTTTGTAATTTTACCCAAATTTTACCAAATCACAGTTGATTATTACACTCTAACATATTTAAATATATTCAATTTTAGGGCCCCATGATAAACAACTACAACCATGATAGGTAACTCTAACCATGCATCTTGGAGTGTATGTACTAACCAAGTGGTTTCAGTAGAGGGAGGCCAACAAGCATAGCTAACATGACAAAAATTGGGATGGAGATGATTAGGAAGAAAATTACATCAAGAGAACACTAATAAGATACAATATTGTACCACATGATTAATACATACTCAATAAATATACCAATAAATTACATGAAGAGGACACTAATAAATTACATCAAGGTGATCTCCATCGCGTTCTGGAAGGTTTCTAGACAGTGAGAGGTCACCCTATGATTTTGAGAAGATGGTTTGCAGATTTGAATCTGGAACTGGATAGTTTGAGATCCATCCCACTCTGGGTCTCAGAGATTCATAGGGAAACCATGCAACGTGTTCTTACGGTGATCGACGTAATTAAGGATGCATTACCTTTGTTAATATTAATAAACTTCAAACAACTTGAAAAATATGCTAAGAAAAACTATATATGTACTTTATTCTTATTCATCCTTATTTGTTTGCATACAATTTTATTTACTTATTTAACTACGAATAATCAAGGATAGTTAAATAACACCACGTGATCTCATCTATCTATCTCCCTTCAAAATACACATGTTTATCAAAATAGTACAGTTAACGATGATTATGAAAAAAATAAAAAATCAGTTCAAATATCTTCATTTGTACTACTCATGATTATTAAGAAAAAATACCAACGTTAATTTTCATTAGTACTTATCAATATTTTTAATAACAAATTAATTAGAACATTCATAAATGATAAATATGATAGTTAAGTAAATAATAATAATTTATTTGACTATGTAAGATTTTGCGTAAGTCTCCTTAATTAAGAGTTGAACTATTGCTAATGATGAATATAAATAAGAAATAAATTTTAAAAGAACATGATCATTAATGTTATTTTAATCATATGAATAAAAAACATTACTTGTGAAATAGCCTAATTAGTACTAATTAACATAGTGAAGGATAATCATTTCATCATTGTTATGATTAATCAATCTTAATCATACGAATAAAAAAATAATGTCTTAAACAACATTATTAAGAAAATTTATTAATAATATTTCCATTAGCACTAATTAGAAGTGTCGAAGATATTAGTGGTAACAATGATTGTTAACAATAGTTAAATAAGTCATTTCACTACGGGGAAGATACGAAAAAAATGACTAAGTCCTCTGTGGACACCGAAAATTACACATCCAAATGTCATGTTCGGCCCAGCATCAACAACGGCGCCGAGTGAAGAAACCCCGGAGAAATCAAGTACAAAAGGCCCCACAGCCCGTGGGCCCCAAAGGAAATCAAACGGGCCATGACTCGTGCTCGCAACGGGCTCAGAACGGGCCCCATGTACACACCCCGTGAGGAGCCCTTCAGCGGCACGCCCACGGCCCAATGGGCCCTTCAACGGCACGCCCCAAAGGGCCTTCAGCGGCACGGCCCCAATGGTCCTTCAACGGCACGCCCCAAAGGGCCTTCAACGGCACGCCCCCTGGAGGGTCTTCAGCGGCACGCCCACTGGGTTGTTCAGCGGTGCACCCCGAAGGGGTCTTCAGCGATACGCCCTGAAGTCTTTCAGCGGCACAGCCTCCAGAGGCTTCAGCGGCAAGCCCTTTTGGCTCCCCAGCGGCACGCCCATTTGAAGCCCTCCAGCGGCACGCCCTCAGAGGCTCCAGCGGCACGCTATTCAGCCCGTCAACGGCAAGACGACGTGCAGCCCATGCCCTACGCTTCCTTGGCGCGCAGTGAGCCGTCTGAGGTGGCAACCGTCCATTGGGCCACGTGAGCTACCCCCCCTGACAACCCAGGACATGGCAGGTCAAAGGCCATCATCACGAGGCCACCTTCCCGCCTTCAACGGCGGTGCTCGGAAGGCTTCCCGCTGTTGGAGGTATAAAAGACCCTCCGCTTCAATGTAATAGGGAGAGAGATACAGAAAGGGGAGGAGATACACAGAGAAAGAGAGAAGGGACCAGACAGAGGAAAAGAGAGGAAGAAGAGGGGAAGAGAGAAGGGAAGAAGAAGAGCTCCGGCGTGAGTCTCCTCCGACGACCACCGCGAAGAGAGCAAGAGTAAGGGAGAGGGAGAGAGCTCAATGTAATGGGGGGGAGAAGGGTTGGGGACAGTGGCCAATGTCTTAGGCCCGGATGTTTTCTTCCCTCTCGTATTCCATTCCTCCTCGGGTTCTTCGTCTTTCTTCCTTTTGTCCATGGCCCCATTTGGGAGTTTGCTTTTGCAATATGTATGTAGGGCCATGCCCTCTTGATTCTCATGAATGAAAACCACCCTCTCCGGGTTTCTCTTCGATTTTTGATGTTTTATGCTAGGCTTTGCGGGCTTTTGACGGACTATCCGTTTCTCCCTCCGTCTCCCCATTCCTCCGGCGTCTTTAGGGTCCTCCATGTCGATGTAGGTCCTCCTTTGTTAGCCTTGGCTCCATGAGCTCCTCATTCCCTTCCATGGGCATCGTCGGTTTTCTCTTTGCACCCAGTCCGAGGGAGTGAATTATTAAGTGCATAGCCCGAGCTTACTAACGTGCGCCCTCACACGCGGATCGACCTGCGCGGTCAGGTCGCGGGGTTCGACCTGCCCGGTCAGGTCGCGGGGGTCAAGGGGGCAGCGCCCCCGGAACAAAAATTCAATTAAGGCGCGGGTGATGGAGCTCCTTTCGTTCATTCTTTTATTAATGGCATTGATCTCTTGTATTTCCCTTTGAACCTTTCCATTCCTTTTTTTTTACTAGCCATTTACCCCCTTTTGTTAAGGAAGCACGCCGGAATTGGGAAGGAAGAATATGGCGCCGATTTAGGGTCTTGACAGGAGGAAATGGGGCGCCGTTTTAAGGTGAATAGGGGAGAAATGGGGCGCGCCGTTTTAAGGTTCAATAGAGGAGAAATGGGGCGCGCCGTTTTAAGGTTCAATAGGGGATAAATGGGGCGCGCCGTTTTTGGGCTTCGGTAAGATGGAGATGGGCGCGCCGTTTTAATGTTGAATGGGGAGATTGGGGGCGCGCCGTTTTAACGTTCAATAGGGGGGAAATGGGGCGCGCCGGATATGGAGGGCAAGGAGAGATTGGGGCGCGCCGTTTAGCATCTAGAGAAAGAGATGGGGAGGTTTGTGAGGAGGGTTGAAGCGGCGCGGCGGAACAATGACCACGCCGTTTTAACCCGCGCCGGGATAGCCATATGGGGGTGTTTCAGAGCTCTGTTACTGCGTTTTCCTTTCCTTTCACCCGTGGATTGATTCAGGGGTTGATTTGCCCGTTCGGTTGATAGATCAAGCTGGTAATGAGGAGGTTTCAAGAGTTTTAACCATTTTAATCGTTTGTTATGACGAAAACAGTATGAACGTCTAAGAGTTTTATTCAAGCAGTTTGCTCACAGAGGCCTCACTTCGTTCTTCATTAGTTCAACTCGTTCACCTGTTGTTGAGCGTTCTTAGCCTTGGCGAAAATCGGGCAGCACCTCCCCTAGACCGGGGCTTGCCAGAGAGAAGCAAAAGTCACCACGCGGATTACTCCCGGGTAAACTCTCAAAAATGCGGAGCGGCCTCACGGCAGTCCGTTAGTCCGAGTATGAGTATGGAACGCTCGAGGGCCAGCCTACGAGAGCGACCATGACTCATGGACGACGATATTCGGGGCGAGACGGAATCTATGCCACAGTAGGGCAATGAATGTTCATCCGACAGTGGGTACCTTTGTGGGTCATGCCATGGAAGGGCAGCCCTCAAGGGCCAGGGATGACCGGAGAATGAGAAGACGGAGCAGAGAATGGAACAGAGAACACAAGAGTTGCAAAACAGACTTTTCTTCTTTTATTCACCCACACAACGGGGAAGGAAACTTGATACAGATAAAATAGAAGAGAAGGCGTTACAAACCAAAAAGGGAAAATACATTCGATGGAGAGAAAGAGAGATGCATTAGACGGAGGAGGGAGAGGGAAGCATTGGCTTCTCCCCCTCCAACTCACCTCTCACTCTCGCCCCCTACCTCTTTCTCTTTTCTTCAGCCCAGAACCGTGGAGCTCTCAGATGCCAGTAGCTCCTTCTCCTCCCTTCTCTCTTTTCTTTTCTCTCTTCTTCTGTTCCCTTCTTCTCTTGATCATCCTCCTTCTCTTTGCTTCACAATGCTGCCCTATATATATCAGCCAGCCTCGGAGCGTCCCTGCCAATTCCACCTCGTCCGCAACAAAGTCAGGAGTCGACTCGTTGTGCTGGACGCCGTTGATTCGTCCCGTACGCTGTTGCTCGTCCGAGGACGAGATGTTCGTAGGTTTGCTGGGGGTTGCTTCGCCAGTAAGCTTCTGTGCTGTCGAACGGAGGTTGAGACAGAACCAGGGGCATTGAATGTTCTGTGCATCTCATTTATGCAGAACAGAGTATCGGTCGGCAGACGGGACAGGATGAGGTTAAACTCATTTCATTCGACGCGCCGTTTTAAGAAGAGCATATGGTGATGGCTTGTCCAAAAGTAGCGCGCCGTAGAAATGCTTCAGGGAACAGGATGAGGGGTTAAAACGGCGCGGGGGGAATAGTGACCACGCCGGTTTAACTCAAGTGTAATTGGCATGCCGTATTATGCTTTTTGGCCTTCAAAATGGCCATGCCGTATTAGGCATTTTGGCCTTCAAACTGGCCATGCCGTAATAGCATACAAAAGGTGGTGCCGTTTTAACGGTTTAAACAAGGGGAGAGGGCGCGCCGGAATTGGGCCATTCAAGGGAGAGGGGCGCGCCGGTTTGGCCATGCCGTTTTAGCAAGGGGGCGCGCCGTTTAGCAAGGGGGCGCGCCGTTTTAAGGCGTGCCGCTTTAAGGCCCTCCCGCGCCGTTTTAAGCACGGAACGGATTCTTTCCAAAGTCGAGGCTGTTTTTTATGAATGTTGACATTCCCGGCATGCTCCGGTTGCGATGTGTGACCTCTATAATATTCCGTTTGTAGCCTCTGGGACTCGGTCCCAGATTCTACGTGACTTTCGGTGCATGCCGAGACTGTGCCGGAGTTCCCGACTCTTCTCTGATTCAGCTCTCGGCATGGCTGGTCGGAGCCTTGTAGCTGTATCTTCTGCTTAGGGGGCTTCCTTAGCGGATAGCGAACCACCAAGTGAGTTCTCGTCCTGATCGGGCGAGGCATGAGGTTTATTCGGCATTTCTGTCTTCGACTCGCGCTCTAATGTGTAGACGCGAATGTCGCCATCACCATCATCGTCATTTTTTTGGCATCCACAGAGGGGTAATAAAAAAGGGGGATAAATAACAAACAAATGACAATAATAAGAATAATCATGAATAAAAGAAGAGAAATCACCCCGGACAAAGGCATGGATGAACGGTAAACATCAAATCAGAAATCCCAGAAGATATAACTAAGAAAACCCCAGATAAAAGACGCTAAGGCCCGTACCGCAGCCCCCCCCCCCCCATCTCTCCCCGTGACCCGGGGCAAAAAAAAAGGGAACAACGACGCCGCCCCTTTCAAGTCGAACTCGAGTCTTGAGAATTATCCCGATACGGCCGAGTTCTGACCTAATCTCGGGCCGACATCCTAATCGGACCGGATTTGTTTCTCGTTCCGGATGCCTTCCGAATCCTCATTAAAATTGCCGCACGCTCGGCAGACATTTGAATGGATCTACCCCGATTTTCTCATCGTGTCTCTGTCACGGACCAGTGCCCGAATAAGAAAAGGTCCAGGAGTGATCGACATGGCCAACGGTTTATGGCCCAAATACAACTCTCAGTGTGATCTATTCCCAACCTCTTTTGCACAATTAGTCCTTTTTTTTCTTGGCCACGGGGCCCCTAACTTCGGCAATTAATCAAGGGTGTTCCCTCTTATGGGGGATGTAAATGACGTCGTGACCTTTATGGCGCGGCGGGATTCGGTCCCGACACGAACCACACAATCATCTGACGAAGTCAGATCGAGCGCACCACGGGCTCTTCGGAGCCCGAATAAATTGTCACTCCGGTGACTGGCACGCCCACGCACTTAACGAACCAGCAAAACGAATAAAATAATTGTCGAATAAAAAGTGCGTCCACAACTCTGGCACGCCCGGTGGGACCTCTCCACCCTTCATCTCTTTGCCGAAATTAGGGGCCCCGCGGCCCCCTTCTTGTAATACTAATTGTGCTACTTTCTTAAATGCAGAGAAAAAAAAGAAAAAGGCATCATGGAGCCGACAATGGCTGTTGTCTGCAGCCCTGAGGTTGTGGAGAATCATGTGCGAGGCAGCTACCTGGCGGTGCCCCTCACTTTCGGGAGCTTCCCTCCCACCGTGGGCTTCCCCAACTTCCTGGGGGTGGCCTTCGTTGACATCCTCGACGCACGAGCACCCGAGGAGCCCCAAACCAACGCTCCCGCTCCGGGAGCCGTTGAAGCTGCCGCCGGCCGAGCGGTGGCCGAAGACAACAATAGCGTCCCCACAACGACGCTCAGCTGCAACGTGCACCACATGCGCCACACCACCGGCCCATCCCACCAGGGGTCGACATCCCACCGGAGAAGGCTCCGGAGAAACAACACCAGCATCGGCTCAGGGCGTCGCGCCTCCAACTCCGGGAAGTCAATGACCGTCGGGGCCCTCCGAGTCCGCCTAGACGGACAGAGGTCCCAACCGGCGCCGGACCGCACCGTCCCTACCATCCCAGTCCGCAACTCCTTCCACGGGCTGGAGAAGCTGAAAGAGAGGGCAGTGCCCGCGACCCCAGCCGTGACGCCAAAGAGGACGCCGGTTCACAGGCCGGCTGAACTGAAGCAAGTCTGGGTACCTAAGGAGACCCAGCCCACTGTACTCGCCCAGGTAGGGCCCAGCACTTTCCGCCCCAGGAGGGCCCGACGCGATGACAGGGTCGAGGCAGTGACCCCCACTCTCCGACCGGCACCCGTCATTCCGGTGCCGTCCGAGAATGTTCATCGCCGTCGCCGAGGGCGCCGGCACAATGCCGCCCACCCTGCTCTCACGGCCTACTCCCCTCCTGCCGCTCTCATCGACGCGCAACCCCAGGCCGCTCTCCCTGACCAGGAGTGGGAAGGGATCGAGCAGGCCATGAGGAACTACCTCCGAGGCCCGGGTAGCACCCCCGCTGGCCGCCAGAGACTACTGGGGGCAATGGCCTCCGCCTTCCAGGAAGAAAAGGGGGGACCTGCACCTAGTATGGAGTCGAGGACCCGCCCGGAGGAGCCGCGCCAGTCCCCTGTACGGGAGGAAGCGCCGCCCCGACGATCGGTCTTCGACAGGCTGACATTCCCAGGAGGACCGTCCCGGAGGGCGTCAATAAGAAATAAGAATAAGAAATGGCAGACATTCACCTGCAATATGGCAGGAGTTCATGGTCGGTATGGGGCCTTACCCACCGACCCGGAAGAATTGGCCAGAATAGCCGCCAGGCCGGGACCCCTCACCAGAAGAAGGAGAGCGGCAGGCGGCGCGACACCCACAGGCGCCGAAGGGGCCCTACCTGAGGAGCCCCTCACGGCCCTCACGGCCAATGTGGTCACCACCGGCGACACGAGTGGCGGACCCTCGACATCATCCGAGGACGCCCCGGCCGAAGAGACAGGGGGCATGCCCAGTCTTCCCACAACTGACCCAGCAATGCTGCTCATGATGCAACGATTCCAGCAGGAAATCGAATCACTTAAAAAGCAGCTGAATGAGCAAAACACACCACCCCCAATGTCCTGGCAGACCGAGGTCATACCCGAGGTACCTAGGGACAGGGGGCAGTCTTCCGAGGCAGCTCTTCCGGCAACCCTCGATCCCCTCGGGGGCGCGCCCCCGCAGCAGGCACATTGCACAGCGGTGACCCCGCCACAGGCTCCGCTTTCACAAGGGTCCCCCATGGCCCCCCGAGCGACCGTGGTAGCCACCCCGAGCGCACAGCCCGCTCATTTCTACCCGAGCCCAGTCGACCCGGCGGCAGTCAGCCGGTTGATGCTCGAATAGATGATAGACATGAAGTTGGCCGAGAGGGGCGATGGGGATCAGACGCCTTTCGACGTCTACCGGGTACCCTACCCGGCTCATTATGCTGCCAGGAAGTTGCCGGCTAGCGTCACCAAGCCGCCGAAATTTGAAAAGTTCAATGGGCAAGGATCTCCCAGAGAGCATATTGCCTACTATGTGAACGTCATGGGAGACCTGGCTGCTGCTGAGGCCTACCTCCTGAAGTTCTTCGGCTCAACACTCACCGGACTTGCCTTTGAATGGTACTCCGGCTTGTCACCCGGGTCGGTGGCCGATTGGCCCGACATGCAGAAGAAGTTCAAGGAAAGATTCTACGTGGCCGAGAGAGAAGTTACCATGGCTGAACTCTACGCCACAAGGCAGAAGAATGATGAGTCGGCCCTCGACTACATCAAAAGATGGAGGAACCTTAGTATGAGGTGCAAACGCCCCCCACATCAGGAGGACGCAGTTCAGATCTGCAAGCAAAACTTAAAGAAAGAAATCCTAGAAAGGATGATTGGCACTGAGGTCAAGACATTTGACCGCCTGAACAATGTGGTAGCGGAGATCGAGGCATTCTTGGCCCGATATTCCTCCACCCCGGCCATGTCAAGCCAGAGGACCAGGCAGGCGGAGAAGAAGCCGGCTCCCCCGGAGGTGCATGCACTAGACTTCCAAGCTTTTGAGAAGCAGAAGGAGAAAGCCAAGGGAGCAGCCAACCCTCCGCCGCCTAGAACCACAAAGCGGCGGGAAGGCCCCTCGCTAAGGGAGAAAATGAGAAACAAGTTATATTCCTTCTCCCGGGACAAGTCCAAGCTCCTGTTTGAATGGGCAACTAGCTACAATAAAATCACGCTGCCCAAGCCGAAAAGGCCTGGCGACTTGAAGAAGAAGGATGACCCGCGCTTCTGCATGTACCATCGGGTGCTCGGGCATACCATTGAAGACTGCTACGTCTTCAAGGACGTTATTGAGTCCTTAATCAGGGACGGGGAGCTCGACATGGGGGAGCATAAAGTAGACCCCCCGCAGCCACACGAGCTGCCCAGCATAGCCTCCTCCGTCAATATGATCTCACTATATCAGGAGTTGCCAGAAGAATGGGCGGAAGCCTGTGCCCGTGCCACTTATGAGACCTTCATCATGGCCCCAGCTCAAGACCAAGAAGGGTGGCAGACTATACCCAGAAAAACTAGAAAGGCACGTGCCTCTCGACCTACCCCAGGAATTCACTCGAGGGTAGCAGCGCCCCTGCCTGCACCGCCCCCGGCAAACCCGGTTTGCCACGACACGGCCCCTCGGCTGGTCATGAGGCGGCTCACTCACAACAAGAAAAGCTCTGCCCCGTTGCGGATGTACAAGAAGACTAGCCCCGCGGTTGAAAGACTCCAGGCTATTATTGACGGGCTTGAAGATTATGAGCAGCCCAAAATCCAGCCCGTCGAACTAAAACAATATGTTCCCTGGGAGGAGTTCGAGTCACTCGAGCTGGCTCCAGGAACAGAAGTTGATGTCGATAAAGAGCCTCCCCTGTGGGGTGAACCTATTCGAGAGCAGCCATCCGCTGCAGCGGGCAAGAAAAAGAAGAAGAGAAGACCCAGGGGCAAGAAGAAGAAGGAGGTCGTCTTCGCCTGCAACACCCTCTCGGCGTTGTTCGACACCGCTCTCTCCCTGGAAGAGAAAGAAGAAGAGCCACCCCATGAACCGGCAGAGGTGAGTCAAGCTGAAGCATCCACCTCCCAGCACGTCACCAGGTCAGGGAGGAAGTGGGGGCGCCCTCCTCAGGGCAGCCTCAACATCATGCTCAAGGGGGAACAACCATACCAGATTCCCGACCCTGAGGTCCGAGGCACCGAGATCCCTCCCCCATCGGGTCTCTACCCCGGGGGTACCAAGAGTCAAGGCGCCCCATCGTTCGCCGAGTTCCTGTCAGCTCGAGCAGGAAGGCGGGTGCACCCCCAGGGGTCCGCTGCGACCAGTAAAGCAAGCATTCCTCAAGCTCTACCAGCTGCGGCTCCTGCCCAGCCAGAAGGAGAATTCAACGGCATCCCAAACCTCGCCGAATTCATGCGAGAAACAGAGGAAGCCCAGCAGGCCCCGCCGGCTCAACAGGCCGCAGCAGAGCCCACAAAACAGGCATCCCCTGATCTGGCACCCCAGCCTCAGGATGAGGGTAGGCGCAGCAAGCCCGAAGAGATGAAATTGCTCAAGGTGCGGGCGGCCGAGCGAATAGTCAGACACCTCAAGAAAATCTCGACCCGGTTCACGGTGTGGGAGATGCTGTCCTTGAAGGAAGAAACACGGCAAGCCATCATCGCCGCACTCCAGACGCCAGCACACCTTGAAGCCTGTTTGGCGGAAATACCACCTGTAGTAGCAGTGGCTTTCACAGAAGATGACATGCTCCTACCGACTTGCAGCCATAACAGGCCCCTCTACATGAAAGGGCAACTGAACGGCCAGCCTATCAACAGGGTCTTGATCGACCCAGGGGCAGCAGTGAATATACTCCCGTACCGGGTATACCAGAAGCACTACTTTGACGTACACCTGGTCGAAGTTAAAAATGTCAAGATTGCCGGCTTTAACCAGAAATGTGAGGTTCCCATGGGGGTCGCAGAGTTCAACTTGACCTTTGACGACTTCACCTCCAAAGTCCAGTTCCACGTCATCAACTCCAACACTTCCTACAAGGCGTTGCTCGGCCGGCCTTGGCTACACCAGAATAGGGTGGTGCCCTCCACCTTGCATCAATGCATCAAGTACCCCTGCGAGGGAAAGGAAGTCAGAATCTTCGTCGACCTCCACCCGTTCGAGGTGTTCGAGTGTCACTTGTCAGATGCTAATCTATACTTAGAGAAGGCGAAGCAAGCGCCTCAAGTCATCCAAGACAAGGGAAAGAAGAAAATGGAATCGGGAGGCTGGTTTCCTCCGCCGCCCCCAGGCTATGTGGCTCCCCCACATGTACCATTTATTGCACAAGAGGAAGGGGTATTTAGGGCAGCCCCTCTCCCTATCTACCCCACACCGGGGGCACCCTGCCTCGAAGACCTGCTAGAAGATGTCAGGGTCCCGCCAGGGATCGTCAAGCCGATAGCGGAAATTGAATGCCAAGCGGCTGAACAACTGAGAACCTTCGAGGTGTCTAACCCCGAGGGGCCGCCCACTATCTTCTATGTGGCCGGGGAGAAGCCAGTCAGGGAAGACGATGATTGCCGGTTCCCTGACGAGTTGCATGACCCGCACGTCCCCATTACGGGACTTCCCCACATGACTGACCGGGCAACCAGAATGTTCAGAAAGCAGAAGATTCCTCCCTACCAGCCCTCCAGCCGGAAGGAAATGTTTGAAAGAATGTGGAACCCACCAAACCTGGATCGACGGTTGCTGAAAATCACCAAGCACCCCGGTCTGGGCTTTTCACTAGAAGATTACTACGAGACTGATGTCATATCAGTCTCAACATGGCCCGGCGACGACCCCGCAGAAGCTACAGATTCGCAGGAAGCCTGTCAAGATGCACATCCTGCGCCCCCAGTTCAGGAGGCACAAGACGAGGAAATCTTCCTTTGGAAGCCTCCCCGCCGCCGTTGCATAGAGAAGACCCCCTCCTTCTCCGAAGTGTCGACCTCGAAAGGGCACACCGGCGAGACACCTTCGCCCCGGCTGGCCGGCGAAGCGAGGAGCAGCAGCATGGGCCATGCTCCGAATTCCCCCCGATACGACCCCGTCATGTACGCCTTGTACCACAGGCAGCAACGGGAGATCGAGATGCTGAAGAGGCGGCTAGCCGAGTTAACCTCGCTAGTCGCCGACCTGATCCAGGGCTCCCTCTCCCCATGGGGTGGCCGGACGCCTCGGCCCCGGGGCACCAGTCCCAGCACTCCCGCCTTGTCAAGGCGGGAGATGAGAGACATGGCAAGCTTGCTGACCGAGCGGCCAACCAGGCAAGGGCTAACACTCCAAGAGAAGCTGCAGAAGCCCTACTCCTTCCCGAGAGAGAAGACCCGGGGCATCTTCGACTGGGCCTGCCATTATGGCAAGGTCTCCCTCCCACGGTCCAAGAGGCCACAAGACACCAGAAGGAGCGGGGACCCACTATTTTGCCCTTACCATCAGATGTTGGGTCACGCCATTGAAGACTGCTACGTCTTCAAAGATATTGCTCAAAGCCTTATTGACAGGGATGAGCTCAGAATGGGGGACTACGTGGTAGCCCCACCACGCCCCCATGTGGCGGACAGCCCCAGGGCAGGAGCCTACACTGTGTCCATCCGATACCGGGCGCCTGAAGATGCGGCTACCCCAGCCCCTGCGGGAGCAGTCTATGATGAATACACAGAAGAGCCCGGGATGGACCTGTGCCTCTCCGAGCCAGCGGACCTCGCTTACCCGGCAGCTACGACCCAGGAGGAGTGCGAGGTGAATGCAGCCTCCATGCCCAATCATGATGAACAAGAAGAGGGAGATGGCGTCCTTGAGCCCGAGGACAATGAAGACCAGGACTTCGTCGATTTGTCGCCAGCCCCGCCGGAAATTGAAAATGGCGGCCAGGTCACGGTCGACGAATTGATTGAGGTCGACCTTGGTACAGAAGACGACCCCAGGCCAACTTTCCTTAGTGCTCTTATGCCCCTGCAGGAGCGAGAGCAGTACACAAAGTTGCTGAAAGAATTCCGGGATTGCTTTACCTGGAATTACAAAGAAATGCCTGGGCTCAGCGCCGAAGTGACCCAGCACATACTGTCCATCGATCCCAAGGTGGAACCAGTGAAGCAACCTCCCCGGCGCATGAGGCCGGAGCTAACCAGCCAGATCTGCAAAGAGGTCAACAAGCTCATAAATGTCGGCTTCGTGGCGAAAAATCAATACACCACATGGCTGGCCAATATTGTACCGGTGAAAAAGAAGAATGGACAGATCAGGATTTGCGTGGACTTCCGCGACCTGAATAAAGCCTGCCCGAAAGATGACTTCCCGGTGCCTATCACCGAAGTGATGATTGATGCGACCACTGGCCACGAGGCCATGTCCTTCATGGATGGGTCATTCGGCTATAACCAAATTTGGATAGCCGACCACGACCGGGTCCACACAGCTTTCCGGTCACCCAAAGGGATATTTCACTACAAGAGGATGCCCTTCGGCCTCAAGAATGCCGGTGCCACATACCAGCGGGCGATGACCAAGATCTTCGACGAGCTGCTGTATGGCAAGGTCGAGTGCTACATTGATGATCTGGTCGTCAAGACGAAGAAAAGAGACGAGCACCTGAGTGACCTCAGGGTCGTCTTCCAAAGGCTCCGGCAGTATGGGCTGAAGATGAATCCCATGAAGTGCGCCTTTGGCGTGTCCAGCGGGAAATTCCTCGGCTTTATTGTCCGGCACAGAGGGATCGAGATCGACCCCCTGAAGATAAAGGCCATCCAGGAGCTGCCTCCTCCGAAGAGTCTGGGAGAGCTGAGGTCCCTGCAGGGGCGTTTAGCTTACATCCGCAGGTTCATCTCCAACCTGTCAGGGCGCTGCCAACCCTTCCACAGACTGATGATGAAGAATGCACCCTTCGGTTGGGGTCACGAATGCCAGCACGCGTTCGACCAGCTAAAGGAGTACCTGAAGACCCCGCCTGTCCTGGGGGCACCTGTCAAAGGCAGACCGCTGATTCTATACATAGCGGCCACCGAATATTCACTGGGGGCAATGCTCGCCCAGAACAATGATGAGGGAAAAGAGCAGGCTCTCTACTACCTCAGTCGAAGATTGGTGGGTGCAGAGGCTAAGTACACCCCGATTGAGAAGATCTGCCTTGCCTTGGTCTTTGCAGTCAAGAAGATGAGGCACTATATGCTGTCCCATGAAGTCAGCTTAATATCCAGGGCCGACCCCATTAAGCACATCCTTTTCCAGCCCGTCCCAAAGGGGCGCCTTGGCAAGTGGGCCGTGCTACTCATGGAGTTCGACATCACCTACGTGCCGCAGAAGGCCGTTAAGGGACAAGCCGTCGCGGATTTCTTCGCAGCACATCCCGTGCCCGAAGACTCCCCTTTGGCCACCGAGCTGCCCGAGGATGAAACACTGGAGGTAGACCAAATACAACAAACCCTCTGGCAGCTATACTTCGACGGGGCCTCGAGAACAGAGGCGGCCTCGTCCGGGCGCGCCAAGGTACGAGCCGGAGCAGGCATCGTCCTCAAGTCACCAGACGGGGAAGTGATGCACACTTCCTGCTGCATTAGCAAACTCTGCACCAATAATGAAGCAGAATATGAGGCTCTGATCATCGGCCTCCAGGTCGCCCTTCAAATGGAGATCAAGATGCTCCAAGTGTTTGGTGACTCGCTGCTGGTCGTCAAGCAAGTCCAGGGACAGTTCGATGTCCGAAAGCCTGAGCTGCTCCCTTATCACACTAAGGCAAAGCGACTCATGGAGCGGTTCTACCTCCTCGAGATAGGCCATGTCGCCAGAGGGGAGAACGCACAAGCCGACGCATTGACAAAATTGGCAAGCTCACTGGCAGTGCCTCCAGATGGATCTCTCCATATCCAAGTAATAAACCAACGCCAGATGCCCAGCATGATAGAAGAAGAGCCGGAAGAAGAGGACCTACAGGTCGCTACAGCAGAAGCCGTCAGCCTGCCTGACTGGAGGGACCCCCTAATGCAGTGGTTCAGGCACCAGCAACTACCCGACCGAAGAGAAGAAAAGATCAAGCTAGTCAGAACCAAGGACTCCTATGAGCTCCGAAGCGGAATACTATTCCGGATTGTGGCCGATGCCAAACGGAAGCTACTCCTCCGATGCTTGTCCATTGAAGAAGCTTTGAGGGTTATGAAGGAGGTCCATGCTGGCATAGCTGGCGCACACCAGGCAGGGCCGAAGATGAAAATTGAAATCAAGAAACTTGGCTACTATTGGCCTGCAATGTTCAACGACTGCTGCGAGTACGCTAAGTCGTGTCAGAGATGCCAAGAGCATGCCACTATACCCAGGAGGCCTCCCGTGCAGTTGCACCCCACCGCGCCCAGTTGGCCATTCGCCCAATGGGGAACAGACGTCGTGGGCCCCTTACCCGCATCTTCCACAGGCTGCAAATACATTCTGGCGGCGACCGACTACTTCTCCCGCTGGGCCGAGGCTGTTGCCTTACGGGAGGTCACCGGAGAAATCGTGGCCAGGTTTGTCCTCCGTAATATCGTATTCCGGTTCGGCGTGCCCGACCGAATCGTGTCAGACAATGGCAGCCACTTCCGCAACCGAAAGGTCTACCGACTAGCAGAAAAATATAAAATTGATTGGAGGACCTCAACTCCTTACAATCCACAAGCTAATGGGCTGGCCGAATCTTTCAATAAGACACTCTGCACCCTCCTGGCCAAGACTGTCAACTCTAACAAGAAAGACTGGGAAGAAAAGATGTACGAGGCACTATGGGCATATCGAACCGTATACAAGACCCCAACGGGCTGCTCGCCCTTCTCTCTCGTATACGGCTCGGAAGCGATCGTCCCCGTCGAACTGGAGATACCGTCCCTCAGGGTCGCCATTCAGCATGGGCTTGTCCCCGAAGGGCAGACCAACACCGAGCGAAGGCTCGAAGAACTCTCCAGTCTGGAAGGAAAGCGGCTTCAAGCCCAACAGAATATTCAGGTCTACCAGGCCCGAATTGCACGCGCCTTTGACAAGCTAGTCAAGGAGCGTGAATTCAAGAAAGGTGACATTGTCATGGTCAAGAGAAGAAATCTCATGGCGGCTAACCCCAAAGGTAAGCTGAACGAGAACTGGCTCGGGCCCTACGTAGTCCAAAAAGTCTACGAGGGCGGAGCCTATGTAATTGTCAACCACCGCGGGGAGGTTCAATTCCCGCCTCTTAATGGAAGGCACTTGAGGCTGTACCACGCTCCGGCGCCCCCATTCAGGTAATAATATTACTCTCCGCCCCATTTTGGGGCGGATTTGCGTGATCAATGTCCGAATGATTTGGCCACCAGCCGGGTTTCCGAAAAGGGGAGAAAGGAATAGAAAGAAAAAAAGAGAAGCAAAAAATAGAAAGAAAAAAAAAGAAGAAGCAAAAGAGAAAAAAAATAGAAAGAAAAGAAAAAAAGAAGAAGCAAAAGAGAAAAAAATAGAAAGAAAAAGAAAAAAAAGAAGAAGCAAAAAAGAAAAAAAGAAAAAAAATAGAAAGCAAAAAAAGAAGAAGCAAAAAAAGAGGAAAAAAAGTAGAAAGAGAAAGAGAGAAGAAGCAAAAAAGAGAAAAGAAGTAGAAAGAGAAAGAGAGAAGAAGCGAAAAAAGAGAAAGGAGTAGAAAGAGAAAGAGAGAAGAAGCAAAAAAGAGAAAAGAAGTAGAAAGAGAAAGAGAGAAGAAGCGAAAAAAGAGAAAGGAATAGAAAGAGAAAGAAGGAAGAAGCAAAAAAAAGAGAAATATATATATATATATATATATATATATATATATATATATAAAGAGAGAGAAGAAAAACCAGAAGAGGGGAACGCCCCCCATTTCCAGCCGCCGCCCCGCATCAGCGGGGGATACTAAAAGTTGACTAAACAAACTCTTCTCTCCGTCCTCCCCGGGCGGTGAGTACCCCTTTGGCTCGGACCTCCCGTCCGGGTCATTGACTAAACAAACTCTTCTCTCCGTCCTCCCCGGGCGGTGAGTACCCCTTTGGCCCGGACCTCCCGTCCGGGTCATTGACTAAACAAACTCTTCTCTCCGTCCTCCCCGGGCGGTGAGTACCCCTTTGGCTCGGACCTCCCGTCCGGGTCATTGACTAAACAAACTCTTCTCTCCGTCCTCCCCGGGCGGTGAGTACCCCTTTGGCCCGGACCTCCCGTCTGAGTCACTGACTAAACAGACCTTTCTATCCGCCACCTCTGAACAGCGAAAAGGGTCTCTGGCCAAGTACCCCTCGCTCGAGACCAGCACGCGCTTCCAATATTGCGGCAAAACCAGGGAGTTGCCCGTTCGGTATGGTGGAGTACTGGTCCCCTCGTCCTCCCCCTGGGAAGGCGAGCACTCTCTTGTACCCTGACATGGGTCCCTGCCTGGTCCTCCCAAAGCGAATCCCCGCAAAGACTCATACCCTGCCAATGGGTCTCTACGCAAAAGGGGGGGAAGATACAAGAGCAAGAGAAGAGGAAGAAGAAGACAATATGCACAGAAGAGAAAGAAGGGTAAGAAAGCTCCCTCTGGGACAAACACATACACAAAGAACGCGTTAAATCATAAATGCTTTGCTCTATTCAACAGAGGATCAGACTACATATGCTGTGGGGCATACCCCTGTGTTACAAAATATGGGAAAGAAATGCCTAGTCAATGCCCCTGAAGATGTCCTCGAGGGGGGAAGATCCCGACGCAAGGGAAGTTCATCCTGTCGCGCAGTCGGCCCCTTAATCCCTCGAGAAGGGCGAGTTCCGCTTCCACGAACGCCATTTCAACTTCGGCGACGCCGAGAGCTTCCCTCTCCTTCGCAACTGCCCTTCCCGCCTCGGCAAGGTCGAACTTAGCCGCTGCAAGGTAGCCTTCCAACTCCTCGACCCGGCTCTCGAGGGAGCGAACGCTGCCTTCACCCTCCTCTAAGGCCTTCTCGTGGCGTTCCTTGTTGCGGCGCCGGGCCTCCAAGGCCTGCAGATACTCGTCCGCCTGGGCATCTAGAGCGGCGCGCTCGTCAGGAGCCTGGGTCTCCAAGAATTCACGGCGTCTGACGTACTTCAATAATAGCAAGACCCGCCGCGACCATTCTCCCAGCGGACAACCAAGCACTTGCAACGCCCCGGTCAGCTGCGTCACTATGGTGTGCACCTCCCGATATGACAAAGAGGGATCGGCGAGGAGCATCGCCCGTAAGGTGGTCAGCATATGGCGGACGGGTGTTTCCGACGAGGTGTGGCCGACCGAAGGCGGGGCTGGGGGAGTGAATTCCACGGTGCTGTCCACCTCCGCCCACAAGCCGGCATCCACCGTGACTGAAGAAGATGGAAGGGCAAGAGTCAAGTCGCCGGGCTGGCATGGCTCGACAGAGGGTTCCTGGCCAACCACCGCTAAGGAAGTGGCCGAGACCAGCGCTGAAGCATCCGACGTCTCTATCATCCGCTGCTCCCCTGTCTCCTCTTCCCCGGCTCCGTCTGCTTCGGCCCCTGGCTCGACAGGCGAGGGTGCAGCTGTCTCTACCCTGGCCAAAGGAGGAGCCTCGAGCAGAGCTGGACCCGAGGATGCCATCCACGAACTTCTCTCGCGCGTTTGGGATCCCTCCAGGTGTGCGCGAAGCCCCGTAAATATTCGCCTCAGGAGCGGATCCTCCATCTGGGCCAGAAGCTTTGGAAGAGGCGGCAGCGGAACCATTAGCCGGGGTAGACGTCCCGCCTCCACGAGCGCCGTAAGGCCCTCCGCTCCCAAGACCGCGACCGGAGCCAGTCCCGCCACCGCTAGCGGACCAGTAATTGGCCGCCGCTTGGCGACGGCCTTCCGGGCACGGTCAGACGACCTCCCTGGCGTCGGCACCACCTGACCACAAAAAAGCATGGTTGCTCACTTCCCAGCGGGAGTAAACCTCACAAGGCCCAAAAGGCGAGTAGGGTTATGCGACCCGTGTCCTTACCTCGGCCACCCGGGCGATGCCGCTTTCAGGCGCAATCTCCCCCTCCTCCAGAGGCTCGCCCGCCAAGGGCCCCACCGGCACATCCTCCCGAAGGGCCTCGAACAGAAGGGCCAGCCTGCCCATGCCAACAGCAACCCCCGGACGGTCAACTGGCGCAGTTGGAGCAGCCCCTTTCGCGGCCTCCGGCTTAACTGATTCCTACAAAGAACCGACACAAAAAAACGGTGTCAGTAGGCGACCACCAAGGCAGCCCTGCACCAATAAAAAAAAAACACGCCTACGGCAGCAGCCTCTATCAAGCTGAGCACATTAGCAAATGAAAAGCCTTAAAGACCGGCTCGGGCGGCCCGGTGCCTCAAGGCGCTACCTCAGCGGGAGCCGCTTCGTCGGAAGAGTAGTCGTAGTCTACCTCTTCCCCGGACGAAGACTCGACTGCCGCTGGTTCGGCCGGAGTCGGCAAAGGGGCCTCCACCTCGAGCTCGATAACCGGCGCCTCCTCTCGCAAACTGGGTGAGGCTGGCAGCCCAGACTTCAGCCTCTTCCGCACATACAGCTGCGTCACCGGGAGGTGCATTCGGAGGCCGAATAGCCCAGTAACGGCTCCAGCCGCACCTGTCACATAAACGAAAAGACGGATTATGTCAAACCTTGTCGGCTCCCAAAGAAGGAAAGCGTTGAAAAGGGTCGACAAAGACAAATACCCTCTTCGACCTCGACAGACAAAGCCTTCTCGGGAGTCGCAGCCTTGCCCTCACCCGGAATCGGCACGAGCGCCGTTCCCGCCACGCCGCCCCCAAAGAAGAAACGCATCGTCTCCGTGCGCGGACGCGGGGCCAATTCAGGCGGGAAACCCACCACGGACGACGTAGGCGACCGCCGAGCCTCACCAGTATCATGACTCGGCCCGGTCTGGGCAGCCTCAAATACCTCGAAGGACGGGATAGCGGCCGCCGGTGAGGCTACTGTCGTACCCAGGGCTTCCTCGGCCCGCCTTCGCTTGGCCGCCTGTTCCCCGGCCACCTTGGCAGCGGCCAACGCCTTCTTTACAGGCGACTTCGCTCGAAGCCTTTCCTTGGCCTGCGGTGAGGGAGCCGGAGCCGCCGCCGAGGCCACCTTTGCTACGACCGCGGCCGCACCCATGACAGGCGCGAACATAGGAGCCGACCCCTCCACATCAGGAGCAGGCGCGGGCACGGGCGCTTCCACAAGGGCTGAGACAAAAATGATACATTCAAGTGTCAGGGCCCTGCTTCAAAAAAAAAAAAAAAAGAAGGTTTGAAAGAGGCGCCGACGGTCGAAGGTACTGACCGGCGGGCGGGCGGGGCTCGGGCCGAGCAACTTCAAATTCCTCGAAGGTTGGGACCCGTAGTGCTGGAGGAACGGCGGTCGGGGCTTTGGCCGCCTCCGTCTTGCGTCGCTTCGTGTCCCGCTGTTTGGCAGCCTTCGCAGCATCCATTGCTTTCTTCACGGGCGATTTAGCCCGGGGCCTCTTCGCGGCCTTGGGCAAAGGAGCCATGGTCGGGGCCAGCGGCGCTGCTTCAAAATACGCAGGCTTCTTCACCAGCCGGAGGAGATTCCGGTACGTGGCCATCTGCGTGCTGTCGGGATGATCTGCAAAGAAAGAGGGAAAAGAACGAGCATGCATTTACGATTAGTACTCAGCTCACCGCGAAGGCCGCAGCGCTAAGAGACAAAACCGAAGAGCAAGAAGGGACCCAATACCATGAGGGCCAGTGTACAGCTGCAGCGTGATCGGCCAGTAGCTCATGGATGTCTCCTTGTCCCGACGCGCCGCCTCCCGGAATAGCCAGCAAACGTCTTCAATCGTTTGGCACCGGTCCGTGAGGTTGGCCAGATCCACGTGCTTCTTTGAGGAGAGGTGACAGAAAAGATTGAAATGGTCCACGCCCCACCCATCAGCATAATAATAAGGGATGTGCAGGCGTTTGCCCAGGATGGAGGCCGTCAGATCTTCAATCTTCATCCCATTCACCCGGAGAAGGACGTACAGCCACGTGGTGTCCTTGTAGTTCTCGGGCTGCCTCTCCTCCCGCCTCATAAACGTGCGGTACGGGCAGGCCGAATCCCTCTCTGGACGCCAGCTCTTGGCAGGAGTCCCCTCTTCCTCTATGGGGAATGGATAATTGATGAGGTCCAGGCGGTCGCTCCCCACTTGGCACAGGTCCCTCAGCATCTTCTGGTAATGATCCTTGGCCACCGGGGGTAACTCCACCTTCGGCGTCGGCCTCTTATCCCGGGCTTCCCGGCGAGCCGCCAGATATGCTGCCACTTCCTTCTCCTGTCTGTTCTTGAGCCGAAGAAGATGGTCTGGCTCAATGTCAAGAACCGGCATCGGCTGTCGACTAAGGAACTTCCTCTCGGCCCCATCCCAGCAATCGGTTTTGTGAAGCCGATAGAAGGCCGTCCGGCTATTCCACCACTTGATATAATCTTGGGTCACTCGCGGAACACAACCCGGGGCCGGTACTCTGAAGGAGGCAGAGTCCGCCCGGTGGAAGAAGTCCCACCAACTCCTGGCGTGCTCAGGAACTGAGTTCCCCCGGACACTCCGCAAAGGCAGGCCGAACTGTGCATGATAAGCAGGGATATGCTGGTCATACCCAAAATTGCGACCGAACCGGAAGGGGTAATACGGCTCCAGCAACACGTTCTCCCCCTTTCTGAATACCAGCACGCTCGGGCGAATCGACAGCGCCCAGTCTCTCAGTTCCGGCTCCAGTAGTGGGCGCACCACGTTCTCCTGGCTGATAGGATGAATGTACCTCTCCACCTGGTCATCTTTGCATTCCCTCTTGTTGTTCACCAGAGGGCTCGAATGTGCCGCCAGAGTCCAGAAATGAATAGTCCCGACCGCATCCCTGGGGACCGTTGTCAACCGGCCCCGGATGTCATACATCCGCATGGAGGTAGAAGCCGGCTCTGCACTGGCGAACTCCAGCATCCTCGGTATCAGTCTCCAATCCTGGAGAACTCGCGGGGCGAACTCGGGAAACAGCGAGCAAACCCACGCGTTGAAGAAATGTAGTGGGCACACATACCGGGCCTGCCTCGGAAACTGATGGGTGCTGATATCTCCCAGCGCCTTGTAGATCAAGCAAAGGGTCGTCGGGCACAGTGACAGCTTGATACCCCATGCCATCTGACATGCCGGGTAGATGGCATCCGGCCGGATCACCGTCTCATCCCCGTACGGCATGGCAAATGAGCACAACCAGTACGTAAGATAGGCGGCGCAGCGAGTCTGGGGATCCAAGCCCATCGGGTTAGGCCCACTCCGACGCCCTCTGGACGGGATCTTCACGTCGAGCTTCGGCTTCGCGCGTTTCTTGGGAGCCACGGCAATACCGACGCAGGGGAATTCCTCGTACCGCTTCGGCCCATCTAAGAAATACTCCAGCCACAGGGGCATGCGCACCCTCTTCCGGTCCCCGTGGGCGGGCTGTTTCCCCTTGTGCGATGCCTGGTACAGCTCCCGGTACGCCTTCATCAGATACCGGTATGAGTACCCAAGAGAATAGTAGCCGTCCCCTTTAGTCTCGTCCTTGATCAGGTCGGGGAGGCATACTTCCTCATAAGGCTCCCCGTCAATGGGCAAGCCACTTAGCTGACTGAGACTCCACAAATCAAGTGAAGTCTCGCCCTCCGCCGTGTAGAAGGTGTTGGTCTCCGCGCTGAATACCTCTATCATGCCGCAGTAGAGACCCTTGGAGATGGGGTAGCCATACCGGGAAGCGTACACGCTATGATAAATGCCGACCCGAACCAGCAGTGGAGCATAGTTGAACAGCACGTGCTCCGTAAACTCCACCGCCCTCTCCCGGAAGCTGTGTGCATCCTGAAGCTTCAGCTCCCCAAACCAGCCCAGTGACAGCTCGTACTTGAATCTGATGGCCAAGCAGTCCAAGATGAATGGCTCCTCTTTATAGCCCCACTTCAAGGGAGCCAAGAATAGGCCGAATCGAGGCGACTCGCCATGCACCTTTCCGACAGACAGGTCCCATCTTGCCGGAGTAAACTGAGGCGCCCGTACCAGCTTGTCTTCGGTCGGCAGCACCCCCTCGATCCCCAGGACTGGCTTCTTCTCTCACCAGGTACATCGGAATACTCCGGGGGACGCTGTACAATAAGCTATCCCGGGCCTACAGTATGGCTTGCTCGGCCCTCTTCACGACCCGAAAGTCTCACCCTTCCCACGAGCGAAAATGCTTCAGAAATCGAACCAGGTGTCTGTCCTTCGGGGAGTCCTTCCTGTACTCCCCGGTGACCCGGTCAAATGTGAAGCCGCTGTCGACTCTGGCAAGCCTCTGGAAATCCATGGCCTCCCCGTCAGACTCAGATGATTCCGCCAAAGCGGCTATTTCTGCATGCTCCCGATCCAAGTCCTCTACATTTAACCAGGTAACTGCTGGTACCGGGCCCCGTGGGATAAGATCAGCACCAATAGCAGCAGCAGGAGCCGAGGAACCACTTGGGGCAGCCATTTATCTGCAAAGATACACAAATAGAAGATCAGAATAAGCCACATGCAAAAGGGAGTGAAAGACTGTAAGGGGGCTTTACTACAAGTCAAGTGAACAAAATATTGCCAATTTCTGACGAAATTTCGGCAGAGTTTCCCCTAGGCCAAAGGCGTAAGGGAAAACACGGGTGCGCGTCCACAAGGAGTGACGGCCCCAACAAAACATGGTGGGCCCCGAGAGGCAACACCAGAAGTCCGCCGATCGAAAAGTCGTCTTCCCGGGGCCTAAGGCCTCTTTGATGGCTCACTGACTAGTGCCTTCTCCGGCATGCCCTGAAGCTGCCCTCGCCGGCACGCTTCGAGCAGTCTTCCCCGGCACGCCCAGACAGGCCCCTCACCGGCGCGCTCTTGGACCCCTTTCCCCGGCACGCCCCCAGGCGCCCTTCCCCGGCACGCTCGGTGCATGGCTTCCCCGACACGCCCCCAGGCGTCCTTCCCCGGCACGCTCGGTGCATGGCTTTCCCGGCACGCTCGGTGCATGTCTTCCCCGGCACGCCCAGACGGGCCCCTCACCGGCACGCTCTTGGGCCTCTTCCCCGACACGCCCCAACGGAAGCCCTCACCGACACGCCCCAACGGGAGCTTCACCGACACACCCTCAAGGGGTCCTCCCCGGCACGCTCGGGATCCCGCTTCCCCGGCACGCCCGGTTTAGTGGCTCCCCGGCACGCCCGTTCAAATCCTCACCGACACGCCTCTGCCCTCTTCCCCGGCACGCCCTAAGGGGCCTTCCCCGGCACCATCCCGACCGGCGCGCCCACGCCCGCTCCCAACGGCACCTCCGGCCACCCACGGCGCCGGAGATGGAGAAGAAGAGGGGGGGAAGGAGAAGAGAACAAGAGGGGGAAGGAAGAGATAGGGAGACGGAGATGGAGGGGGCGAGGGCCTCCGGCCGCCGTCCACTGTGAAGAAAAGAGGAAGAAGAAGAGAACGAGAGAGAGAGGGAAGAAGAAGAACGGGAGAGGAGGAAGAGGAAAAGAGAAGGAGGGAGGAAGAGGGCTTCCCCGTGGCGTTCCCCTCACCCTGACAGAGAAAGGGCGACGACGGCGGTGGTGCCCACGGCGGCACTCGCGGTCGGAGAAGAGGAAGAAGAACGAGGGGGGGGGAGTCCGCCCGTTCGGTCACCAAAGGGGAGAAAGAGAGAGGGAAGAGAGGGGGGGGCAGTTCGAAACGGGTGGCCGTTCGAATCACCCCCGCCCCCCCTATTTATAGAAAAAAAAGGGAAGAAAAGAAAAGGAAAAAAGGAAAAAGGGGGGAAAGAAGAAAAAATGGAGGGAAACGAAGTAAAAAAAAAGAGAGAAAAGAAGAGGGAGATAAAAAAGGGGATAAAAAAAAGAGAGATGAGGGAAATAAAAGGAGAAAGAGAAAGAAGAAAACAAAAAGGGGGGGAAACAAAAATTATTATAAATATATATATATACTTATATACATACATGTATGCACACATACGTATATCCATCCACATATATATATATATATAGATACTTACGTACGCATAAATGAGGCAAAAAAAAAAGAAGATCCTCCCAGGGAAAACATCCCATCCCCACAAGTCGGGTCATACACGCATCCGCACAAGCAAAACAACTTTACCCCTGCACACGGCCGCCTTTGCAATGGCGCCATTCCCATGCCAACAAACGAGCCCGTCCTTGTCACATCGCCTCGGGCCTCAGCCACCACCCACTCCATACAATATCGCCATCACAGGCCTTACGCCTGGATCGGCAGAACCTCTATCCTTGCGTTGGCATTAGTCCCTTGCCAACGAATAAGTCCCTTTCTGGCGCAAGGCCCCGTGCCCTAGCCACCCACTCCGCACAAATATGGCCATTACGGACCCTACGTCCGAATCGGCACGAACTCTCCCGTTGCGCTGGCATTGTCTTCTTGCCAACGAATGAGCCCTACCTTCCGGCGCAAGGCTTCGTGCCCTAGCCGACACACGCATATCACCCGCTCGTCAAGAAAGAAAAAATAAAAGAAATAAAATGGGGTTAAAAATAGAGATACCCCGCCGGACTTGTCCCTACGTGGGGACAAGGGTAAAAATGGCAATAACCCGGCCGTGGCGAAAACTCGAAAGGGCGCTACGGGCAGAATTGGGTACCCCGCCACGTGAAAACCCAAAAGGGCGCGTGGGCAAAAGCAAGAGGGGGCCGGTACCGGCGAAAACCCGAAAGGGCGCTTGTATCGGTAATGTGGTACAAAAAAAAAAGGAGAAAGAGAAAGAACAGACAAGAAGAGATCAACGAAGCATGTCAGTTCCCGGCATCCTGTTGGCACTGACGAAGAGACCAAGAGACCAAGAGACCAAGAGACCAAGAGACTAAGAGACGGCAAAGCATGTCAGTTCCCGACATCCTGTCGGCACTGACGAAGAGACCAAGAGACCAAGAGACTAAGAGACAACAAAGCATGTCAGTTCTCGGCATCCTGTCGGCACTGACGAAGAGACAAAGAGACCAAGAGACCAGGTCAGTTCCCGGCACCCTGTCGGCACTGACGAAGAGACAACACACTGCTTCAGTTCCTGGCATTCCGTCGGCACTGATGAAGAGACCAACATACTACCTCAGCTCCCGACACTCCGTCGGCACTGACAAAGAGACCAACAAACAACAAACCAGGTCGGCTCTCGACACCCCGCCGACATCGACAAAGAGAGAAGAGACGGAGACACCCGCGGGCACCGCCCGGCTCATCCTTCGCCTGCGATACCCGTGGGTGGGGGGCATTTGTGGACACCGGAAATTGCACATCCAAATGTCATGTTCGGCCCAGCATCAACAACGGCACCGAGTGAAGAAACCCCGGAGAAATCAAGCACAAAAGGCCCCACAGCCCGTGGGCCCCAAAGGAAATCAAACGGGCCATGACTCGTGCTCGCAACGGGCTCAGAACGGGCCCCATGTACACACCCCGTGAGGAGCCCTTCAGCGGCACGCCCACGGCCCAATGGGCCCTTCAACGGCACGCCCCAAAGGGCCTTCAACGGCACGCCCCCAATGGTCCTTCAACGGCACGCCCCAAAGGGCCTTCAACGGCACGCCCCCTGGAGGGTCTTCAGCGGCACGCCCACTGGGCTGTTCAGCGGTGCACCCCGAAGGGGTCTTCAACGATACGCCCTGAAGTCTTTCAGCGGCACAGCCTCCAGAGGCTTCAGCGGCAAGCCCTTTTGGCTCCCCAGCGGCACGCCCATTTGAAGCCCTCCAGCGGCACGCCCTCAGAGGCTCCAGCGGCACGCTGTTCAGCCCGTCAACGGCACAGCGGTGAAGCTTTTCAACGGCAAGACGACGTGCAGCCCATGCCCTACGCTTCCTTGGCGCGCAGTGAGCCGTCTGAGGTGGCAACCGTCCATTGGGCCACGTGAGATACCCCCCCTGACAACCCAGGACATGGCAGGTCAAAGGCCATCATCACGAGGTCACCTTCCCGCCTTCAACGGCGGTGCTCGGAAGGCTTCCCGCTGTTGGAGGTATAAAAGACCCTCCGCTTCAATGCAATAGGGAGAGAGATACAGAAAGGGGAGGAGATACACAGAGAAAGAGAGAAGGGACCAAACAGAGGAAAAGAGAGGAAGAAGAGGGGAAGAGAGAAGGGAAGAAGAAGAGCTCCGGTGTGAGTCTCCTCCGACGACCACCGCGAAGAGAGCAAGAGTAAGGGAGAGGGAGAGAGCTCAATGTAATGGGGGGGAGAAGGGTTGGGGACAGTGGCCAATGTCTTAGGCCTGGATGTTTTCTTCCCTCTCGTATTCCATTCCTCCTCGGGTTCTTCGTCTTTCTTCCTTTTGTCCATGGCCCCATTTGGGAGTTTGCTTTTACAATATGTATGTAGGGCCATGCCCTCTTGATTCTCATGAATGAAAACCACCCTCTCCGGATTTCTCTTCGATTTTTGATGTTTTATGCTAGGCTTTGCGGGCTTTTGACGGACTATCCGTTTCTCCCTCCGTCTCCCCATTCCTCCGGCGTCTTTAGGGTCCTCCATGTCGATGTAGGTCCTCCTCTGTTAGCCTTGGCTCCATGAGCTCCTCATTCCCTTCCATGGCCATCTACCGTGTCCCCGGGCTTGAGGAGAAGGGGAGGTACCCTTACTTTCTTCCCGATTACCCAGTTACCAATAGGCCACTCCCGGCCTTGAAGCCCCACTTCTTGTCTTCTTCTTTTCTCGAACAGCCATCAAGTCTCCCAGCCCATACATGCAGCCCTGTCAAGCCGCCAGCGATACACTTTTCCGGCCTTTGGCCGGCACACCCTGTTCAGCCCTCAGCGGCACACCCCATTCTGGCACTCAGCGGTACGCACCCTGTCATCCCTGGCCGGCACACCCCTTGGCCGGTACACCTCCTTTTGGGTTGCCTTCAGCGGTACACTCCCTTGATTAGCCCTCAACGGCACACTCTCCAGCCCCCCCCCTTTTAGCGGCACGCTCCTTGGCCAGCCCCAGTCCATGCCCCTTAGAGGCCTTCAGTCTGTCATTTTCCTTCGCGTTTTCCGAGGCTCTCTAAAGGTGTTGCTCCTCCGGGGGCCCACCTCCAGTTGTCGGGTTCCGCCACCCCATGTGGGCGCGTTCCCTTTATCTCCCTTACGCCTCGGGTTAAGGGGAGATGCTGCCGAATTTTTGGGAAGAACTAATAAACAATTAAAGAGGCAAAAGGAGGCAACAAACAAGCAAGACAACTGACGAAACCTTCCAACTCATCAAACCACTGCCGGCATCACAACGAAAACCGAACCGAACTGATTAACTACCCGGCAGCCCGAATGTCCGACCCGCAAGAAAAGAGGCCGAACCAAACGAAACAAAACAAGGGAGGAGTTTTATGTAAAACTACACAAAAGTTAAGATAAGAAGAAAAGAAAAGCCTTAAAACAAATAATCGAAAGCTGATCGAGCCCCCATTGGCCTTCAGCGGTACGCCCTCATTGGCCTTCAGCGACACGCTCCCCTTGGCCTTCAGCGGTACGCCCCTTTCAACCCTCAGCGGTACGCCCCTCTTAACCTTCAGCGGTACACTCCCTTGAGCCCCAGCGATACGCTCCATTGGCCTTCAGCGGTACGCCCCCATTGGCCTCCAGCGGCACGCCCCCCTTGCCCTTCAGCGGTACACCCCTTTAGCCTCCCAGCGGCACGCTCTCTGCCCTCAGCGGTACACTCCCGTTTTCCCCTTTGCCGGCACACTATACATATACACATATACAACCTGACAAGGGCATTATCAATAGCAAATAAATTAATAAAAATTACGCTAATTAAAGGACTCCAAAGGCGCAATATTAATCACAATAAAAGGGGCGTGAGGGGTAATAAAAAAGGGGGATAAATAACAAACAAATGACAATAATAAGAATAATCATGAATAAAAGAAGAGAAATCACCCCGGACAAAGGCATGGATGAACGGTAAACATCAAATCAAAAATCCCAGAAGATATAACTAAGAAAACCCCAGATAAAAGACGCTAAGGCCCGTACCGCAGCCCCCCCCCCCATCTCTCCCCGTGACCCGGGGCAAAAAAAAAGGGAACAACGACGCCGCCCCTTTCAGGTCGAACTCGAGTCTTGAGAATTATCCCGATACGGCCGAGTTCTGACCTAATCTCGGGCCGACATCCTAATCGGACCGGATTTGTTTCTCGTTCCGGATGCCTTCCGAATCCTCATTAAAATTGCCGCACGCTCGGCAGACATTTGAATGGATCTACCCCGATTTTCTCGTCGTATCTCTGTCACGGACCAGTGCCCGAATATGAAAAGGTCCAGGAGTGATCGACATGGCCAACGGTTTATGGCCCAAATACAACTCTCAGTGTGATCTATTCCCAACCTCTTTTGCACAATTAGTCCTTTTTTTTCTTGGCCGCGGGGCCCCTAACTTCGACAATTAATCAAGGGTGTTCCCTCTTATGAGGGATGTAAATGACGTCGTGACCTTTATGGCGCGGCGGGATTCGGTCCCGACACGAACCACACAATCGTCTGACGAAGTCAGATCGAGCGCACCATGGGCTCTTCGGAGCCCGAATAAATTGTCACTCCGGTGACTGGCACGCCCACGCACTTAACGAATCAGCAAAACGAATAAAATAATTGTCGAATAAAAAGTGCGTCCACATCCTCTTAATCCCAACCAAACATAGAATAATATCACATCCTTTAACCTTGGATAAGAAAAATAAAAAGGTATTTTTTCAACACGTATCCTCGTTCTTATCCTCAATTTTTATGAAACGGAGAATATAAGTATTTCTATTCTTATCATGTACTAACTGAACGTGAGAATAAGAATAGGGATAAATTAACCCAAAATATCTTACGTCTATTCTCCTCAAAATTTATCTTAATACCAAACGTGACCTAAAAGCCAAAGAGTATTTGGATGTGTTGGAACTAAACTGGGGTTACAACTGGCTGTGTTCTTCAAAGTTTTTCAGTTGTTGCTATTAGTTACTAGTGACGATTAAGGTCATTTGAACTATTAGCGATGACTTCAACTGACGGAAACAAATAAACAAATTAAAAGTGACCGTTAGCGATTGTCGTTGTTAGTGATAAGCATTATTAAGGCAGTCGCTATTACATTTTTTATGATGATGGTTCATATATTAGCAACGGACAAGGCCGTCGCTACGTGAAACCCCCTAACTTGGTACCTATAAAAAATATATATATACAATAGGAAGTCGAGTTAGATCTTAATCCGAATGCTTATGTTTGGATTTGATCCGATCTAGATCCAAAATACCATTTTATTTCATATTCAAATTGGATTTAGATCTTGAACTATCTTATCTAAATTTAAATCATGAATAGTATCGTTGCAGAGAGAAATTGGGGGGGGGGGGAGATTACATTTTTATGGGTATTTTGATCTTTTGTCTATGAGGAAGGAGAAAAGATGGAGATCGAACCTATGCCCCTAATGCACAAAACATACATTGTAGTAATTTTTAAAAGTAAACTAATAGACAACGCTGAGGACACATGAGGATAAAAGAACAATTAGATAAAGAATATAATGTTTCAGTAGAGGTTAAAAAAGAGTTAAAAGTCCACTGATTAAGAATATAATGTTTCACTGGCTGCCCTTAATGTGTGGCCAGACAATAAGCCGCTCTTTGATAAATAGTTGGACTTGGGTTAACATGATAACTATTTTTGTAATTTCATTGCAGGTTTCACTTGATCAGATTTAAAGGTGTGATAACCAAAGGTTGTCCTCGGGTTTCAAAATCTAATGTAGGAGGTGGGTTAAAAGCATGTCCCCATTTGGATACCTGTAATTAATGCACATACTCTCTCTCTCTCTCTCTCTCTCTCTCTCTCTCTCTGGTTTAACATTAAATTGATATAATTTTTATTATTGTTAAAGTTTTAGTTATTAATATTAATGATAATGTTTATCAAAAGTTTTATTATTATAATATTATATTTATCATATAGAATCTATTACAAAATTTATAAAAAATTAAAAATAAAGATATTAAGATAAAGGTAACTTATAAAAATATTTGTGATTTTTAAATTTTAATTGGTGAAGTTAACGATGTTAATTAATAAAAAATATTTTCATGGTGTATTAAACTTATAGAATATATTAAAAATATTTAAAAATCAAAGTATAATACTTTTTTAAGATAAACATTAACCTAAAAGTGTAATTAATGTTATTTTTTATTTTTAAATTTTAATTAGTGAGATTATTGATGTTATTTATTTAAAAAATATTTTCATGGTATATTTAATTTATAGAATATATTAAAAATATTTAAAAGTTAAGATAACTTAAATTTTTTTAAAATGAATAGTAACCTAAACCCCTAATTAATGTCATTTTTGACTTTTAAATTTTATTTAATGTGATTATTGATGTTATTTATAAAAAAAAATATTTTGATAGTATATTCAATTTATAAAATATATTACCATTTTTAAAATTAAATTAAAATTGATTTTTTTAAGATGAACAATAATCAAAATCTTTAATTAATGACGTTTTTATGTTTTGAAATTAAATTAGTGAAATTAATTATGCTATTTATAAAAAATTTATTTTCACAATATATTTAATTTGTAGAATATGTTAACATATTTAAGAATAAATTAAAATATATATTTTTAAATTAACATTAATCAAAACCCTAAGTAATGGCATTTATGTGCTTTAAATGTTAATTAGTGAGATTAATTATATTTTTATTTTAATGATGTATTTAATTTGTAGCATATATAAAAATAGTTTAAAATTAAAATAAAATATAAAAATAAAGATGAGCAGTAACTTAAGTAGTACTAAATGACATCTTTGTATTTTAAAGTTTAATTAGTGATATTAATTATATGGTTTATGAAAAATGTTTTTCTTTTTTTGAATAATTCAATTTGTAGTATTTATTAAAAAATAATTTAAATTTAAAAAATTAATAATTAATATTTATCTAAACTCGTAATTAATGTGAGAGGGAGAGAGAGTGACGAGAGAGAGAGAGAGGGGAGGGAATAGAAATAGAGAGAGAATAACAGATATATTAAAAAATCAAAAATAGAGATATAAATATAATATTTTAATTATCATCATCATTAATTTAAATTAATTTCACTCTTATTAAATTAAAATTTGACAATAGTGACCCCCCACCCACCGCACAAGCGAGCCGTCGGGGCCACATATTATGAACGGTGGCCGCGACTGCCTTCGTCAAATCAAAGACTTAATAGAGATGGGCCCGAATATGCAGTTGTTGCCCTTGTCAAATCGGAGACGTGATAAAATAAAAAAATATAGAGGACTTACGTACGAATGGGATCATGTCACATGTAGAGTGATGCGCTTGTTTGGAGCGACGAGCACACTCCATGTTGGAGTCTTGGGAGACTAAAGAGTGGACGCGACTGTATTCTATATGTTAATGATGGAAGAACGTAGTGAAGAGAATGGGATCTTACTTGATTTATATCTTTAATTATACACTCCATCTATCATCTTAGCATTCATACTTAGCATGCTAATCTTTTCCATCTCTCTCTCTCTCTCTCCCTCTCCCTCCCTATATATACATATACATATACGTATATATTACATTATATTCCTCTCTTCCTCTGTTCTCTCAGTTCCCTTGTTTCTTCCGGCCGCACATCTGAGAGTGGAGCTGACCGGAGGGATGGAACAGCTCGGACAGGCCCCGTTGGCACCGCTGTGTGAGAGGCTGATCAACACTGCCGTTGAGGAGTATGCTCTGGTGAGGGGTGTCAAGGGGCAGATCGAGAAGCTGAGATCCACCGTCGGCTCCATCAAGGCTGTGCTTCAAGATGCCGAAAGGAAGCAGGTGGGATCGGAACTCGTGCGTACCTGGCTCTCGTCTCTTAAACAGATCCTGTTTGATGCCCAGGACGTCCTCGACGAGGTGGCCACAAATGCTGCCCTTCGGGGAAGAGACCGCGGGTTAGTGAGGACAAACGTCGTGATAACCAAGGTACGCAAACTCCGTACTGACCGTGACATCGCAAACCAGATAAAACACATCAGGAAGATGCTAGATGCTAAATCAAAAGAGATAAATACACTTGGGCTGCAAATCTTAGGTGGAGGCAGTATGTCTGTGTTGTTCAGTACACCCAGACGACCGCCAACTAGTTCTCTGCCAACTGATGATCCTGACATCATTGGCAGAGATGATGAGAAGAAGAAGTTGCAGGAGTTACTATTAGTAGGATGTGAAGATGGAACTGAAGGGTCTAGTAGCAGCTGGAGCAATAATGTCCAGGTCATTAGTGTCACTGGTATGGGGGGAGTTGGGAAAACAACTCTGGTGAAGCTCGTGTATAACAGCCTACGAGTGAGGCATCATTTTCACCCAACAATTTGGGTCTGTGTTTCAAATGATTTTGATTTGGAAAGGATCAGTAGAGAAATAATGGAAGCCATAGCTAGTTCCGACAATGTAGAGGGATCACACAATTTCACAAATTGGGATAAAACTCAATTAAGCATCAAAAAAAAAATACAAGGAAAAAGGTTTCTGTTAGTATTAGACGACATGTGGGAAGAGAATGATCATGCTAAGTGGGAAAGTTTGTGTGAGCCTATGAGGTATGGTGGGAAGGGAAGCAAGATAGTGGTGACAGCTAGAAGCCAAAAAGTGTCACATATGGTGAGAGGAACTCATATCCCTTTGACTAGTATGTCAAGCGGGGAGCTGCGGTCAGCGTTTGAAAGGTTTGCTTTTGAGGGATGTGATCCAAATAAACGTACACAGCTAGAACCCGTTGGCAGACAAATAGCTGACAAGTTAAAGGGCTTGCCGTTGGCGGCAAAGATAGTTGGCCGGCTGTTGAATGCACAATTGGATGTGAGGTATTGGCAAAGCATCTTGTCAAGTGAGAGATGGGCACAGTCACGTGATGATCCAAATAGTACGATTGGATGTGTTGTCTTACCAATTTTGAAGCCTAGCTATGATCAGTTACCCGGACATCTAAAACAGTGCTTTGCATATTGCTCCCTTTTTCCTAAAGATTATACCTTCTCTAAAGATGAGCTAGTCCAACTGTGGACGGCCCAAAATTTCATCCATGTTCCAGAAGGCTCCCATGCATATCAGAGTGACATGAAAGAAAACTTTGATGATTTATTGCATGCATCTTTCTTTGAACAGAGTAGTGGAGGGGAATTTGTGATGCACGAACTAATACATGACATGGCTGAGTCAGTTTCTGAGGATGATAGCTTTAAGGTGATGCAGAATGACAGAAATGAGAAAATACCTGGAACAGTTCGTCATGTTTCAATTGTTACTGATAGCTTTGATCCTACGAGGCTGGACGAACTATGCAAGTTGCGGACCCTTCTATTCCTGCGCTTTGTTGACTTGAACCCACATCTTGATGCTTTGTTTATGAAGTTCAAACGGCTGCGTGTTCTGAGTCTACGCGGGTGCAAGATTAATGAGTTGCCAGAATCAATTGGCAATTTAAAACATCTCCGTTATGTTGATCTCTCGAGCACCCTCATTACCATGTTGCCCGAATCCATATGCAACCTTCATAACCTGCAGGTAAGAATGCAAGCATCACTGCTAATCAAACGGCCACATCTATTAATTTTCGACATATATACATATATATACATATATATACATATATATATATATATATATATATATATATAAGAGATATGACGCATGCTCTTTGTTTGTTTAATTAGTATGGTGATAAAAATATGAATGAGCAGAGTCAAGTGGAAGCTAACATAGTTCAGGCTTGATCAACATTTTACAAATTTGTGTGATGAACTTAGTTACAAGCAACGTAGCTCTCAAACATGCAAATTAATATATATGCTCCAAAAATCAATGCTTTTGATGAGACTGGCATCTTTTTCGAAGATAGTATATACAAATCACAAGTTGTCATTTGGCCAAGGTCGACCAACTGATGGAGGCCCTGTGCACTAGCTATCACTTGTGTAACACTTTCATCCCACTATTCAATCACCAGGTGAGCACCATTCATAATTGTCTTTACATATATATGCTCTTAAGACATTTTAATTGTTCAGACACTAAACAGTTCCGATGAGCACAACCTTGTTAAAGATTTCTTCCTCTTCGATTCCAACTAATTCTTGATATATATCACACATGCACATGCATTGCCATTTATTAATTAGTATTCTGTTAACATATCTTATTCAACCATATATATATTCTTGAGATATATGTATCACACATGCACATGCATATGCAGGTTCTTAAACTCGGAGGTTGCTTATCACTTGGCTCTTTGCCACGCAATATGAGCGCACTGGTCAACCTGAGTCATTTGGTGGTGAACAATGAAGTGGTATCCGATTACGTCCAACATCTTGGGAAATTGACGGCTCTTCAGGAATTAATTGTTACTGGAGGTAAGCTGAAGGAGTTGGCGCACATGGGCATGCTCCGACAACTTCGAATCCGGCGTCTGGAGGAGGTCACGAGCAAGGAAGAGGCCCTTCAAGCAAGACTAGAAGCCAAAGTGCATCTGGATGTGTTGGAACTGGAGTGGAGTGACGACCGGCCGTATCAAGATCCGTGGTTTCATGATCAGAAAGTCGCCGATGCCCTGCAACCTGTGAATAGCATCAGGGAATTGCTTGTCAGAAACTACGGGGGAATCAGCTCTCCGAGATGGATGGAGGGTCCATCATGGGCCTCGGCCTCCACCTCCTTCCAGCTTCAAAGAGTTGAACTTGAGGATTGCAAGAACTGGGAGGTCCTGCCACCACTCAGTCAACTGCCCTGCCTCAAGTTCCTAAAAATCCAAGGCATGTCGGCAGTGACACGTATAGGTCCTCTGTTCTTCAGCTGCTGCTGTGAGGATGGAGGTGGAGGAGGGGTCCGACTGCAGCCGGGGTTCCGGTCGCTGGAGGAGTTGGAATTTTGGTACATGACCGAGTGGGAGGAGTGGGAGGCACCACACCAGCAGCCGTTGTTACTTCCTCGACTCCGCAAACTCCATATTCGGGACTGTATGAAGCTGAAGGAGTTGCCGCCCCTCCCTCTCACACTAGACGTTCTTATGATTATCTCTGTGGGTTTGACTCATCTACCCGGATGGATGCGATGCTCTGATATTGATCATGATGGTGGTGGCGGCTTTGATGTGACACCGTCAACTCGGTCCTCCTCCCCCTCCTTGTCCTCCTTGTCCATTGGTGACTGTCCTAACCTGACCTCCCTCGGCAATGGGTTGCTACAACAACCTCTGCCGACTCTTAAGTATCTCAGAGTCTCCACATGCCCGGAACTTGCCTCCCTGCCAGATACACAATTCCTCCACCTCACCTCGCTCGAGACGTTGCGCATCACTGACTGCCACAAGCTCTCCCATCTCGGCATAGACGTTGGCTCCCCAGACGCCGATGACGACACAGCTCTGTCAACATGCCTGCGGGGCCTCACCTCCCTCAAATCTCTGACAATCTCCAACTGCTCTGCCATCACGACCCTGGGTTCTTATTCAGAGGAGGTGCGGCGGCGTCTCACGGCACTTGAGGTATTGCACATCGAAAAATGCCCGGAGCTCCTCCACCTGGGCCACGTTTCCCCCAAGAGGCTTTCGATCGTGTCAAGCGGCCCGGAGATCACAGAGTGGCTTCGGCAGTGCCCTTCTCTGAGAGTCTTGAGTATCACCGAATGCCACCAGCTCACCTGCATCGACGGGGAATTGGAGAGGGCCCTGCTCGACCTGGCCCCGTCCCTGCGCCATCTAGAGTTTGGGGATTGTGAGCAACTCCGAGTCCTGCCCTCCATGTTGAGGAACCTCTCCTCCCTCGATAGTTTGTTTATATCGAAGTGCCCGGAGATCGAGTCCTTGCCGTCTGAGGGCCTGCCCGTGTTTATATCAGCAAATGCCCTGAATTGGTGGATCGCTGCAAAAAGGAGGGATGCCCTGACTGGCGCCTAGTATCCCGCATCCGTGAAAAATTAGTGATACAAGATGGATAGTCTTATTATATGCGGCTTTAACCAGAACGGCTCATTCAGGTAAATCGCATAACCTCCCTGTTATTACGATTATGCATGATTTTGATGTGATTCTCTGGTTTTAAAATTGGTGCCTAGTCTTCTGATTTTAAGACAAAAAAGTTTTTAATTTGTTTGGGTAATTAAAAAATAAAACAAGATATTTTATATCAATTTATTATAAGGGCCTTTTGCATATAAAGATAAACTTACAGATATATCATTCTTGAAAATATATAGTTAGCGTGTTTGTCACTATTATTTTGAAAAACTTACAAATCTGTCATCACGGCTAACTTCAGTCAATGGGGGTCTCCAATATTCCATAAAGATTCAATTATTTTCATTAGTTGAAAGTTAAATGACTAAAATACCCCTCTCCTCCACACCATTTAGGGAGAGAGAGAGGGAGAGCGGCGAGGGGGGGTGTGGTTGCAGACTGACAGAGGCAAGGGGGGTGGCAGGGGGAGGGGGTTGCAGACCAATGGCAGGTGGGAGGGTGGGGGGCCAAGGGGGAGATTTTTGATAGGGGAGGGGTATTAATTATTGTTTATTCTCATGTCTGGTTAAGCCTGACCATAGTTAGGTTGACGGGTGGTAACGGGAGATTTCGACAACGTCGACATATTTGCAAGTTTTTCAAAATAGTAGTGAGATATATGCTAATATGTGTGTAGCATGTCCTAGCTAGTCATGTATGATTTTGTGAAATTAATTATAAACCATGCATGTCTCATGTAAATCCCTGTATTGTGGAACTCCAAATATTGAGCATTGAGCAAGGAATTACTATTGATATTGACTATGTCATGCCGGATATCTAACTTTCTATATGTTGTCATTGACATATATAGCTCTATTAATGTCATCATGGTTATAGGTCTCTTATGGAAGATTTTGTGAGATAAAATTGTGATCTGTAATGATTATAGAAATCTGAGAGCTTGCTTATTGTGAATGGCTGGCTCGTGTCACTGTGATTCAATAGTGTGCCATAGTTGGAATAATTGTGTGATTATAGAGCTTACCCCCATGTGGCTTTGGTTTAACTTGTTATATATACATACATCGGCTATAATTAATTGCCTGTATTTTCTTAGTTGTGCTGCAATTAATTTGGTGAATTATGATATAATAAGGACCACTATGTACTGAGAGTACTCTTGTACATATCCCGTCTTGATCCCTTCCTTTTTGGATGTTGGTAGGCTCGAAGAATTAATAGGGTACGCAGTGTATAGGAAGGAGCTTTTTATCATTCTGATGAAGGAAGGTGCAGGTACAGGTCTTTATTTCTTCCATTTTTAATTTGTTTTCCAGGAATATGAGCCAAAATACAATTAAATGTGTCTGGTTGTAAGAGAGCCACTGCCGGCCAGCTTACATAAATACTCACATCTCTGTAATGTGGAACTCCAAATATTGAGCATTGAGCTAGGAATTACTATTGATATTGACATATATAGCTATATATATTAATGTCATCATGGTTATAGGTCTCTATGGGAAAATTTGTGAGTTAAAAATGTGATTTGTAATTATTATAGAAACCTAAGAGCATGCTTACATAATATATATTGTGAATCGCTGGCTCGTGTCATTGTGATTCAATAGTGTGCCATAGTTGGAATAATTGTGTGATTATAGAGCTTACCCCAATGTGGTTTTGGTTTAACTTGTTATATATACATACATCGGCTATAATTAATTGCCTGTATTTTCTTAGTTGTGCTGCAATTAATTTGGCGAATTATGATAGAATAAGGACCACTATGTACTGAGAGTACTCTTGTACATATCCCGTCTTGATCCCTTCCTTTTTGGATGTTGGTAGGCTCGAAGAATTAATAGGATGCAGTGTATTGGAGCTTTATCATTCCGACGAAGGAAAGAAGGTAGTTGGAGGATGGAATATGGTGGATTGAATATTTGGCTTTTCTTTTGTGTTGAAATATTGGGCATGTACTATGTTTGATCAAACTGGAACTTTGTGACTTGTTTAATTTAATTTACTCTGTGGCATGTAAATGTATGGTCTTAATTATATTGTAAATAATGGAACCTTGTTCACATGCTCGGATGGGTAGCAGCATCTTTTTTCTATAGTTGAGAAAAGAATTAGTAGATGATATTGGGCCTTTTGGCCGTGGCATATCAGTTTGATTTCTCTATAAAGAAGGCATTATGTTGATTACCCTTTTGGCTTAGTATTGCACCAACGCCAATATTAGATGCATCACAATTGATTTCAAAAATCTCTTAGGAGTCATGCAATCCTAAGACAGGGGCCTCTGTCATTCGCAGTTGCAAGTAAATCATAGCTAGCTTTGGTGGGCTTCGTCAGTCCATTGGAAGATGTAACAGCCCAGGATGAACGTGGACCCATTAAGATGTGTGTGTGTGTTTGGACATAGGGTCTTGATACATTACCCTACCATACAGACAGCCCATCAAAAGTTTTCTTTCTAGGCACCTTCTATACCCAAAGGGTCTATTTGTTTGGAGGTTAGGTTAAAGAGATATGTTCAACCGAGGGTAAGGTATTCCAAAAAATAGATCATTTTGCTTTGATTGGGAGATAAGATGACCCAGATACTTCCTCGAGAAGTGTAAAAAATTTTAACCCCACTTATTCTAACTTTTTCCTAGAACAGTCTACCCCACTCTTAACCCGTATAAGAGCCCATAAATCTTAACCCATGCAGAATATCTTGTATGTGCAGCTAAATCAGTTAAGATGGATAAGGCAGGTTACCCGCTCATATCCTCCAAACAAACAGGCCAAAAGGATTAAGAACGTAAAATGTTCAAAATCTGGGGACCTTTCTAGAAAGAAAGAAAGAGAAATGAAAGGCACTAATCACGCGAATATTCAGATGAGACACCCTAGTGAAATCGCCAATACTAGATCGATGGCACTTGGATTTCGTCTAATTAAGCACCAATTGCCATCTTACATTTGTTTTGCCCTTTTTTCGCATAGACTATCCGGCTAAGATTTGACAATCCTTATTACATTTTGCTGCCAGTAAAGAAAAGGGAGGTAGTGCACTATATTTTCTTATACTGCCGTGAATGGTTCGGTTTATAGATTAGGCGGATTATCAAAAATCCCTGACCCGTACATTGTGTTGCCCGTCAAAAATTTGTTAAATATTATTTTGACTTGTAAAATTTCATTTGGAACGGTAGAGGCCATTGTGATTTCGCATGTCGCTTGTGTTTTTGCAAATGTAAATGTATCGTCGCCTGTGCCATTGGTAAAATGACAGCGTCATCCTCTATAGCTGCTGCCCACATGATGAAAAGAAGAGATAAGATAGTAAAATAATCGCCATAATCTGCACAATCCACTCAAAAAGTTCCCCTCCACCGGCTTTTAATTCAAGATTATCAATGGGAAGTTTTTTGAGTATATCTCTCTCCAATAAATAAAATCTCGATTCTCACAAAAGGGGAAGCACTCCAGGACATTTGGTTTGCTTTGTGGAGGTGTTAGGGATTCCAATCATTGGAATCCCTTTGCAAAGCCGAATCAAACATGGCGCTAGGCATCATTTGGAAACAAGTTTGCATAATGGATTTTGCTAGAAATCATATCTTGAAATCTAATGTGAGAAAAGTACAGATTTGGCTGGTGAAAATAATGCAGTGATCTTATTTGGATGAGTTAAAAGCTCAGAGTAGATTTTGATTTTAATTGACATAAATATCCTTACATTTGGGTAGATCTCAGAACTTTTAAAGGATTTTTTGTCCATTTATTCTAAAAGTACTACTTCAATCATTGAATTCATTCACCTTTTTAAAAGCTCACCCAACACAACTTCTAGAGAAAAAGTATCTTCTTCCCCACTTTCATGTCTATCTCAAATATCCTCTCATTGGAAATGTAGGACAAGTTGGATGCATTCGGGAACTTGCATTTTTTGTGAGAGATTTTAATCATCAAAATCTTCTACACGAATTCCCAAACAAAGACCTATATCTTGTGGCACTTCCTGTGACTCCCATTGTTAAGGCATATTTCTGTGAACACAAGAACCATTCATGTTAATGTTTATAAGGGAGTCACACATTGTTAAGGCATATTTCTGTGAACAAGTGGAGAGATCGATGCAACCATGTTCATTAATATCACAAGGGATTTAGATTAGGGTAGCTATATATAAGTGCAACATGATATCACCCTTACAAATATAATGTCGAAGTCAAGAACATCTTTAGCAAACCATGAAAAGAAAAAAAATCACATATTTCAATTGATCTTTATAGTTCAACAACTTTTGATGAAAAGCAACACCTAAAGCAACCAAATTTTTATATATACAGTGTGTTGCAAGCGGTTAAAGTGCCTGAAGGTTTATGCGAAAAAAATCATATAAACTTCTGTCTATATATGGAATGAAATTGTCAATGTTACATGCCTTCACATGATCATCAACATGCCATTATCTCATCTATAAGACAAGGAAATAATTCGTAGCTAGTCAGCAGGAACTATTTCATTATTTAGATGTGCATGGCCTAATGAACGAATACCCTGACTGATGGAAGGAGAATTTGAGGTGGTTGTTGTGCCTACAATTGCACAAAATGCAGGTTCTGAGACTGGAGGGAGTGCTATAGCATCACCACTAAGCATGAGAAGCACTGATGCTATGCTAGGTCTGCAGTATGGATCTTCCTGCACACAAAGTAATCCAATGTGGATGCACCTTGATACTTGTTCCATCGCGCAGCCTTCAAGTATACTTTGATCCAACATATCAGTTATCTTTCATCAAGCCAATGTCGCCAAACCTATGACTAATCAAATAGAATTGTGATTTTATATATGTAATCTTACAAAAGATCATACATAATCGAGAAAAAATACAAATTACTTTAGTAGCATGTGTACTGTAGAAACCCACAAAACTCAATGTCGAAATACACAGGTCCAGGGTCATAAGCACATGAATCACAACTCATTAACCGATATGGGACTATTGCCGGGAACTATGCCAAATTTCAGCACTCTCCCTCACGACTAAGATGGACCGTGGAGATTAATTGGGTGGAGGTGGCAAGATAAGAAATATATGGGATTGGCCCAAGACCATGCTTGATATCATGTAGAAATCACAAAACTGCAGTGTTGAAATGCACAGGCCCTGGGTCATAAACGCACGGACCACACCTCATTCACCGATATGGGACTATTGTGCCCGAGAACTATGCCCAAATTCCAACATGTACCCGTTGTACATTCTTGCTTGCAAAATTTGCTGTATTATAAATGCAATTGTGCGCATAATCTTCGTAGAAGAAACACTTCATTCAATAGCCTTGGTTGTAAGTTAGCATTCTTTTAAACTAATTATAGGAAATTAAGGATCACTAACCTTGATATAAATGATAAAAAATGTTCTATCATCTGGTGTCTTCCTTTACATAAATTACATGCTTCTAAGAAAGACTAGCATACAAAGTCTAAGATCTACTACTTCCCTTGTAAGAGTGATGATTTAAAATGAGCAAGCATGCATAGAATATCCAAACCGAACGCATTGTCACTAAGCTGAAAGGGCAAGTACAAACAGGGCAAGTACAAACATTATTTAATGTATGTAGTAACTTTATAATTCTGTCAAACATTTTACAAAGATATCAAATGGGTATCATGCAGAAAGGTCAAACAAGTTAGCTAGGTATAAATCAATGGCATTTATATGTATTTGACACTCACATAACTAGTGAGTGTTGGGGCTCCTTCAGATCCACGAAACTTGATGGTTTGCCTCCCAGTTACGATATCCAATACTATGATGCCAAAGCTGTATATATCAGACTTCTTTGAATAATGTCCATGTATTACATATTCAGGTGACATTTTTATGATGATAATTTATGGAATAGATTAGAACACTATGTACAGCCTGAAACTAACTAGAATAGTGTTTATTCTCGAAACTTACTGCGTTCCAACAACTTGACTAGTGTTTCCTTTCACTCTGTTCTATGCCAAAAAGCTTCGCAAGACCAAAATTTGAGATCTTAGGATTCATCTCCCCATCTAGTAATATGTTACCTACCTTTAGATCTCGATGGATTACCTTGAGTCTTGAATCTTCATGCAGGTATAGAAGACCTCGAGCAATTCCTTCAATAATCTTGTGACGTCTCTCCCAGTTTAGTTGTATCCTCCTTAGTGGATCTACCATTTCCATATAAGATGGCATGTCAATATGGCAAAATATATCACAAACTATTAATAAAGAAAGAAAATAATTTATGGCATAAGAATTTGTCCCAATCATCAATGGTATTTGTTAATTCGCATTTTTACATCTATACCCCTATAAAACACCATATTTACAAATAAACCCTTACTTTTAGCATATTATCAAGCATACCCTAATATATTTGATATTGTTGCATCTATACCCTCGCTGTAACTCGAGTTACTTTACCCTGGTTGTCCTACTAGTTAAGAGAGAACGACTAACTTGCCCTTGGGTTAACATCTCTCTCTCTCTCTCTCTCTCTCTCTCTCTCTCTCTCTCTCTCTCTCTCTCTCTCTCTCTCTCTCTCTCTCTCTCCAGAGGAGGGTGGTCGTCAGAGGAGGGGGAGGCTGGGTGTTTACCCGAGGTTTGGGGTGTGGGTGTTCGCCGGGGGGGTGCTCAGGGAGGGGTAGGGGGACCTAGATCTCTCTCTCTCTCTCTCCCCCCCCCCCCCCCCGAGAACATCCATGGACCGAAGGAGGGGGAGAGGAGGGCTTGCGTTAGAGGAAGGGGCTACTGCTTGCTGAAAGAGGAGAGGCTGTAGGGAGGGGTGGGGGGTCCAGATCATGAGAGGGTGAGCGAGAGCAAAAAGGGGGGGGGGGGCTTGTCAGAGTTGGAGGGGGAGAGGGCGTAGGGAAAGATGGGGGTGTGGCTCCCACTCATCGGACCCAAAGGGGAGAGGTGTAGGGATAAATTACCTACGCAGTCTTCACCAACAATAATTATAGTAGGTAATTTCCTACGACTTTTATCAAATAGGTATTTTCTTACGATTTTTCAAGCTGTTAATAAAACGTTGATAACGTGAACTAATCGTAGGTAAATGTTACTTTTAATATTAATCCTAGATATTCTATACTAAGAATAGGTAACTCATTTGAACCATAGGTAACTTGAACTAATTATGTACGCAATAAATTCATCTATAATACCTATATGAACCGTAAGTAACCTGTAACTAAATTCATAAGCAAACCATATAACTTGTACACATTCACAAATTTTACACATTCAAAACTTGTACATTCACATCATTCACATATCATATATCAAGAAATCTACACATTCACATTGAAACCATAACTTACACACATTCACAAATTTTACACATTCAAAACTTACACATTCACATCATTCACGTAGATCAAGAAATCTGCACATTCACATTCAAACCATAACTTGATATTATATACAAAATACCATCATCAAGTATGATTGTGGCAATGTATTAACATTACAATCACAAAAAATATAACAAAGTTTCATGAACAACAAACAAGTGCATGCATGTGAAAATTTATACACAATCAAAATTAGTGTAAATATTATATTACAATGAATATATGTATCAAAAATGAGAGGGCGGTCTAACATATATCACCATGTTTGTAAGGAAATCAAGAGCTAAGAGATGAACTGTTCCGTGCATCGATCATAACTTGCAAAATAGTTAAATATTTATAAATAATTTCACTCCCCCCCTTGAGAAAAGATGTGTTCGATTGAAAGGAATTCAAAATTCAAAAGACCAAGTTTTTTATGGGAATTTATGATGCATTGCATAAGGGTAGGAATGGGCTAGACTATCGTTAACAGGATTCAAGCTCAAATAAGTATTAAATCCAAAATCATCCAAGCTTATTCTTCTAGACCTAAATGCAAGTCCAAGCAAACCAAATATAACTCAAGCTTTTGGGTTTTGACTTGGATTTAATGGTAAATCTTTTGTTTTTTAGAAAATCCTTCGGAACAATCATATACAAACTTTTGTGTTTAACCGAAAATAAAAATCTTCATGTGCTAACTTCTCTTCCAATCTATTCTCTATCTTCCACACCATTGCACTCTGGTATTCACCACTTGGTTGAGCAGGTGTTTGCTAATTTCTTCTGGGGGTCTACCACCCAAGGGAAAAAGAGGCATTGGAAGTCTTGGCAGGCTATGTGTAGACCAATTTCAAATGGTGGACTTGGTATTTTATCCCTTAGGCATATGGAAATAGCCTTGCGGGTTAAATGCTGTGGCAAGTTATTCATACAGATTCTTTATGGGCCTCCTATTTCAAAGCAAAATATATGCATCAATGTCATCTCCGGGATGTTGAATTTAAAAACATGAAGGGCTTGGCTAGAAGGAGTTGGATAAAGGCTAAAGATCTCATTCTTCAACATAAGTTGGTTGTTCTTGGGGATGGTAAAAATACAAATTTCTGGCAAGATAAATGGTTGGGGAACCAATGTCTGATTGACTATGTCCCTGCCAACCTCATTCCAAACACCAAAGCTTCAGTCAGTGAAGTTCTTTTACATCCAAGTGATGAGAAAACTGGTCTACAAGAAACCATGCTCCCCACCTGTATTAAGCAAGCCATTGGACATGTGAAGCTGAATCAGGAAATGGACACGGGAATCTGGAGCTTATCTTCATCTGGTAAGTGTTCAGTGGCCTCTACATATAAAGTTTTATCTACCAACAATCAATTCTTGTCTACTGTTCCTTGGTCTCGGTTGTGGTCCAATTGGCTCCCAATCAAAATATCTGTACACCTGTGGCAGATTATGAATAACTGTCTCCCGATTGATACTAACATATAGCGAGTGGGGATTGTTCTCTGTTCGAAATGCTTTTGCTGCAAGGAGCCTCAGGCGGAAGACAACAATCATTTATTCTTATATAGTGAATATGCCACTCATGTATGGTCAAAGTTTAAAGCTACTGGTTTGCAGCTTGAAGGCCGGTCTGTAAGAGATTTTATTCTCAAATCTGCTTGTCAAACACAGCCAGGTTCTGCATATGGGCTCTTTTGTCTTGCTGTTATTAGATTTGGAATGTGGGAATTATGGAGAGCTCGAAATTCTATTAAGTATGAGGGAAACTCAATATCTAAGCACATCATCATCCATCAAATCTGCTCTCGGGTGAAAAAGGTATGTGGAATAGCTGACCTCAAGGAATGCAATTACAGTAACAGAAGAATTATGGAGTCTTTTGCAATCAATACACAGTCCCCTAGCAGTCAACATCTGAAGATTGTAAAGTGGATCCATCCTCCATGGCCTTCCCTAAAACTTAACACTGATGGTGCTTTCAAGCAATCTGGAGACTCCGGAGGAGGTGGCATTATTAGAGATTCCAGAGGCAAGGTATTCCTTGCATTTTCACACTTTTATGGACACTCCAATAGCCTAATTGTTGAAGCCCGCGCTCTTCTAGATGGAATTAAATACTTGCACACTGTGGATACAAAGCCAGCCATACTAGAATGTGATTCGCTCACTTTAGTCCGGATTGTCAAGAAAGAAATACAGTGTCCTTGGTCCATTCTCAGTTATGTTAGGGAGATCTGGAGCCTTACTTCACATCATCACTCTATCTATCATATCTACAGGGAAGGAAATACAGTAGCGGATTTACTTGCCTCTTTAGCTTGCACCTCTAAATGTAATTCTTTTTATTCTTTCAATGAGCAAGTAAATCCGCTACTGTAAATCTTCTACTATAAAAGGTGCACCTCTAAATCTTATACTATAAAAGGTGCTGCTCGGCTAGATACGCTAGGAATGCCTAGCATCCGTTTGATGTAATTATTATTCTTTTGCAATAGTAATAAAATTTATCTCCTAGTGGCTCGGTGGTGGAGTGGTTATTCCTCTTACCTCTGATAAGGGGTGCACTCTCCCGTTGATCTCTAGGCAGGGTTTCTTTGGGAAAAAAAAGAACTACTGAATAGAGTATTTAAAACTATTGTTGGCTAACTTATGATTAAAGATCATAATGGGTGGAATCATTCAATTAATAGAAACATCTTGCATAAGCATTGCATAAAATGCATTCTATCCATCTCAATGTTCATTCATAATTTCTCTGCTGAATCAAATAAGTTGAAACCGTCGGCCAGATTCCTAGGCAACATGCTAGAGCGTTAGTTTGTGTTCAGGCCAACAACAAAATGTTATCACAAAGAATGAAAACGGAACGAGAAACAAATTTGATGAATCTGCTGGGTGAATAAAGAAATGCTACAATGCTGTTTGAAATATGCATCCAGTAAAAGTATTGTTTTTGACTAGCTGAATAAAGAAATGTCAGGATGCTATTTGAAATAAGAATCCAGTAAAAGTATTGTTTTTTAATGAACTGGGTTAAAAACAGTTTGGCACCGGAGATCAACGGCAGCAAGACTTCATTGCCTTAATAAGTTTGTAGATAGCTTGAAATTTTTTACCTTGCTACTATGAACAAATTTATGTGGGTGGCTTTATCTTCTCCAACAGCTTTTCTGCTTCAATGAATCCCCCAAGAGGTATTAAGGCTAACAATTTCACTGTTTTCCATCTGACAAAGTCCTCTCTGAGTGTCATGAAGAACCCATTCGGGTAACAGTTTAATAGAAGTAAACTTCATTTTAAGCTAGTGGGCATTCTCCTTCCCTTCAACCTCTCGTCTAATGATGTCCCAAATGTTGAAATCGCTAACTTCATTTTGGGCTTGTACACTTGCCATAATTTGAATGTTTAAAAATAGAGGCATCCAAACTTGTGTTCAAACTTAGTGTCCCGGAGTTCTTGGGGGCAAAGTTTCCAACATTACTAGCAGCACCATGGGAGTAAGGTGTCATTCAAGTGCCGCAATTGCCATGCCATCATCACCACATGCTCTGTCTCCTCTAGAAGGGGACCTAAGCTATTGTTGAAAGTGAAGGACTATGGGGCCACCAATCCATCTAGCAAAACGATCGTAGTAGACAACATCAAATAGAATCATCAAGAGCCATCATATCCCCACATGAAATCCCATCCAACCTTAGAAGACAGGCCTCGATGAATTGCATAGTAGATTGCATCCACCCCTTTTGTCAATTTAAAGGCTTTACAAAGTCATTTATTTTCGGTCAAAACTAGAAAATCAGATGCAAAGGGGTTGAAGATGGTCCAATTTTTAGTTTTCAGGTTGGAACCAGTGAATAATTGAAAATACAATTTTATAAGCAAATTATAGAGGCACAACGTTTTCAACTTCAATGATGTTTCCACCACTTGTCCATCTTTTTCAATTCCTTCTTCCTCTCCTCACCTCCTTACTTTGTACTTCTTTTTTATTTATTCTCCTTTTTCCCACCCTCTAGGAACTGCCAGAAACAAAGATACTTCAGTGGGATGAGCCCAAGGGCGCGCAACAGCCGTAGCCCGTAACAAGCGGTCCACGACGATTGAACACCGGATTCGCCAGCGCAGGAAGGGTTTCGACCCAGGAGCAACGGCCGCCGGATGACCCTCCGGCGACCGAACGTTCCCTCTTACGATGTCAGTTCCTACACCACTAAGGGCGATCACGCCTCCTGAGCACCGTAAGACTCGCCCGAGAACCGTCCGACCCCGGAGGAACGGACCCTCAATGGAAAGCTCCCCCCACAATCGTTTAGTTCAACAGAGATCTGACCTCCTTTTTGCAACCGATGAAATTTTTCTTAAAACATCTTCTTCAGCTCTTGGAAGGAGGTTATGATCCTGGCGGGTAGTGTCTCGAACTAGGTCCATGCCGTTGCCCAGTAAATGACCGACCTGGAGGGGGGGTTGAATCGGCGCCTCCATAATCTCACAGGAGAAGAGAACGTGGAAGTAAGAGTCATCCTCGATTAGCCCCTTCGTCTGCGTAGCCTAGAGGATGTCGTTCAGGCAACGGACCTTCTCGAAAGATTTTCAAAGCTCCCAAGAGATAATTAATAGTCTTGAATATTAGGAAAGGCGAGGTTTTTTATGAATTTTTTATATGAAAACTATTATTAAATGAGAATTTATAAAAAAAATCATTTCTAGAAATAGATTAATAGGCGTGTCACTTTGTAAATCTGAATAGTGTAAAAATGTCACTATATTTGTAGGCAGGTCACCTCTTTTTGTCAAAAATTTATTAAAAAATCATATTTAAATGACATTTATACACTATTTTGAATTAACATAACGGTATGTTTGTTAATATATTTTTAAAAAATTATTTTTTTATAAATTTACCTCTAATAACAATTTTCATACAAAAAATATTTTTTTATCTTCAAAAATATGTGCCTCTTAAATAAAAAGAGTGAAGAAGAAGAGCCTTGTATACGTCACACATGGTCCTCTCAACCACCATATTAACGTGATGGTGTAGCGTCACCTTCCTTCTTCTTCGTATACACGCAAAACCCACGTCAAAGTTTAAATCAAATTAATTACGAGCGTCCTCGTCGGGTCTTCCGCTACGGCTACGCATTCCTTTTTATTTTGATTTTGATATAATATAATGATGGGTTGGGTTGTCACTCGCCCCAAAATTGATGTGTCGTTCCACGACATTGCAGTGACCTGACCCACCCGCGTTATTTTCGATGTTTTTACTTGGGGTCGTTGGAATATATATATATTTTGACGAAGGATGGTAACAGATTATGTTTGTTATTAGGTTGCTGGATATATATATATATATATATATATATATATGTGATGATGCTCATGTACTCTTATATAGGGTTCTGATTAATGATGGCTCTATATATTATTCCAAGATCTAAATCTTCCAATGTGAAGGCCCTTGAGACCTGTGCACAGTATAGTGTTCCACAATATACATGTGATATTATGATCCACACGCTGTCTTTTTTCTTCTTTTTTTCTTGTAAATTACACACGCTGTCTACTACCTACTTAATTGGGGTCTTAATTTGGACGAACACATTAACTTGAAGAAGGCATGCATTTTTAGGTCACATATATGGTCCGAAAGGAAGCCAGCGAGCAGTGGGAAATTGATGATTCCCACTATTGTAACATCCACGTCCTTTTTTTGTTTCCCAACCTTTAATCTAATATATAGTAGAGACTCTGGATCGATCGGGTTCTTGGGGCCTCTCTAGAAGCAATCAGGAAACAACGGACGGTGGGTGAGGTACAAAAAAACCCCATGCCAAAACTTTAAATCAAATCACAAGTCTCCCCGACGGGTCTTCCACGGCGACACCTCACTTTATATATATTGCTGGTCCAATGACAATTTGCTACGGGGTCGGCACCGTGTGAATATTTTTCATATATATATATAGGATGGCCCAGTTGGGTTGTGACTCGTCCAAACGCGTTAGGCTGACCATTGCGCACTGCTTTGAGGAAATTGAGAAGATTAATTAAGACGAACAAGAAAATGTCTGCTATGGATTATATATTGTTCCACATTGTGACAAGATCCACGTTATTTTCATCGATGTTGTCCAGCGTTTACTAGGGGTCATTGGAATTTTGATGAAGGATGATGACACAGCATAGGATGGCCCAGTTGGGTTGTGACTCGTCCAAACGCGTTAGACTGACCATTGCGCACTGCTTTGAGGAAATTGAGAGGATATTAAGACGAACAAGAAAATATCTGCTATGGATTATATATTGTTCCACATTGTGATAAGATGCACGTTATTTTCATTGATGTTGTCCAGCATTTACTAGGGGTCGTTAGAATTTTGATGATGGATGGTGACATAGCATAGGATGGCCCAGTTGGGTTGTGACTCGTCCAAACGCGTTAGACTGACCATTGCGCACTGTTTTGAGGAAATTGAGAGGATATTAAGACGAACAAGAAAATGTCTGCTATGGATTATATATTGTTCCACATTGTGATAAGATGCACGTTATTTTCATCGATGTTGTCCAGCATTTACTAGGGGTAGTTGGAATTTTGATGAAGGATGGTGACACAGCATAGGATGGCCCAGTTGGGTTGTGACTCGTCCAAACGCGTTAGACTGACCATTGCGCATTGCTCAGAGGAAATTGAGAAGATTAATTAAGACGAACAAGAAAATATCTGCTATGGATTATATATTGTTCCACATTGTGATAAGATGCACGTTATTTTCATTGATGTTGTCCAGCGTTTACTAGGGGTCGTTAGAATTTTGATGATGGATGGTGACACAGCATAGGATGGCCCAGTTGGGTTGTGACTCGTCCAAACGCGTTAGACTGACCATTGCGCACTGTTTTGAGGAAATTGAGAGGATATTAAGACGAACAAGAAAATGTCTGCTATGGATTATATATTGTTCCACATTGTGATAAGATGCACGTTATTTTCATCGATGTTGTCCAGCATTTACTAGGGGTAGTTGGAATTTTGATGAAGGATGGTGACACAGCATAGGATGGCCCAGTTGGGTTGTGACTCGTCCAAATGCGTTAGACTGACCATTGCGCACTACTTTGAGGAAATTGAGAAGATTAATTAAGACGAACAAGAAAATATCTGCTATGGATTATATATTGTTCCACATTGTGACAAGATCCACGTTATTTTCATCGATGTTGTCCAGCGTTTACTAGGGGTCATTGGAATTTTGACGAAGGATGGTGACTCCTTTTTCTTTTTTTGGTTGGAAATCCTACTCTACTGGCCTCAGTTTTCCATGTGGTCCAGCGTTTACTCGGGGTCGTCGGAATTTTATGAAGGATGGTAACATGCTAGTTTGTCAATACGTGAGCCTTCCAACTCCATCTTGACTTGGACAATGATGCATAATGCTAGTTTGTCAATACGTGGTGAGGCTTCAACTCCATCTTGACTAGGAAGGACAATGATGCATAATGATTCGCTAGAATATCCCTTGTTTCTCATCTCTCGTGGTCAATATTAGAGGTGTCAATGGATGCTTAAGATCCGAATATCAAATCCGAATTCGAAATTATTTTCAGATTGGGAGTTACTTATTTGATTCCCTGTGAGATACTTGTGCGGATCCGGGGCAAAACTTTTGTGATCCAAATTTCGGTCATCAGGGCATCATAAACTTTCACTTTTCAGGGCGAGCAACTCCATTGGCCATCGCCTTCGTCAGCGCATCGCGGCCTCCCTCTAGGGTTTGCTTCCGTCTCTGCATCACTGTGGCGATCGGCCACCAATGGCATCTCACGACGGCGATCGGCCACCTGCGACAACGACAACACCTCTCTCTCTCTCTCTCTCTCTCTCTCTCTCTCTCTCTCTCTCTCTCTCTCTCTCTCTCTCTCTCTCTCTCTCTCTCTCTCATGCTAGACACTTATTTTGGCTTTCAGAATCGACCAAAGAATTAAGTGTAAACTTTGTGAAAGTTTGTGAATTAAGAGTCTATTTTGTTAGAAAAAATTTATTAATACCCCTCTTAAAAAATCCAACCTATTGTCTAGTGCGTATCGTCAGAAAATTAAGCACTTTTAGACCCTTTCTTCTTTTTGAGACTTATTTTGTAATCCCTGCCATTAACTGCCAATATTAGCAGTGCTAACATTGTTAAAATATTGGGATGCATTAGCAGTTGTTGTTAATACGTTATAGTTACATATGTTAAAGTATTAACATATATGTTGAAGCATTTTAACATATTAACATCAGCTGCTAATGACGGTTAACGAGTCACGTTAATTATTTCCTAATGGAGACTGGACAGTAAACAAGATATTGTGAGACGGGGCACTGATTAAATTTTTTTCCATTTTCTTAGTACATAGAAATTAATTAGTTACATATATAGACCTTAAAACGTACAATATAAAAGGGAATTGTTTCTCCCGGTACGTGTGATTTCTTTGAAAGGTTTATATACGGTTAAATTGTGACCTTACGAGTTCATGGAGGTTTGAAAGATCCTTTAAGTAAATCCTGATTTTACATATTTTTAAAATTATTTATAACGTAAGATCTAAGTGATTTTAACTACACCTCCGTCGAATTGTCAAAAAAATATATAAAAAATCAGATCAAATAAATATTGTTGGACACATTTTTTTGAATCATTTTTTCTTTATGTTAATTTTTTTGAGTCGGACGAGAGTGTCATCTCGATCCAGTCTTGTGAAGTTTCTGGAGATAAAATCATTTTATCCTCGTCTTTTTGAAACTTAATTAACATCAAAGATTTAAATTAATAGTTATCTTCTCACGCACATACATATTAATCCTCTCTTCCGTCAATTTAAGAATATATATAAACATGCTGCTCTTATCTCAACCCCAGTATACATCAATTACTAAGCGATCATATGATTCATATAATAATCCTTTAACCTTGGTGCCTCTGATGAGTAACCAAACTGGCACAAAATGGAAAATAAAATCCATTTTAATTTTTTTCTTATCTAGGATGGTCTATAAATACCTTTTCTCACTGATTACATCATATTTTGGAACAACCGTACTTGGAGGATTAATATCAGCATAGGATGGCCCAGTTGGGTTGTGACTCAGTCCAAACGCATTAGACTTACCATTGCGCACTGCTATGAGGAAATTGAGAGGATATTAAGACGAACAAGAAAATGTCTGTTATGGATTATATGTGGTTCCACATTGTGACAAGATCCACGTTATTTTCATCGATGTTGTCCTGCGTTTACTAGGGGTCGTTGGAATTTTGATGAAAGATGGTGACACAGCATAGGATGGCCCAGTTGGGTTGTGACTCGTCCAAATGCGTTAGACTGACCATTGCGCACTGCTTTGAGGAAATTGAGAAGATTAATTAAGACGAACAAGAAAATAAACAGTGCAATTAGGAACCAACGAGGAGGGGAGGGGACCCTCGATCGGCGTCCCCGCGCGCGGTCCACCCTCTCAAATCAATGCACCGTGGCCAGCTTGTGGTGGGAGTCTACGGTTGTGACGATTGAGCTAATCGGCCATGCACCACCACAGGCCTTGTCAGGTCACGATCTGTGACTTAGAAGGGCCGACTGCTTGCATCGCCATGTGATGTTACTGAGAGTACCACTACTGCTTGCAGCAGCGCGGAGACGAAGAAGTGATCGTTTAAATTTTGATGTCCTCGGTCGAAAGCAAGCTCGATCGTGCGGTGTTACGTACCTTCTGTGTTTCTGTAGATAATTATTATTTAATTTTCTCGTGACCTCTGGTACTCCTCTTGCCGCGCGTGTAGATATTTTATTTTCTGTTTCTTGATAAAGAAATTAAAGAGTGCATTTTATGTACGCATATATAATATACTCGCTACATGGAAAAAAATCAAAATTAGCATCTTTACTTTTCAAATATCGTATATATATTATTATTATTATTAGTAATATTTTTAAAAATATATATTAAATGATGAAAGTATACTGAAAATCTGTGGAGAGATTTTGAGATTCATACTCAACATCACACGTATTTTTCTTCACATGGGTGGGGGGGTCATCCATCTCTAGCTGACGGAGACTTTTCATAAGTTAATGGCGAGGATAGTGATGGCATGGCCTGGGAGATATATATATATATATATATATATATATATATATATATATATATATATGGTTACAGTCGGATGTAAAGGGTGCCCATCGACTTCTCTTCCTCCTCTGATCATTTTCTATAGAGTTGATTGAAGTAGTTTAACACAATATTAATGGTCTACAGTATTTATTATTAGGTCGGTCCCCATGATTAATATGGTTGAACCATCGGAAAAGTCATTGATTTATTAATCGTCCTCTTTTTTTATTTAATAGGTAAAGTTTTGTTTATTTTCCATAGGAGAGAGGAAAGATGGGGATGTCCACGCAGGATATTTACTAATTTTTCTCTTTACGATTAATGCTTTGGTTTTGGTTGAAAAATCTGACAAAAAATCATATTACATGCTCTTTCATCCTTGTGCACTCATTTATTGTCGACGACATGTCATCGTTCGACCCACATTATTGATGCAGTTGGAGGGTCACATGTCATTACTGAAGCAAACATTATTGATATAGTTGAAAGGTCATTTGTCATTATTCGAGTACCATTATTTATGTCGTCATGAAAGGTCATAAGAGAAGTTGTTTGAGTTATATACATGTCTTAATAATATGTTGACTAGAGCATAAGACTTCTAAGTTGATGCTCCCTGGCTGGACCTGGCCATTTTTTTCACTTTGTTCTTAAAACTAGTTAATTTTATTACAAGAATGATTTTGGTTAAGAGATGAAAATAGAGAACCATAATCAAGTGCTTTTTGTTATATATCTTCAATTAAGTCCTCATTTGGAAATGCTTATGGCCTGGGAGATTTTTTCAAAACACTTGTACATCGATCGTATAGCAATTTGACATGTGGGAGAGATTTTGAAAAAAATAATAATAAAAGTAAAAAATCTCGTTCAGACACATGAGAGAGTCGCGATAAGTGGGTGAGAGATCTATAAGTTTTCATTTATCCACGTAATCGAATCATACTTGATATTTCATTGAGATCCCTTGCAGATTGCGCACAGTGTAAAACAGTACTTATGGTCCGAGTCCATGCGGATGTCGTGTGTGTGGTCCATCAAGGTTTGTATGTGCAATGGTCTCTTTTTCACAAAATTTGAAGGTTTACGTGTTTAACAGTAAATTATTATCACTTTTATTTTCTTTATTTTTTTAGTTATTAATACTAATGATAGTTTTTATTAAAAAATTTATTATTATAATGGTATATTTATCATACCAAATATATTAAAAATATTTATAAAAGATATCAAATAAATATATTAAGATAAATAGTACCTTTTAAAAATATTTGTGACTTTTAAATTTTAATTAGTGAGATTAATGATGTTATTTATAAAAAAAAATATGTTTTGATATATTTAATTTATAACATAGGATTAAAATATATTAAAACTTGTTAAAATAATTTTTTAAAGTGAATAGTAATCAAACTCATAAATAATGCTGTTTTTAACTTTTAAATTTTCATTAGTGAGATTAATACTTTTATTTATCAAAAATATTTTCATCATATATTTAATTTATAGAATATTTCAAAAATATTTCAAAATTTAAAAAATAATTTTTTAGATTTGCATCAACTAGACTTCAAAAAAATAAAAATGACGATACTAAAGGGAGTGTCCGGCTAAAGGGGGTGTTGGAGCTTAATTTGCAACCAGAGCGATCTCATTTCTCAGCTCGATGAGTGCCCTTGTCGGGAGCTCTGTGATAGCTTCTTAATACTGATCTGCTGACCACTTGGTAATTAATACTCCCTGCGTCACAAGAATATTATGGTGCATCAATATATATTTTCATTAATTATTCCAAACATATGCCATTAAATGTTTACAATATGAAGTAGAATTATTAGAATCTCACTTAGTGGTAACTTTGCTTATAATAATAATATACATTAAGTGAAACATATATGCATTTTTTACCTTTTAGACATGACCAAAACCACCCTCACGAAACTTGTTTTCATAGGAAAAGTTGTGTCGCAATTCTAAGTGTTCTAAGATCAAATGAGCTAGATTCAGCATGTCCGATAGATATAGCACATTTGGTCTCACCTTCCTTTTTACTACCTAGGAAAGACAATGGTTTTTATAAAAAAAATACACAAAATGGTAAAAGAAATCAAAATTTTAAATAGGGAATCTTTAAATTTTAAATATTCGTCAAAAGCTCTCCTCCATAAACTACCGCTTATACGTTACGTGCTTCATGAACAAAATCTCTTACTCAAAATCTATATGATATGAATTACTTATAGACCAGATTCACATTCGAAAAATTCGTGGTGGGTAGGTGGGAGCTCCCACCTACCCCCCGGAACTCTCACCACCCTCCGGTGGTGGTACCGTACGTTGGTCTCGTCCGGCGGAAGCTTCACCGACGACCCCGCTCCAGTGGTCTCGTTGGGAGGGGGGAGTCCCCATAGGGAACTCCCCCCCCCCTCTCCAGGTGTGTCCCTCCCTCCGCCGACCCACGTCCCCCCCTTCGGCCCTCTCTCCCTTCCCCACCCTCCCTTATCTCCCCTGTCTTCCCCCCCTCTGTGGCCCTCCCCCCCCCTCTCCACTCAACCCTCTCTTCCCTCTGCCGACCCTCCGTGTAAGGCCCGTGCCTTAATGGATCCTTGTTGGTTTTTGTTTTATTATTCGTTCTGAAATTTTCGACTATTTTCCTGGATTTTTAGGAATTTGTCTGGTATTTTTCCGGATTTATTTGGAGTTATTTGAGGGTTATTAGAATTAATGAGATTTTAATATATATAATGATTATATTATATATATTTTAATTTCTTTTTTTTTCTTTTAATCCCTCTCTCACCCTCTTTCTCCCCGTCGATCTCTCATTCTCACTCTCTCTCTCTCCTCCATGCGATCGTCCCTCTCCCCTTCCTAGGGAACGTGGGCGAGACGAGGTCGGATTGAGACAAGGTTGGCGCCGTTGGATTCCTCGCGTCGAGAGGAGCGCGTAGGTGTCCACTTCGGTGTGGTTCGGTGATCGTGGGAGCGGGTTAGAGCTTGAAGGCTCGGTGAGCCTACCTCGGTGCATGCGGCCTTTTCGTCCGTCTCGGCTTGCAAGAGGTAGGGGGATGGAATCTCGGTCTCGCTAGGATCGTTTTCCCTTAGCTCGTTTGTTGATTAGCGCCCCGTAGCATGCATGATGCCCATGTTTCCATATTTGGGGTTTTAGCTTAAATCTTTGAGTTTAATGCGTTTTAAGCCTTGCATGTGCTAGATTTAGTTGTTAAACTGTTGTATAAACTGTATGGTTTGGCAGGATAACAGGTTTTTCGACGATACCCGGCGATTTCTGTCATCCGGGAGGGCTTCGGTTTACAAACCGTACCCGCCCGTAACCCAGGTGAAGTGACGGTCCTGCCAGGAACCGTCACTTGCCTGACGGTCCATAGTGGACGCGTCGCTTCCAAATAACGGCCCATCGGGGGTGCGTCATTTGGGGAGTAACGGTGGGAATCCCATCCGTTACTCGCTCGTTATTTTCAGTTAGCCAGGTGAGGCGGTGAGTCCGGCGGTCTATTGGCCGATCGTCGTTCACTTCCGACGCGCCTAGACCGGAGCGTCGCTTCGCCTGCTGTCGTTTTCGACGCTGTTAGTTGATTTGGTGGCCTCGGGTGGATGTAACGGCGGTGACCCACCGCGTTGCTTGGAAGTAACGCATAGGACCCCTACCGTTACATTCCCTCTTGCACCTTTGAGCTGGAACTCAGGTGGAAGTAACGGATGGAGACCAACGCGTCATTCTTGGTGTAACGCGCCAGTCCCCGACCGTCACTTTCAAGTAGCGCGTGGGTATTAGACCGCCGCTTCCTTGATGGTTTTAATATGTTGCCAGCCCATTCGTTATGCGTTCCTTCGTGTACTCATGCCATATTCATATTGTTTTAATGTATTGTGGCGTGTTTTATTACCATTAGAGTAGCCTTTCTTTCCACGCAATGGAGCCACTGTTGTTTCCCTAAGGTCTGTTGAGTGCCGACCCGCTTGAGGATGGCGGAGGGGTATGTTTCCCATGCACGGTTTGTAAGCTAGTTCCGTGGGCTCCCAGCCAATGGTAGCGTCCTACCAAGGGGGAAAACTAGCTAGAGGGCCTGGCTCAGGCTAGAGTCCGTGTGTGCACACGTGGTCGGAGACTGTGGACTGACACCGACGGGTGCCACTCCGACTGGTCACTTGGTTTGGTACTGTTTACGCGCTTAGCTTGTCGCTTCGTCGACTGCGAGTGCTTGAGACGCAGTGTAAGTCGTCAGTGGACGCTTCTGGTTTCTGCTCCAGCGGTTGTCCTTCCTTGTTGCTTGGATTAGTTAAGACTTATTCTATTTGGTAGTTTTGGTATTAACGCTTGCATTTAGTTAGCTGTGGCATTGCTTTAGCTGTTACACTTGCTTAGTTAGAGTTTACAGCTTTACTTGAGTAGTCATCCATGCCATTGCCTGTTAGCTTATTTTTAAATGCATGCTCTAATTGCTGTTATTTATGCATGTATGCTTGTTTAGTGCGAGGTAGGGATCCGCGTGACCCCTACTGAGTCTGGCTGTGACTCACCCTTTCTCTTTTCAGGTGAGCCGCGCCCGCCGTCTCCCGGTGCTTCGTGAGTTGGTTCGGAGACCGTGTTAGTTGCCAGCTTTAGTCGAGGCGCCTTTTGAGGCTTGTTGTACTTTTGCCAGGGTATACCCCGCGTAGTTGTACCTTTTTGGGCTAGTACTCTTGTTTCTCTAGACTAGTATATACATATCACTCTAGTTATTTTGAATTGCTTTCGCACTTGTGTTAATTTATTTACTTAATTGTAAATTGCGCGTTCCAAATTCCATTTCGTTATGCATACCCCTCAACACTTTTCTTCTAACCCTTCAGGGGCCTCATCAGCCTCTTGGGTGGCTTCCCCAGTTCTTGGCATCGGTGTATCGATGTTATCGGTATATCCGTATCCTGAACTCTGGGTCGTTACAGTTGGTATCAGAGCGAGGTTGAGGATTTGTATAAGGAATTGGAATTTGCGCTTTGCCCAGAGCTAGTCCATTGCGTCGTCTATTGCTGGCATAGGATGTTTTTCGTGTGATTGATTAATTGCGATTGATTTGTGTTTTGGCAGTGTAATTATGCCTCCCCGTCGAGGAAGACCCCCTCGAGCTCCTCGTGTTCCTCGAGATGCGCCCAGGGAAGATAGTGGTTCTGCACCTCCTCCTGCAGTTCCTGCTGTTACAGTTGTTCCTCCTCCAGCGCCAATTATTGCTCCTCCAGTTGAAGCGCCTGGCAGTCGAGGCAAGGCATTGAAAGAATTTCTTATGTTCAATCCGCCTGCTTTCGATGGTCAAGCTGATCCAGAGGTGGCAAGGCAATGGTTGGACGCAATCGAGCGTGTGTTCGTATCGATGGAGTGTGCTGAAGATGAAAAGGTTATGCTTGCTGCTTTCCAACTCCAAGGTACATCCATCACGTGGTGGAAAGCCGAGTGGCAGATTGCCTTTCATTCAAGACCTCTTCAGCAGATCACTTGGGCAGAGTTTGTTGCTGCTTTCGAGCGTGCTTATACTCCCGCCTGTCTTCAGATGGACAAGATGTATCAATTTATGGAGCTGACTCAGGGCAGTATGACTGTGCTTCAGTATCAGAATAGGTTTATGGAATTGGGTCAGTATGCGCCTCATGTGCTGGCTAGTGAAGCTTTGAAGACTCAGCAATTTTTGAGAGGTTTGAGGCCTGAATTGAAGATGCCTCTTATCGCCAGTCGTGTTGCGGATCTTGATAGTGCGTGCCAGACAGCGGTGGCTTTAGAGATGGAGATGACGAGACCAGGTGGATATCCTCAGGCAGGGTCAGTGCAGCCGGTAGTTCAGTCGCAGCAGACTTACCGACCGCCAGTGCCAGGTGTTCCCTCGGTCCAGTCAGAGATTTCTAGTGCTTCCTCTCCTTCCAAGCCCAAGTTCAAGCGGTTCAAGAAGAAGAAGAAGTTTTTCCAACAGCCGTCCGGTACAGATTCTGTTCAGCAGCCGACATCACCTTCTTCTCAGACTCGTCAGAGCTCAGCTGTCAGTCAGCCATGGACGTGTAGGAGATGCGGTGGTCATCATAAGGGCCAGCCGTGTTCTCTTCCTGTTGTTTGCTTTAGGTGTGATCAGCCGGGTCATGTGGTTCGTGATTGCCCGCTGAGGCCGAAACAATTGCAAGTTCCTCAGTTTTCTCAACCTCAGCAGCCGCAATTCAGACCTCCGACTGCACCTCAAGCTCAGCAATTTTTCTCTCAAGCGTCGGTGTCTTCTCAGCAATCTTCAGCTGGTTCTAAGAAGCAGAAAGGCAAGGTTTCTCATTTGACTAGAGCTGATGTTGTTGCGTCCCATCTTGTGGAAGGTACGATTATGCTTTATGGTCATTCAGCTCGTGTCTTATTTGATTCTGGTGCTTCTCACTCTTTTATTTCTGAGGATTTCATGGCCTGTATTGAGGAACCGACTTCCGAGGTATCTTGTGAGATGTTTGTTGAATTGCCTTCTGGAGATTTCATGGTTACACCTTTGTGCCTGGAAGAATCTCCTGTGATGATTGATAATCACCAGTTGCCGGCAAGATTGTATGCGTTGCAGCTGGCAGATTATGATGTTATTCTGGGAATGGATTGGTTGGAGCATTATGGAGCTGTGGTTGACTGCAGATCGAAGAAAGTCTATTTTCAGCCACAGGGAAAATCAGCCTTTTATTTTCAAGGTATTCGATCCCGATCTTCTCGTATGATTATTTCTGCTATTCGAGCCTATAGGTTGCTTAGCGCAGGTTGCCAGGGATTCCTTGCTTCAGTGGTTGTTGTTGAAAAATCACGACGGGATGTTTGTGATATTCCGGTTGTCTGTGAGTTCCCTGATGTGTTTCCTGACGAGTTGCCAGGCTTGCCCCCAGAACGAGAGATAGAGATGGTGATTGAATTGATTCCAGGTACCGGCCCCTTAGCAAAGCTGCCGTACCGAATGGCTCCAGCTGAATTGAAAGTACTGCGTGCACAGCTACTAGAGTTACTGGAGAAAGGTTATATTCGTCCCAGTTTTTCTCCGTGGAGTGCCCCAGTGCTGTTTGTGAAAAAGAAAGATGGAAGCCTGAGACTTTGTATTGATTACAGGCAGTTGAATCAGGTGACTATCAAGAATAGATATCCGCTTCCCAGGATTGATGATTTGTTTGACCAATTACAGTCTGCTACTGTCTTTTCACGGATAGATCTCAGATCTGGCTATTTTTAGTTGCGGATCCGGGAATCCGATGTGGAGAAGACTGCTTTCAGTACTCGATATGGTCATTTTGAATTCTTAGTCATACCGTTTGGGTTGACTAATGCCCCAGCAGCTTTCATGGACCTAATGCAGTGTATCTTTCGTCCATTTCTGGACCAGTTCGTGGTGATCTTTGTTGATGATATTCTGATTTATTCTGCCTCTGATAATGATCATGTGCAGCATTTGAGGATCGTTCTGCAGACTCTAAGAGATCACGAGCTTTATGCGAAGTTTAGTAAATGTGAATTCTGGCTTCGGGAAATTCATTTTCTTGGTCATGTGATTTCTGGTGATGGAGTGGCAGTGGACCCTGCAAAGATCGATGCTATTATGAGTTGGCAGAGACCGAGAACTGTAACAGAGATTCGAAGTTTTCTAGGTTTGGCTGGGTATTACCGCAGATTCATTCAAGACTTTGCGAAGATTGCAGCCCCGATGACTAGATTGACTCGTAAAGATGTGTCTTTTGTCTGATCGGATCAGTGTGAGACTAGCTTTGTTGAATTGAAAAGGCTATTGACTTCTTCTCCTGTGTTGACTTTGCCTTCCGGCTCGGGTGGATTTATGGTCTGTACAGATGCTTCTCGAGTAGGTTTGGGTGCAGTGCTAATGCAACATGGTAAGGTTATTGCATATGCATCCCGGCAGTTGAAACAGCATGAAGGAAATTATCCCACGCATGATCTAGAGCTAGCTGCGGTTGTTTTTGCCTTAAAGATCTGGAGACATTATCTGTATGGTGAGAAATTTCAGATTTTTACTGATCATCAGAGTTTACGGTATATTTTCTCCCAGAAAGATCTGAATCTCAGGCAGCGGCGATGGATGGAATTCGTGAAAGACTTTGACTTTACACTCTCCTATCAGCCAGGTAAAATGAATGTTGTGGCCGATGCTCTGAGCAGGAAAGTGCAGGTCAGTCATTTGTTGCTTCATGAATGGAAATTGTGGGAACAGCTTCCAAGTGAGGCATTTAGTGCAGAGTTTCCTGCTGATCCGAAGATGGCAGTTTGTGCTAGCTTAGTTTTGGGTTCAGCTTTGTATCATCAGATTAAAGATGCCCAGCAAGCTGATTCTGATTTGGCTCGTGTTATATCAAGCTATGATGTGGATTTTGATAATGAGCTAGTTGTCAATTTTCAAGGCAGATTATATGTTCCCGCTGATGATGATTTGAGACTTGAGATTCTGAGTGAAGCCCATGGTTCTCGTTTTGCCATTCATCCGGGTGTCACCAAGATGTATCAGAATTTGAAGAAGCAGTTCTGGTGGCCAGGTATGAAGAAAGACGTGGCTATATTTGTTTCTAAGTGCTTGACTTGTCAGTTAGTTAAAGCCGAACATCAAAAGCCAGGTGGTTTGCTTCGACCGTTAGAGATTCCGATGTGGAAATGGGACCATGTTACTACCGACTTTGTGGTGGGTTTGCCTCGGACTTCTCAGGGTTTTGATGGCATCTGGTTGTTAGTCGACAGATTGACTAAAACTGCCAGATTGTTGCCGATTAAGGTTTCTTGGAATGTGCAGAGGTTGGCCGAGCTTTATGTGCAGAAGATCGTGCCACTGCATGGAGTTCCTGTTTCACTTGTGTCAGATCGTGACCCGCGTTTCACCTCCGGCTTCTGGCGTAGTTTCCAGAAAGCTTTGGGCATTGAGTTAGCTTTCAGTTCAGCGTATCAGATGGACAGTCAGATGGACAGTCAGAGAGGACTATTCAGACTTTGGAGGACATGCTGAGATTGTGTTGCCTTGATTGGCAGGGTTCGTGGAGTCAGCATTTGCCACTTGTTGAATTTGCTTATAATAACAGTTTTCACTCCAGTATTGGTATGGCTCCTTATGAAGCACTTTATGGTCGTCCTTGTCGAACTCCTCTGAACTGGTTTGATGTTGGAGACAGATTATTGACAGGACCCGACATGGTGCAACAATGTTCTGATGTGGTTCGTCTGATCAGGCAGAGATTGTTGACGGCTCAGAGTCGACAGAAAAGCTACGCAGATCAGCGCAGACGTCCACTACAATTTGAACCTGGAGATATGGTGTTTGTTAAAATATCTCCGATGAAGGGTGTTTCCAGATTTGGGAAGCGTGGAAAGCTTAGTCCGCGGTATGTTGGCCCTTTTCCGATTGTTGAAGTTATTGGTCAGGTGGCTTATCGTTTGTAACTTCCTGCGGCTATGCAAGCTGTTCATGATGTGTTCCACGTGTCTCAATTGAGGAAATATGTGCCGGATGCTTCTCATGTTCTCGATGATTCAGTGTGGCCTGAGGTGACTGCTGATTTGTCCACGCCAGAATTTCCTATCAGAATTGAAGATCGTCGCGAGCAGCGGTTGAGAAATAAGGTTATTCCTCTGGTAAGGGTTGCTTGGCAGTGTCACTCTGGTAATGAGTCTACTTGGGAGCGTGAAGATGAGATGCGTCAGCTTTTTCCCTTTTTATTCCAGTGAGGTATAAGTCCTTTCTCAGTTTCCTCGTTTTCGGTTGTTATAAATTTCGAGGGCGAAATTTCTGTAAGGAGGGAGGGACTGTAAGGCCCGTGCCTTAATGGATCCTTGTTGGTTTTTGTTTTATTATTCGTTCTGGAATTTTCGACTATTTTCCTGGATTTTTAGGAATTTGTCTGGTATTTTTCCAGATTTATTTGGAGTTATTTGAGGGTTATTAGAATTAATGAGATTTTAATATATATAATGATTATATTATATATATTTTAATTTCTTTTTTTTTCTTTTAATCCCTCTCTCACCCTCTTTCTCCCCGTCGATCTCTCATTCTCACTCTCTCTCTCTCCTCCATGCGATCGTCCCTCTCCCCTTCCTAGGGAACGTGGGCGAGACGAGGTCGGATTGAGACAAGGTTGACGCCGTTGGATTCCTCGCGTCGAGAGGAGCGCATAGGTGTCCACTTCGGTGTGGTTCGGTGATCGTGGGAGCGGGTTAGAGCTTGAAGGCTCGGTGAGCCTACCTCGGTGCATGCGGCCTTTTCGTCCGTCTCGGCTTGCAAGAGGTAGGGGGATGGAATCTCGATCTCGCTAGGATCGTTTTCCCTTAGCTCGTTTGTTGATTAGCGCCCCGTAGCATGCATGATGCCCATGTTTCCATATTTGGGGTTTTAGCTTAAATCTTTGAGTTTAATGCGTTTTAAGCCTTGCATGTGCTAGATTTAGTTGTTAAACTGTTGTATAAACTGTATGGTTTGGCAGGATAACAGGTTTTTCGACGATACCCGGTGATTTCTGTCGTCCGGGAGGGCTTCGGTTTACAAACCGTACCCGCCCGTAACCCAGGTGAAGTGACGGTCCTGCCAGGAACCGTCACTTGCCTGACGGTCCATAGTGGACGCGTCGCTTCCAAATAACGGCCCATCGGGGGTGCGTCATTTGGGGAGTAACGGTGGGAATCCCATCCGTTACTCGCTCGTTGTTTTCAGTTAGCCAGGTGAGGCGGTGAGTCCGGAGGTCTATTGGCCGACCGTCGTTCACTTCCGACGCGCCTAGACCGGAGCGTCGCTTCGCCTGCTGTCATTTTCGACGCTGTTAGTTGATTTGGTGGCCTCGGGTGGATGTAACGGCGGTGACCCACCGCGTTGCTTGGAAGTAACGCATAGGACCCTGTTGACACCTAGAAAATCAACATGGGTGGAAGCATAACTAAAAAAAAAAGATCAGACCAACAGTGGAAGACCACTGATGAAGCTCGTCAACCATTCACCCGGCTAAAGCCTTTGTCGGCCAAAGCTGATGCCCGGTGCCGATGTCATTCAGACGGCAGCACCGATGAAGTCACAGTCACTCGACTGATGAGACCTCCCAGCCTTTTAAGACGAGCTGTACTACTGCTTCGTCCGAGGATCCACGGATGATATGTCAGGCTAAGCCAGATGCCAGCTTACTGATGGATGTAATATGAGATAAAGATGAAACCGGTACCGACAGATAAAGATTGTTAGGGCTCCTACAAAGTCAGAATAGAAGAGCAACCCTCTCCACATATTACATACCCGGCCGAAGTCTGTCAGACTGAAGCTGATGTCTGGTCTTGTCACCATTCGGATGACAATGCCGATGAAACATATCCGGTTTTGTCGTCATTCAGACGGCAATACTAATTAAACCCCTGTTTGTCCGCTGATGGAACCTCAAGATGAGCTCAACAAAGTTATGATACTATTAAAGGGGCCTCCTTCGGTTCTTATGAAAGTCAATTCAAAAGTCTTAGGAGCCAAGGCAATTATGAGGCCTAAAAGCACCAAATGGGCCGGCCGATTGGGCTTCTGAGAATGGCGCCGGGAGCCTCAACGAAGGGCTACTTGTCGCGCCGGGAGATGTCTCGAATGGAACTGGACACACCGACTGCCCTCCACCGAGAGCACAGAAGGATGAGACCTATATAAACATACCCCCTTTGAAAGAAAAGGGGATCGGAGGATCAGAGGATCGAAAGAAAAGGGGATCGGAGGATCAGAGGATCGGAGGATCAGAGGATCGGAGGATTGGAGGATCAGAAGCTAGACCATCGATCAAAAAGAAAGAAAAAGAGAAGAGACCAGAGAGAGAGAGAGCCTCCTCCGCTGAAAAAGAAAGAGAGAAGAGACCCATTCCCAGGGAAGAAGCTCCAGGTGGGCATCCGGGGGAGGGAGAGGAGTCAATGCTCCGCCCTCCCCCATGTTTGTTTTCTCTTTTCTTCTATTTCATGTAATACTTTCGAATCTTATCTCGATTCATGCAATGTAGCCGAAATATCTCGGCATCTGTCCGTTCCCCTTTCCCTCACTCTCTCCCTGTAATCAGTTTGGGTGTGGGAATGATGTTTCATATGGGTTTTCTGACCATGTGCCTTCCGTGATGGGCATCATCAAACGAATGGATATATATGTATGATGGGCTGCAGTTTGAGCTTGATTTTCGCTTCTTCTTCTTAAGCCCTATTGCTATTCCCCGTTTTATCTGTAAATCAATAGCATGATGATCAGTTTCGTCTATGTCTTTTCTCTGCCTCGTAGCACTATTATTGCTCACTCCAGAGCCCGGAATAGACTATTCCTTGGCTGCTGGGATGAAACCGCGCTGTGCAATGATTGAGGCTTGAGAAACTCCGGGGTTCCAAGCCTATGTGTCTCCTTCGTTGATGTCACAGAAGTCGCCTCTGGGGCCAGAGACAGCTATCTCTTGGTTCCCAGGGTGACGAATGACTATATTAAGTTTGTCCCCAAGCTCTGCATGATAATGGCGATGAACAGGGGTATTCAGACTTTGGCCTCCCAGATGCCTCTCAAATTCCAATACTCCTCTGGATTCCAGACCTAATCCAATTCAAAGTGGATGCTTCGGACAGCTCAGAGCCCATAGAGTCCGTCGCTTTCAGCCCAAACTACCATTAAAACCAGAAAACAGAGTATCGTAAGCTCTGTTCTGATCCCGGCGCCCTCATACTTCTCGGATCAACCTACAGTAAACTTGGTGAATAGTTCCCGGCGCTGCTTCTTCAGGCGCCGAGAACCATCAGGATCAGCTCCTCCCCCCTTTTTTTTCTTCGCGCGCCGGGAGCCCCTATGCCTTGGCTCTCTTCCCCGCACGCCGGGAGGCCCTCTTTCTTCCTCGTGTGCCGGGAGACCCTCCGGGCCATCCTATCAGCGCACCGAGAAGCCTTCGCCGGGAGCTCTCTGGCATCCTTGCCATCTATGCCGAAAAGCCAACCTGTAAACCCCAAATCGTAAAACCTCTGCTACCACTGAAGGAGCCCCATCAATACTCTTGTTATGTCAAGGCATGCCCTGGGCCATCATGTGCACCTCGGGGGTGACAATTAATGGGGATAACCCTCCCCTTTTCTACGAGGTTTTCCGGACTCGATCGGTTTTTTATAACCTTCCGAGGCAATGGAGCTCCGCCACTGCGTAAGTTTCGTTGACCTCCAAAGGGACATCGGAACAGTGCTGTAGGCATGTACATGATTAGGGGTCCAATACCCCTCTATTTGGCTTTCACCCCGGCACTCCGTGGGTGATCGTCTATCATTCCCTGGCAAATGCTGAGTCCAGGGGAGATGCTGTCAAAATTCTCCCAGGACCACGAAAGCTGACATTAAACTATCCCCGGGACTCTGTATGACACTGGTGATAGGGATTCTCTATGCCTTGGCCTTCCCAAAGTCCTCCTAGATCCTGATGTTCCTATGAAGCCCAAGCTTAATCTAATTCAACTCTGATGCCCTGACCTATTTTTGACCCCAAAGAAACCCTTCCCCTTGGCCTGAATCAATCAGAAACCCAAAACAGAGTACCGTAAGCTCTGTTCTGGTCCCGGCGCCCTCATACCTCTCGGATCAACCTACAGTAAACACGGTGAATAGCTCTCGGCGCCATCCTTCGGGCGCCGAGACCTGATTTTGGCTTTCTGGCCGTCGCGCCGGGAGCCCTGTACTCTGGCCGTCGCGCCGGGAGCCCTGCATTCTGGCCGCGCCGGGAGGTTTCCTCCCCTTCGGCTGATCGCGCCGGGAGCCACC
>JAHNEJ010000583.1:0-192521 GCA_022559845.1 Amorphophallus konjac | reverse complement strand
AGTGCACGAGGTGCACGAGGGATAAGAACTGAAAGTGCTACTGTGAGCACAACTGGAGCGCGCGAGGGCGCAAAGGTGGAGAGGCACAGGCGGTGCCGAAGTTGCAAGAGTCACCAAGGGAAAGAGAAAGAAGTCCCACCGTGATCGCCAATCTGTGAGCGACGTCACGCGGAATGCCGGGGGAGGCGAAGCGGAGCGCTGGGGCTCGTTTTGCTGCAACACAGAAAGAAGAGAGAAGAGGAGAGAGACCACCACGGGAGATTGCTCCGGTGGGGCGTGCGGGACAGATGCAATGTAATAAAATATGGGGATTAAACGGTCATTGCGGGAAATGACTCTCCGCGACCTCGGGGGATGGGAATAGTGCAGAATTTAAATGACAGTAATTTAAACGGCCATTGCGGGAAGTGACTCGTCGCGACCTCGAGAATATGACAAGATATGAGAATAACACAGAATATAAATGATAGAAATTTAAACGGCCATTGCGGGAAATGACTCGCCGCGGCCTCGAGAATATGAGCAGATATAAGAGTAATACAAGATATAAGGGGCGAAAATTTAAACGGCCATTGCGGGAAGTGACTCGCCGCGGCCTCGAGAATACGAGCAGATATGAGCATAATACAGAATATAAATGATAGAAATTTAAACGGCCATTGCGGGAAATGACTCTCCGCGGCCTCGAGAATATGAGTAGATATAAGCACGGCACAGAATATGAATGACAGAAATTTAAACGGCCGTTGCGGGAAATGACTCTCTGCGGCCTCGAGAATATGATGTGATCGCCAGGGGCCGGAGACCCCAAAATAAAGAAAGTGATCGCGCCTACCTCAAAAGCGGGAGATGGCGGGTTGCTTCTTCCTCTCCCTTCGGCCGGCCGATGGAGAGGGCTTTTCTTGGTTACCCTTGCAAAAGAAGAAACATAAAAATAACATGTGGATCAGAAAAGATGGCAGTGTAGTATTAGTCCTTTGATGAAGAATAATGAAATCGTGGCAAGACACACACCTGGTTGGTGTTGTTTTTAAACCCATCTCGGACACGAGTAGGAGGAAAATGCTATGATGAATGGGGGATCGTGCAAACGTGCATAAAAATGGATCTCCCTTATGAAAGGAGATGACGGATGATGGGATGATGCATGCGATATAAATAATAAAAGAGAAGGGGAAAGAATGGCTTATTGAGGTGCCGATGGCGGGATCCGGCGGAGCTTCGGCAGCGTGGGGACTACGTGGAAGTAGAACGGATGGAGCTAGCCTTCCTCTCGCGAGCGCGGGCACCTGAGAAGCCGGTAGAACCTCCCCCTACAAAAGACCCACGGGTTAGAAATGGGATCCGGCAGAGTCTCTCCTTCCTCTGTCGAATCTGAAGCCCCCTTCCCTTCGAGGGAGGGGGTCCTCTATTTATAGAGGGGAGGTGGCTTGAGGCGTCCAAGGACCTGGACGCCTCAAGATGGGGGCGTCCAGGACCCTGGACGCCTCCATCAACATATTAAATATTTTTTATTTTTTTATTTTTAATATTTTTATGAAGGCGTCCAGGAGATTGGACGCCTCAATGTTGAGGCGTCCGGGACCCCCGGACGCGCTTATTTTCACCCACCGGAACCCTGTCGAAAGCCGTAGACGGTGGGTAAAGCGCGTGGTTTTGGTGAGTACCTGTGACTCACGAGTGGGCGCGTCTAGCTGGCAAGACGTCTCTATATTTTTAGATTTTTACAAAACGTCAAATCGATCGGCGGATCAGGAGCATCCGGGTGTCGGAAATTGAAGGCGTCCAGGCACCTGGACGCCTCAAATGGAGGCGTCCATGGCCCTGGACGCCTTCACAATTATTATTATTATTATTTATTTATTTATTTATTTATTTATTTTATTTTATTTTCACTGATGGAGGCGTCCAGGGACCTGGACGCCTCCAAGAAAACCTGCCGGATCCCCCCGAAAGGCCGTCGACAGCCATCCGCCAGACATCTTCCTGGTTTCGGAATCTTCTGATACGTCTGATTGGTGGCGATGACGTCCGTATGCCGCATGATTTCCGCAACGAGGCGGTTTTCGGATGCCGAAGAAGTGTTACGTTACCCACTCAAAAGGTGAAAGAAGACTTAAGAATGAGAAGCACTCAAGCGATTCAAAATGCGAAAGCCATTGCGGGGCGTCATATAGTAATATGAGATTTTCTGAGGGTGATGTCAGGAATAGCGTGTCTACAAGGCATACATATAGCAAGCTATCCTGAGCCATTACCAATGACTTTTTTTAAAGAAGAAGAACACTGGAAATCATGCATTTCTAGTGAAGGGTTTACCAAGATTTCAAAAACTGAAGCTTTGATTCTCATCAAGCCCTTCAATGAGGAGGATATCAAAAGTTATATCTTCAACATGGATCCTAATAAATCACCAGGGCCAGATGATTTGTATATGGCCTTTTATCAATACTTCTGTGAGGTGGTGAAGGGGGATGTTATGAATGCAATCATAGAATTTAAGAACAACCCGATAACTATTAGGTACTTCACTTCCACCCATATTGTGTTAATTCCAAAGAAAGAAAATGCTAAAACCATTAATGACTATCGTCCAATAAGCTCACTGAATGTAACCTCCAAAATTATCACCAATGCTCTAGCCAATAGGTTGAAAGCAGTCATTAATATCCTTGTTGACAGTGATCATTCAACTTTCATAAAGGGCATGTACATACTTGACAACTTCTGTAATGCCCCGGATTTTTCGGATATTTTTCGGATCATTTTAGTGGGTCTCGGAGTGTATTTTGTGCTTTACACGTATTTTTCCCTGATGTGCCTTCGGAACTCTTTGCAGGGCAAACCGTGGCGTTCTCCGACTCCGGGACGTTACCACTGCGTTGTGCTCTTCCCGAGGATCGCGGAGGTAATTTTTCATAATTTTCTGAATTTCTGTAATTTTCAAGTTTTCCTATATATACTAACCCTTTTCTCTCTCCCCCTCTCATTTCTCTCTTCCCTCCCTCTCTCTTCTCTCACGCTCTCTTTCTCCCCTCTCTTCTCCGGCGGCCGACGGAGCGAGGCGGGGGCGAGGTGGAGGTGGCGCGGGCGAGGATGCGGGTGAGGACAGGTGAGGATCGAGGCGGAGGAGGCGCGTGGAAGCTCGGTGGCGCGATCGCGAGCCGGCGAGGGTTTCGCGACGATTTCTTCTTGGATCGGCGTCCACATCGCGTCGTTTCTTCGGTGGAGGTAGGGAGATGGACCCCCAGCTCGTGCACTCCCTTTCTCGCGAGTTTCGTAGGCCGTGGTGAGCCGCGCGGGTGGAATCGGGGTTTTTTAGGCAAAACCCATGTTTTAGGGCTTGTGGGTCGATCTCTCGTTTTACGGTATTTTTGGCCGATCCTAGGCCTTAGATGCATGCTAGGGGCTATTTGGGGGCTTCCCCCTTGATTTCTCCCTCTCTGGTGGAGGTATGGGGGCGTGGTTGGAGTTTTTAGGCGTTTCTGCTATTTTCGGGCGCGGACTGAGAACGCGCTATACTCCAGTAGCGTGTTCTTGATGGTCGCGCTGCCCCGATAGAGCGCGTTCATCGGGGAAGATGAATAGTTTGGCGGTTCCTATCGCGCTATAGGGCTATGGAGCGTTCTGGACTGTCGCGCTATGGAAACATAGCGCGACCCGCCTTGTCGCGCTATAGGCTCCTAGCGCGTTCTGCTTGAACGCGCTATGGACCTATAGCGCGTTATTGAAGTGACCATCCGGGCTGCCTGGGGCGGGCGGTCTGCGACTGATCGTGCCCCCCTTGAGCCGTGTGTGTCCTGGACACCCCGTGGAGTTCCGTGACCATGTTTTTGGGTGTCCATAGGTTTGGGTTACCTCGATTAGAGTGCCCGTGAGTTTAAGGGTCCGGGTGACCTTCTAGTGTTCCGATTGTGTTGTGTTGGTCTCCGGTCGACCCGGTTGTGACCCAGTGGTCGACCTTTGGCCTTGCGAGTGTCCCGGGCACCCCGTGGGTTTTGTTACCGTGTTTTGGGGTGTCTGGAGGTACCGTGCTACCTCGATAAGTGTGCCCGTGGGCTTGGTGGGTCCAGGTGACTCCAGGTGTTCCGGGCTCCCGTGTTCGTGCTAGATCGTGTCACCGTGTGTCGGTGTATGTGCGGTGGGGTCTCCCCCGCATGTCGTGGGTTTCTTTGGAAGGTGATTCCCGTGTGGGCCACGTGTTTGGCCTTGGACTGCGAGTCCAGTTATCCGGCCTGGGGCTGGAGGTTTCCCGCTTGCTTCGAGATGAGAAATCGACATGGCGGCTTGTGTGCTGCCCTGGGAATCGTGCCTCTGTGTTTTTCCGTGTGGCCGTGGTCCCTTGCGTTCCCTTCATGAGGGAACAGTCTTGGTGGCTTGTGAGCTGTCTCAGTATTCGTGATATCGTGGTTTTGGACCTAGAGATTGGGCTAGATCGACGGCCTTGTGCTATTGCGTGCAACGGTCTTGACCCCGAGTCTTGTGACTCAAGGACCGTTGGCTGTAGTGTGTCTAGAGGACTGTCCAGAGTCCAGTGGCTTAGCGCCACTTGAGTTTTCTCGACTCTAGTGCACGGTGCGTGCGTGGCCGTGGACTGTGAGTCCCGTTTCTTCTCCGACTGTGGTCACCGTGCGACGGGGCCGGTACGTGGGGTGGTCCCCGTACGTCATCGGATTCGGACGTTATTTTTCATTGACTAGAGAGTCTACTCCTTCAGTGACCCTCCACTAGTCGTAGCCTACCAGTACGCGTGTGCTGGTCGCACCAGGGAGTGGTGTACGGGCTTACCCTGAGGACGGTTAGACTGGTTTCCGTCGGGCCCCTCGTCGTAGCCAGAGTCCGGCTGCGGGGGAAAACCAGTCAGAGGGCCAGACCTAGGACGCGTGGTCTGTGTGTGCACACGTGGTTGGGGACAGTGGACGCACGTCGACGGGCGTGACCCCAGCTAGTCACTTGTTGTGGTTACTTGTACGGTGTTCGTGCCTCGGGTAGGACCTACCACGTCAGGCGGTTCACCTGCGGTGCGGTGTAAGACGTCAGGGGACGCTACTGGCTGTGCTTCTAGTGGGTGGTACTCCTGTCGAGTACGGAGTGACAGACTATCAGTTTCCGTGACTTTGACCTTCGGGTTTCGGTCGTGTTGACCGTTGAGTTTCGGTTGGTTCGCCGTGATGCGTGTGTTGGTTTTCGCGTCATGAGATTAGTGCTAGTGGCTTTACCGAGGTTGGGTCTTGTTGTGCGGTACCCGCGATCGGATGGTCGGGGTTGCACCTTGGACAGCGTGTCCAGGTCGGCTATGTCCGGGGGACAGGCCTCTACGGCGTGGTTGCCGTGTGTTCTTACTTCGGTAGGTGGTACTAGCGTGGTTCGGTAGCTTCGACTGCATGATCGAGGTCTGCCTTCTGGCAGTAGGAGTAGCTGTAGTGCCGAGTTTTTGACCGGTCACCGGTTTGCTGTTCCTGCTGTAGTTGTAGCTCTCCTTTCCGCTACCGCCGTTGTTTCCGGTTGGGGTCCCGCGGGATCCCTGCTGAGTCTCTGTTTTGGAGACTCATTCCCTACTTTTCAGGTGTGGCGGTTCTTCCTCGAGGTACGAGGGTGCGGAGCGGAGGTTCTCAGTTGCCAGCTTGCCGGGCCGAGTGTTCACTTGGCATGTGGTACGCTTTACTTCTTTAGACTGTACTTTCTGTCGGACTGGACTCTGTTGTAGTTGTTTATTTATTTCTGTTAATTGTTGATTTGTCCTGCTTTATTTCCTATTTCTTTGTGCCTCCACACTCCTTTTAGCCCTTCCGAGCCCTCCCGACTCGTGGGCAGCGGTTCGAGTCTCGGGTTATCGGGCCTTCCCGGTAATCGGATTCTCGGGTCGCTACAGCTGGTATCAGAGCGGTCGTTGTGGACGTACATAGGAATTCGAAATATTGCAGTGATCAGAGTCCATAAGGTCCAGTACAGTCGGCAGCTGGCATAGGGTTTTGTGCTTGTTTTTCCGCTTTGTTTCTCGCTTGAGAGCTTGGGTGCGCTGTGCGACGCTGTGAAGGTGGTTGTTGTCCGCGGCTTTGAGGTTGAGAGCCTTCTCCCTCATCGGTGATGGCCCTGGTTGTGCTGCGTTGGGCAGAGGTTGCTGGCAGGTGTAAGCTCGCGGTGCTGCGTTCGAGGAATCTGCGGCGTGGTCAGGTGGCTGGAGAGGATTTTTCGTGGTTAAGTGGCCGTGAGCGTGCTCTGAGGGAGCTGCTGTCGGTGTTGGCCACTCCAGCTTGAGGTTTGTCCAGCTCCTGAGGCGCTCTGATCGAGAAGTGTGCTCGAGGGAGTGGAGGATCTTCTCGGTGAGCTGCCGTTTCGTCGAGTCTGATGTCCTGTCATGCTCTGTGGCGTCAAAAATGACGTGTCGGTTCCGATTGTTTTACGGATTTCGAGGCAGGATTGGGCTGTGGTGTCCCAGTAAGTCTTGCTCCTGCGCTCTTGTGTGCGATTGGGTTGTGTTCGCCTTGGAGTTGCTTGAGATGTAAAGGCTCCACGGCGAGTTCGGGACTCAAGGATGAGCGTCGGCGGTTGTTGTTATGGCTCGTGTTGCGGCTCTTTGCGTGGCGTGTTGCAGTTTGAGGAATCGCAACAGTGGTGCATCGAGAGGTGCCGTGATCGTGGTCCGACGCGACACTCGTCGAGTGCGTCGAAGGTGCGGACCTGACGGAAGCGATGGTTTTTCTTGGTGCTGGATGGTGCTGTTTCCAGCGTGCGCGAGGTTTGAGGTCAGGTCGAGCATGGAGTTCTTCCGTTAGTCGGAAGTGCGCTGGTTTCTCCTTTGGTTGGAGAGATTGCGTTCGGCTAAGGATCGTCGTCTTGCATTGTGTGTTCGGATTGGTTGGCCTTGTGTGCCATGAAGTCCGTGCGAGACGTGCTCCTCGTCTTGGCAAGGCGGTTGCCTGTGAGAAGTTGTGCCCATTCCCTTGTCGTGTGAGGGTGCTGGTGCTGTTCCGGAAGGACGAGTGCTGGTTGGGCGATGTTTGCTTTCTCGGCTGTGCGCGCGGATTTGAGTGCGCAGCGGAAGCGTGGTGGGCCCATAACCCACTGGTTCAGGATCGTAGCGTTGGTTGCTACGGGCGGATTCCTGAGTTTGCGTTGAGCATCGGAGGATGGGTTCCTCGATGTGAAACGTGTCGTTGCCATGCCGTTGCCCGAGATATCATGATTCTTGGCACTGGCATGATGGAGTGTTGGGAAATGTGCTGGCTAGTGCGCCGCATGAGTACCCTGTTCCTGTGTTGGAAGCCGTGTCAGGCGTCGGCGTTGGACCTGGATGAGGTTGTTGAGGATGTCGCCTGACAGAGGTCGAGGCCGTGTTGGTCAGAGTCGGTGGCTTGGCGCCCGACTTGTGTTCCCAGTCGTGTCCTCGGATGAGATCATTTTTGGGGAAGTGGTCTCTGGTAGACTATGGGTCCCGGTTGACGGCTATGAGTGGCTGGTGAGCCTAACCGTGTGACCGACCATAGTAGTGTCTGTTGGTTCTACGGTCTTGTCGGATTGTGGCGGTGAGATGTTTATTGCTTGGGTCGCCGTGAGCACTGTTCAGGTGGTGTCCCGTGGCTCTGTGGTAAGGGCGGAATCGGGATTGGCAGGTGTCCACTTGCATTGATCGAAGGATTTGATGAGACCAGATGGATGAGTGACGCCTGTGGGCGGAGGCCTTTTGTGAGGTGGGCGTCGGAGGATGGTCCTTGATAGGACGTTGGTGTCGCAATGGTTATCCCTGGTTTGGCGACCAGCATGGGATGATTCCCCTGTGAGTCTGAGTCCAGTGAGGTGATGACTGAAGACACCAGGATCCGTCATTTGGTTTCGTCGTGCTCCCCGAGAGGGTCGAGTTGGCGTTCGGATGCGGAGTCCGAGAGGAGTGCTGCTCGAGATGTGGCATCAGTCTGTGTGGGAGTCGACAGATGGCTTGCTGAGGTTTGGAATGTTTCCTTTGGACCCGGTCGAGGACCAGGAAAGAAGGAAGAAGCTGAGCAAGCGGAGGTTTCCCGTTGACGAGCAGTTGGTGACCAGTGGATGGTCTTTTCAGAGACAGAAGATGCTGGTTGTTGGGGCTCGAGCGTGGCGAGAGCCGTGTGCCAGCGAGACCTTTGGTGGTCGTTTCTGTGATATGCCTTTCCGGATGGGATCTGGACTTTGTCGAAGTTTGTCTTCTGACAAGAGTTGGCACCGTGTTATGTCCGGCTTTCGGCTTGCCATGTGTGAGGTGTTTCTTGGTGCTGAGCCGATGTTCTGGTTGCGGTCTGCGGAGAGGACTGCTTGAGCTGGTGGAGGCTCTGTATTGGTTGTCCCCTTGAGAAGGGTGTGCGACCTGTCAGCTGGTTGTAAAACTGATGTGCGATTTGTCTGCTGACCATTGGATGGATCAGTAGTTGTTTCTCGTGACGAGGGTTGTGTTTCCTCGGTGAGTGAGATCGTGGCTGCGGCGCCATGGTGGATTCTCGCGTTGACTGAGGTGATGCCGGACTGTGTCCTTTGGTATATGCCTGCTCTGCTGGCCAGTGTGCTCGGCGCGAGGAGCGAGGTGTTGTGTGTGATTGTGAGTCTGGCTGTGTTCCTCAGGATCCGTGTTTTCGTGAGAATCGAGGTTTTCTGTGTTGGAGCTCTGACAGCGTGTCAGTTGATTCAGTGTTCTTCCCCTGGGACTTCGTGATTGGTCGTGAATTTCGAGGATGAAATTCCTTTAAGGGGGAGGGCTGTAATGCCCCGGATTTTTCGGATATTTTTCGGATCATTTTAGTGGGTCTCGGAGTGTATTTTGTGCTTTACACGTGTTTTTCCCTGATGTGCCTTCGGAACTCTTTGCAGGGCAAACCGTGGCGTTCTCCGACTCCGGGACGTTACCACTGCGTTGTGCTCTTCCCGAGGATCGCGGAGGTAATTTTTCATAATTTTCTGAATTTCTGTAATTTTCAAGTTTTCCTATATATACTAACCCTTTTCTCTCTCCCCCTCTCATTTCTCTCTTCCCTCCCTCTCTCTTCTCTCACGCTCTCTTTCTCCCCTCTCTTCTCCGGCGGCCGACGGAGCGAGGCGGGGGCGAGGTGGAGGTGGCGCGGGCGAGGATGCGGGCGAGGACAGGTGAGGATCGAGGCGGAGGAGGCGCGTGGAAGCTCGGTGGCGCGATCGCGAGCCGGCGAGGGTTTCGCGATGATTTCTTCTTGGATCGGCATCCACATCGCGTCGTTTCTTCAGTGGAGGTAGGGAGATGGACCCCCAGCTCGTGCACTCCCTTTCCCGCGAGTTTCGTAGGCCGTGGTGAGCCGAGCGGGTGGAATCGGGGTTTTTTGGGCAAAACCTATGTTTTAGGGCTTGTGGGCCGATCTCTCGTTTTACGGTATTTTTGGCCGATCCTAGGCCTTAGATGCATGCTAGGGGCTATTTGGGGGCTTCCCCCCTTGATTTCCCCCTCTCTGGTGGAGGTATGGGGGCGTGGTTGGAGTTTTTAGGCGTTTCTGCCGTTTTCGGGCGCGGACTGAGAACGCGCTATACTCCAGTAGCGCGTTCTTGATGGTCGCGCTGCCCCGATAGAGCGCGTTCATGGGGGAAGATGAACAGTTTGGCGGTTCCTATCGCGCTATAGGGCTATGGCGCGTTCTGGACTATCGCGCTATGGAAACATAGCGCGACCCGCCTTGTCGCGCTATAGGCTCCTAGCGCGTTCTGCTTGAACGCGCTATGGACCAATAGCGCGTTATTGAAGTGACCATCCGGGCTGCCCGGGGCGGGCGGTCTGCGGCTGATCGTGCCCCCCTTGAGCCGTGTGTGTCCTGGACACCCTGTGGAGTTCCATGACCGTGTTTTTGGGTGTCCAGAGGTTTGGGTTACCTCGATTAGCGTGCCCGTGAGTTTAAGAGTCCGGGTGACCTTCTAGTGTTCCGATTGTGTTGTGTTGGTCTCCGGTCGACCCGGTTGTGACCCAGTGGTCGACCTTTGGCCTTGTGAGTGTCCCGGGCACCCCGTGGGTTTTGTTACCGTGTTTTGGGGTGTCTGGAGGTACCGTGCTACCTCGATAAGTGTGCCCGTGGGCTTGGTGGGTCCAGGTGACTCCAGGTGTTCCGGGCTCCCATGTTCGTGCCAGATCGTGTCACCGTGTGTCGGTGTATGTGCGTTGGGGTCTCCCCCGCATGTCGTGGGTTTCTTTGGAAGGTGATTACCGTGTGGGCCACGTGTTTGGCCTTGGACTGCGAGTCCAGTTATCCGGCCTGGGGCTGGAGGTTTCTCGCTTGCTTCGAGATGGGAAATCGACATGGCGGCTTGTGTGCTGCCCTGGGAATCGTGCCTCTGTATTTTTCCGTGTGGCCATGGTCCCTTGCGTTCCCTTCCTGAGGGAACAGTCTTGGTGGCTTGTGAGCTGTCTCAGTATTCGTGATATCGTGATTTTGGACCTAGAGATTGGGCTAGATCGACGGCCTTGTGCTGTTGCGTGCAACGGTCTTGACCCCGAGTCTTGTGACTCAAGGACCGTTGGCTGTAGTGTGTCTAGAGGAGTGTCCAGAGTCCAGTGGCTTAGCGCCACTTGAGTTTTCTCGACTCTAGTGCACGGTGCGTGCGTGGCCGTGGACTGTGAGTCCCGTTTCTTCTCCGACTGTGGTCACCGTGCGACGGGGTCGGTACGTGGGGTGGTCCCCGTACGTCGTCGGATTCGGACGTTGTTTTCCGTTGACTAGAGAGTCTACTCCTTCAGTGACCCTCCACTAGTCGTAGCCTACCAGTACGCGTGTGCTGGTCGCACCAAGGAGTGGTGTATGGGCTTACCCTGAGGACGGTTAGACTGGTTTCCGTCGGGCCCCTCGTCGTAGCCAGAGTCCGGCTGCGGGGGAAAACCAGTCAGAGGGCCAGACCTAGGACGCGTGGTCTGTGTGTGCACACGTGGTTGGGGACAGTGGACGCACGTCGACGGGCGTGACCCCAGCTAGTCACTTGTTGTTGTTACTTGTACGGTGTTCGCGCCTCGGGTAGGACCTACCACGTCAGGCGGTTCACCTGCGGTGCGGTGTAAGACGTCAGGGGACGCTACCGGCTGTGCTTCTAGTGGGTGGTACTCCTGTCGAGTACGGAGTGACAGACTATCAGTTTCCGTGACTTTGACCTTCGGGTTTCGGTCGTGTTGACCGTTGAGTTTCGGTTGGTTCGCCGCGACGCGTGTGTTGGTTTTCGCATCATGAGATTCGTGCTAGTGGCTTTACCGAGGTTGGGTCTTGTTGTGCGGTACCCGCGATCGGATGGTCGGGGTTGCGCCTTGGACAGCGTGTCCAGGTCGGCTGTGTCTGGGGGACAGGCCTCTACGGCGTGGTTGTCGTGTGTTCTTACTTCGGTAGGTGGTACTAGCGTGGTTCGGTAGCTTCGACTGCATGATCGAGGTCTGCCTTCTGGCAGTAGGAGTAGCTGTAGTGCCGAGTTTTTGACCGGCCACCGGTTTGCTGTTCCTGCTGTAGTTGTAGCTCTCCTTTCCGCTACCGCCGTTGTTTCCGGTTGGGGTTCCGCGGGATCCCTGCTGAGTCTCTGTTTTGGAGACTCATTCCCTGCTTTTCAGGTGTGGCGGTTCTTCCTCGAGGTTCGAGGGTGCGGAGCGGAGGTTCTCAGTTGCCAGCTTGCCGGGCCGAGTGTTCACTTGGCATGTGGTACGCTTTACTGCTTTAGACTGTACTTTCTGTCGGACTGCACTCTGTTGTAGTTGTTTATTTATTTCTGTTAATTGTTGATTTGTCCTGCTTTATTTCCTATTTCTTTGTGCCTCCACACTCCTTTTAGCCCTTCCGAGCCCTCCCGACTCGTGGGCGGTGGTTCAAGTCTCGGGTTATCGGGCCTTCCCGGTAATCGGATTCTCGGGTCGCTACAACTTCAAGGCGGCCTATTAATTCTTACATGAACAAAAAGCCAGAAGGAAACAATGTGTGGTGCTCAAGTTAGATTTTGAGAAGGCATCTGATAGAGTTAGTTGAGATTGCTTGTTTCATGTACTCCAATGTATGGGCTTCAAAGATACGTGGATACAATGGATACATTATGTAACGACCCAAGATCTGGGTACCAGAAATTAATCGGCACGACCTGAATCCCAACTCGCCACCCCACGAGTTACAGTGATCGGAAGGGTTCGATTAACGTTGCGAGAGTGCATGGGAGTCTAAAATGAAAGCAGTAATTAAACAACAAAAATTAAAATTTACATTTATTATAATTTATACACTATTTATAGTCTAGAGTACAAGTCCAAAAGTATAATCCAATAAAATTAAAGTACAAAGCCTCGGGGCATACCCCGACAAGAGCAGGCTGGCAACTCTAAGACTCCGCTGGTGCCGCACAGGACCTCTGGTTTACGAGGAGGTGCACTACACCTGAAAAGAAAAGGGGTGAGCCTAATGTAATCAGCTCAGTAGAGGTCCCGCGGATGCCCACCACTATGAAATCACAATAAACAACAAGAGTAACTAATAACAAAGATAGAGTAATAACTGGCGGAAAGTAAATAAGCACACTACGCTACTGGTCGCACAAGTCTCATGCATGCAACACGATCCCTCGAGTGTCAAGAACACCGGTCCTATCACATCTACGTGTTCGAAGTAAACTCAACCAAAGCACTAAAGAAGCCATGTCCTAGCTATCGGGAAAAACATGACCTCGTCCGTCGGGAGGAGCACAACCTCATTGCCAGAAAACTACACCGTCAACCATCAGGAGAAACTACTATCAGGTGACAAGAGAATTACCCACTAGAAGCAAGGCTCGATGCGTTCACTGACGTCTTACACCACACCTTAGGTGTCTCCCACTCAGCCTCAACGCAGCAACTAAGACACCATAACACTACTTGTCACTAACATGAACTAGCTGGGGTGGTACTCATCAGCATGCGTCCGAATCCCCCAACCACGTGTGCATACACAAACTGATTGTTTGACGTCAGGTCCTCTAGCTGGTTTTTCCTCTGGTTTGGACTTAGGCTACAATATAGGGCCTATGGGAACCATCCTAAAAACCATCTCAAGAAGGAAAGCCCTCCACCTCTCACGAAGGAGTCAGCACTCGCGCGCTGTAATAAGGCTACGACTAGTGGGGGGTCACTTAAGATAATAACTCACAATCAGGATGGAAACCACCGAAGTATCACTGGTCCACACACACAGTAAGGAAACACGAGGTGACCCGATGCCACTTGGAATCTTTCTCTAGTAAGGGAGAACGGGAGACTACTCGTACACTTGACCAGCCCACAAAACCTACAGTCGCTGGTCACACGTAAAAATCACGTAGGAATAACCCTCCGCGGAATCTAAAATCACACGGGAATGACCCTCCGCAAAAATGTGGCAATTACAAGCACCTGCCAACTCAAAACCGAGATGACGAGGGAGCCCAAGACATTTACAGGGTGAAGGTCAACCATTTGGACCCAATAGGTCGACCTATTTTATGAATAGGTCGCCTTGTATGGTGTACAGGTCGACCTATACAAGGGACTGGTCGACTTGTGCTGAACAGGTCAACCTCTGCAATGGACAGGTCAACCGATTCACCTCATAGGTCGACTTGTGCAACCACAGGTCGACATGGTCTTCTCACAGGTCGACCTATTCACCACACAAGTCGACTTATGTAGTTTTTATCATATTTTAGTTACAAATTGCACATAGGTCGACCAATGGAGCCAAATGGTCGACCAATTCTGGTCTGAAGCCCATCGTGGGATTCCAAATCACGCCCGATCACCTTCGACGTTGGGAAAAACATCAGGGAAATATTCCTTGCCATTCCAAGAACAAAATAAATAGAATCTATCTACAAATCGCAGCTCGGATCGGTAGAAATCTATCACTCGAACCCCGAGCATATTTTTTCTCAAAACTTGAAATAAACCCACTCTTGGCCTTACATAGGCACGAGATCGCAGGAAATTAACAAAGGAAGGTCCGAGATCAGTCCCCCTACCTCTCACAAAGATTTCCTCCCACGTCGAAAATGTCGAATCTTGACGAAAACACGAATCCCCCCGTGACCGGACTGCCGCCTCTACGAACGCACTGCGCCGCGCCACTGCTCAATCTCGTCCTCGTCCTAATCCGCTTGCCCCCACCGTTGCCTAGCTGCCTCAACCCTCCATGCTGCTGTCGGCCGTCAGAGGAGGGAAGGAGAGGATGGAGGAAACAGAGGAGGAAGAAGAGAATGAGAAGAGAGAGATGGGTGGGGGTCTATATAGGTTTTTACCTTTTAGTTATTTTTGTGGCGACCCGGATCCCGGATACCAGGTATACCTGGTAGGACTACCGAATACACGTGATACCACTTGGAACCCGCGAGGCCTCCCAATAGCGGTAAAGCTCGAAGGGAAAAAGGACTGTCGTGTAGTACATTGAACTGACAGATATAGCAGCAAGTAATTAAATTTCATTAGATCGGTTTGCTAAAGTAGCAGAAATAAAATTACATTTTAATTAACAGATTTTAAACAATTAAATACCCAGAGTCAAGTCCAAAGGAAAGACAGCAAGTCTACCAAGTACAGTCGACAGAAAAGAAAGACGTACCAAGAAGTCGGGGGAAGCCCGACGGAGGTACCAGCTGGCAGCTACGACTCAAACTCCAGGACCCGCGGAAGTAGAACGAACACATCACCCCACCTGAAAAGTAGGGGTGAGCCTCGTGTCACTGGCTCAGTAGAGGTCACGCGGATCCCCACTGAAAAATGTGCAGTAGCACGGAACAACAGGAACAGCAGCAGGAAACAACACTAGAAAGCTGTAAAAGGAAGGGAAACAGGAGTAAGGAACAGGTAAGGACGAGGGGAATAACCCGAATAGGCAAGCGGGCCTAGAAAGGGAAAGAGGAGCAGGGAGCAGCAAGGAAAAGGGGAGAACCAAACAAAACACCCCAACCTACACCTACAACAGGCATGCAAAAGAAAGTCTAGAAAAGACCTAGACATGCACAGACAACACGACCGGAGCGTCGTGCACATGACATGACACATACCTCGAGTACAGCTACGGAAAGGCCAACCCGGACAGGTCACGACAAACCCCACAAGTGTCTCGACTACCGACCGACGGGACGAAGGTGAACACGGCCGAGTCGCAGACCCACGTGGAACCACAGATACAAGTACTAGTCATGGTCACGCCCGTCGGCGTCAGTCCTCCGCCCCTGACCACGTGTGCACACACTGGCTCCTGCCTAGAGCCAGGCCTCTAGCTAGTTTTCTCCCACCGTAGGACGCTACGGTAACCGCAGGAGCCGACGGAAACTAGCTTACAAAACCGTATATCGGGGTCACCCCTCGACTGCTGGACGCCGAGGGCGACGAGAAGAGGAAGCTCGAAACGCGGCGCTGAAGTACAGACAGTCAAACATGCACTGTCACCCGTACCTCACACACCGAAGGCAGCACAAGAAACTGCCGACAGACTCGGAAACGCAGTCTTAGCCTTCATAGGAACATCAACCGACGTCCACGGGGAAAACGGCCAGACCACGGGAGCAACAAACATCACCCTCACATAGACAGACACACACACATACACGCCACAAACCTACCTCTAACAGCCCCTAACAGTACCTAGACGGCCCAGCACATAACAAAACAAACCAACGGCCATCACGGCCACAAGGACTGTAACGGCCTAGCACAGGCGCGTTACACCGCTCTGACGCGCCAGGACAGGGGCGTCAGGCCAACAGGCTCAAACCCAAAACACGAGCCACGTAACGGTCCAGGGCGGACGCGTTACAACAGCCTAACGCACGAGCGCAGATGCGTTACGCCCACCTAACGCGTGAGGACAGGCGCGTTACGCCAACCGACCCAAAACAACAAAACAGGGTGTAACGGCCTGGGGCAGGTGCGTTACACAGCCTGATGCACCAGGGCAGGCGCGTCAAGGGAACCGACTCACCCAAAACGCTAGACGACAAAACAGATGTGATGCATCACCCCGGACGCGTCAGAGAGCTGTGACGCGCCTCCCCTGGGCCGTCACACTCCCAAAGCCACGAAGAACTAAAAACGCCCAGACGCTGTGACGGTCTGTCGAAGGGCCGTCAGAGACATGTGACGTTCTCTGAAACGACCGCTACACCGGTCACGGCGGGAAAACAGTGGAAACGCCAAATCGGGCCATTCCACGCCCATTCACGCCGAAGCGTAGGGGAAACAGATCTAGACGACGAAAAGCAACTCTAGGAGGCTCAAAAGCCCACATGCAAGCCCTAAAACGAGAGATCGGGGCGATTTCATCAAATCGACCCAAAGTGGGTCACCGAGGTTCCCGGACTCCTACCGGCCTCGAATGACAACCGATCGACACGAAACTTGCGTGAATGGGATCCAGACATCCCAATGGTCAATTTGACACTAACCACATCACAAATGGTTGCCATTTTCGGCGAACCCTGAAAACCCCAAAAACAACGATTTTCACTAAACCGGCCCGATCTCCCCCGATCGAGCACCAAACAACGCACAGAAGCAGGGAAAACATGCAGAACGAAGTGGCCGTCCATCTCCCTACCTCCACCGAAGAAACTGTGCCCCGAAGGGACTAAACCACGCCGAAAACCACCGAATCACGAACGACGTCCACTCGGAATCCACCGAGGGATCGCGCCCACCACGCTCCATCCGCTGCTCCTTCCCGCGAACCGATCACTCGAGCACGTCCACGCCTCAGCCAGCTCCGCAACGGTGCGCGCCTCGCGCCGAACGGACAAGAGGCGGGAGAGAACGGAGTGAGATAGCGTGAAGTTGAAAATGAGCATGAGAGATAGTGGAATTGAATTTATAGAAAGAAATTAGGAAATTTTCCTAATTTCTGAAAAATCTGATTTTTAGCCCGAACTCAGAAAAATACACAAAAAAGTCGAAACGACCGGCTCGAAGAGCACATCGTCGCTGTAGCATCCGCGAGTCGATGAAGTGAGAGATAAACTCACCGCAGGGTTCCGTAACTAGTACGAGAGAAAAACCCACACGGATCGTAAAACTCAACTCGGGAGCTACAAAAGCGATCCGAAACTCTCTGAAAAGGATCCGGAAGACCCAATAAAGATCCAACAAAGATCCGGGACACTACATCCTCCCCTCCTTTAAGAAATTTCATCCTCGAAATTTAAGGACTAGCAAGGGTAAGCAGGGAAGAACAACCCGACAACCTAGCTACGAAACGAACAGACACCAAGAAACGAAACGACCAACACATCAGGGAGCAGCTTAAACAAGGAAACACAGTCCTCTCAGCTGACAGCCTGACCACATCATCGGCTCCAGTGCCAAAGGTGACATGGAACACCTGGCACACAGGACACCAACGACAGCAATAAACGAGAATCACGAAACCTAACGCCAGCTGAAGATTGTACTGGACTTAAGGACTCTGGAAACTGTATATCTGAGATTCCCATGTACTTCACACAACAACGCTCTGATACCAACTGTGGCGCCCGGATCCCGGATACCAGGTATACCCGGTAGGACTACCGAATACACGTGATACCACTTGGAACCCGCGAGGCCTCCCAAGAGCGATAAAGCTCGGAAGGGAAAAAGGACTGTCGTGTAGTACATTGAACTGACAGATATAGCAGCAAGCAATTAAATTTCATTAGATCGGTTTGCTAAAGTAGCAGAAATAAAATTACATTTTAATTAACAGATTTTAAACAATTAAATACCCAAAGTCAAGTCCAAAGGAAAGACAGCAAGTCTACCAAGTACAGTCGACAGAAAAGAAAGACGTACCAAGAAGTCGGGGGAAGTCCGACGGAGGTACCAGCTGGCAGCTACGACTCGAACTCCAGGACCCGCGGAAGCAGAACGAACACATCACCCCACCTGAAAAGCAGGGGTGAGCCTCGTGTCACTAGCTCAGTAGGGGTCACGCGGATCCCCACTGAAAAATGTGCAGTAACACGGAACAACAGGAACAACAGCAAGAAACAACACTAGAAAGCTGTAAAAGGAAGGGAAACAGGAGTAAGGAACATGTAAGGACGAGGGGAATAACCCGAACAGGCAAGCAGGCCTAGAAAGGGAAAGAGGAGTTCGGAGCAGCAAGGAAAAGGGGAAGACCAAACAAAAAACCCCAACCTACACCTACAACAGGCATGCAAAAGAAAGTCTAGAAAAGACCTAGACATGCACAGACAACACGACCGGAGCGTCATGCTCAGGACATGACACAGACCTCGAGTACAGCCACGGAAAGGCCAACCCGGACAGGTCACGACAAACCCCACAAGTGTCTCGACTACCGACCGACGCGACGAAGGTGAACACGACCGAGTCGCAGACCCACGCGGAACCACAGATACAAGTACTAGTCAGGGTCACGCCCGTCGGCATTAGTCCTCTGCCCCTGACCACGTGTGCACACACTGGCTCCTGCCTAGAGCCAGGCCTCTAGCTAGTTTTCTCCCCCCGTAGGACGCTACCGTAACCGCAGGAGCCGACGGAAACTAGCTTACAAAACCGTATATCGGGGTCACCCCTCGACTGCTGGACGCCGAGGGCGACGAGAAGAGGAAGCTCGAAACACGGCGCTGAAGTACAGACAGTCGAACATGCACTGTCACCCGTACCTCACACACCGAAGGCAGCACAAGAAACTGTCGACAGACTCGGAAACGTAGTCTTAGCCTTCATAGGAACATCAACCGACGTCCACGGGGAAAACGGCCAGACCACGGGAGCAACAGACATCACCCTAACATAGACAACCACACACATAGACACACCACAAACCTACCTCTAACAGCCCCTAACATTACCTAGACGGCCCAACACAGAACAAAACAAACCAGCGGCCATCACGGCCACAACGACTATAACGGCCTAGCACCGGCGCGTTACACCGCTCTGACGCGCCAGGACAGGGGCGTGAGGGCCAACAGGCTCAAACCCAAAACGCGAGCCACGTAACGGTCCAGGGCGGACGCGTTACAACAGCCTAACGCGCGAGCGCAGACGCGTTATTCCCACCTAACGCGTGAGGACAAGCGCATTACGACAACCGACCCAAAACAGCAAAACAGGGTGTAACGGCCTGGGGCAGGCGCGTTACACAGCCTGACGCACCAGGGCAGGCGCGTCTGGGGAACCGACTCACCCAAAACGCTAGACGACAAAACAGACGTGACGCATCACCCCGGACGCGTCAGAGAGCTGTGACGCGCCTCCCCTGGGCCGTCACACTCCCAAAGCCACGAAGAACTAAAAACGCCCAGACGCTGTGACGGTCTGTCGTAGGGCCGTCAGAGACATGTGACGGTCTCTGAAACGACCACTACACCGGTCACGGCGGAAAAATAGTGGAAACGCCAAATCGGACCGTTCCACGCCCCATTCACGCCGAAGCGCAGGGGAAAAAGATCTAGACGATGAAAACTAACTCTAGGAGGCTCAAAAGCCCACATGCAAGCCCTAAAACGAGAGATCATGGTGATTTCATCAAATCGACCCAAAGTGGGTCACCGAGGTTCCCGGACTCCTACCGGCCTCGAATGATAACCGATCGACACGAAATTTACGTGAATGAGATCCAGACATCCCAACGGTCAGTTTGACACTAACCACATCACAAATGGTTGCCGTTTTCCGGCGAACCCTGAAAATCCCAAAAATAACGATTTTCACTAAACCGGCCCGATCTCCCCCGATCGAGCACCAAACAACGCACAGAAGCAGGGAAAACGTGCAGAACGAAGTGGCGGTCCATCTCCCTACCTCCACCGAAGAAACTGTGCCCCGAAGGGACTAAACCACGCCGAAAACCACCGAATCACGAACGACGTCCACTCGGAATCCACCGAGGGATCGCGCCCACCACGCTCCATCCGCTGCTCCTTCCCGCGAACCGATCACTCGAGCACGTCCACGCCTCAGCCAGCTCCGCAACGGTGCACGCCTCGCGCCGAACGGACAAGAGGCGGGAGAGAACGGAGTGAGATAGCGTGAAGTTGAAAATGAGCATGAGAGATAGTGGAATTGAATTTATAGAAAGAAATTAGGAAATTTTCCTAATTGCCGAAAAATCTGATTTTTAGCCCGAACTCAGAAAAATACACAAAAATAGTCGAAACGACCGGCTCGAAGAGCACATCGTCGCTGTAGCATCCGCAAGTCGATGAAGTGAGAGATAAACTCACCGCAGGGTTCCGTAACTAGTACGAGAGAAAAACCCACACGGATCGTAAAACTCAACTCGGGAGCTATAAAAGCGATCTGAAACTCTCCGAAAAGGATCCGGAAGACCCAATAAAGATCCAACAAAGATCCGGGACATTACAATTTTTCTCTTTTTTTTTGAAGTTTAAAATTTATCAAAAAATAGAAATTAATTTAATTTAAATTGGATGACCTCGAGAACCGTGTAACTCACCCGTTACATTGCGACAACTCCAGGTGGGTTAATATTTATTGTTTTGGATATATGAAGATCCAATGTTCAGTATCTGCACATCTGCCAGACACAATCCAATAACCACAAAATCACGATTTGATACCCGTGAAACACAATCTAAATCCTAGGACACTACACATTACTATGCTTAGATTGTTAGGTTTTCTACTTTTCTGAATAGGGTTCCTAGTGGATTCTTTAGATGCTCTAAAGTCCTTAGGCAAGGGGATCCACTCTTTCCCTTGCTCTTTGTCATTATAGGACATGTGTTGAGCTACATGTGGAAGAAAGTAAGGGCAATAGGGTTGATAGTTGGGATCACTATAGGTAATGCTATGGAAGATATCACTCACCTATATCTCGCGGATGATACAATCCTCTTTGCCTTAGCTGGTAGTGATAAGCTTATCAACTTGAGGATCTTGCTAAGATTGTTAGAGGCTATGATTTAGTTGAAAATTAATTTTTAGAAAAGTGAAATTGTTGGGATGAACATCAATGATGAAGATAAATAGTTTATTACTGGGCAATTTTCTCATTAAATCCTTGTACGGTAGTTTGAAGGCTTCAGGCAAGGATGTTATTATCAAGAAAGTGGGAGATCACATTACAGCATGGAAATGGAGCCTTTTATGAGCCGAAGGCTGATGGGTCTCGTCCAAAAATGTGTTTCCCAATCTTGCTATTTATTTTATATCTATATTCAAGGCCCCCAAATATGTTTACAGTAGGCTAGAAACCTCGAGAGTATCATTCTTTTGGAAAGATAAAGGTCTGGAGGAGAAGTGGTTGTACCCTATTGTTTGGAAGTATGTTTATAGAACCAAAGAAGAAGGTGGAGCTGGTTTAACACCGATCGAGATAATCAACCTAGCATTGCTAGTGAAATGATTGTAGAAGATTGATATATACGAGTCATTCCTATTGGAGAATTATAATTGGGAGTAAATATTTGGGTGATGGGTTTGGATGGTTTTATGAGTGGCCAATCAACTATTAAATGTCCAGTATTTGGTGAAATATTATGAGATATAGGGACCTCTACAAATGCTCATCACTCATCTGTACGAGGGATGGTAGGAATACTAACTTTTGAGAAGACCCATGGTTGTTGCATAATCCTCTCAAGGATTCATTTCCCAACATGTACACCATTGTTATGAGGCCAAGTGTCAAAGTGGTTGAAGCCTGGTTGGAGCTTCATGACAGGTCAGGATCGAATATTCAGTTCCAAAGGAATTTTAATGATGATGAGTGGCAGGAATATTCGAAGTTCTCCAACATATTGGACAACCAGAAACTATCATCAAAATTTAAAGAAACTAAGGGTATGGAGATGGGAGGCAACATGGAGATTTTCAGTTAGGTCTGCTACTATCATTTTGAGGCAGGGATGTCAGAGAGTTCCATGGCACAAGAGAGTGTGGAACAATAACCTACCCATTAGAATAAAGATCTTCTTCTGAAAAGTGGCATGGAAGAGACTTCCTAATGTTGGTAGAGTCCATAAATTCAAACATAATATAAGAATCTTATGTATTTTCTATGACAACTACAAATAAATCTTGGATCACCTTTTCTTCGATTGTGAGATCATTCGGATAGTCTAGGACCAAATTTTCAGAAACATTAAAGTTCAGTGATAGATCAAAAATAACTTGGAAGACTAGTGTATAAAATGGGGGCTGCTTAACCCTCTAATGGAAGAAAGACCGTTGAGTTATATGCTTCCGGGCCATGCACTAGGTTATATGTGTAAGGTTCCACACAGCACCATCGGGCAACGCAGCGGATAACAAAAAATTTATTTGCCCGAACCCGGCTTCATGGAATCCCAGATCCATGCTATGATCGACGTTTTAATCACCCCAACCCCTAACTACGGATTGCGTATTTATACCTTGCGCGAACGATGCTATCCGCAATGCCCGATGCAGAATACTGCGAATACCGAGCCGCACAGAAGTACGGCCTCTAGAGCTGATCCACACGGATCCTTACGTAGCGACGGTACCCCCCGACACGACCTTCCCCAACCCTTTCACCTTCTGGAGAGAGGGGGAGCAAGAGGGAGGAAGGGGGGAAGAGTTAATCTCTTCTTCCCTTGCCTTAATGCTTGATTAGGCCCCTTGAGAAGAAGTGATTCTCATAGCATCCATATATATAGAATTTGGCCTTTTTTTAAAAGAGCTTCAAAGAACCAAAAATGTATATATGCCCTTTCTATTATTATACATATATATTAAGCCCTTTTTATACTCCTTTCCAAAAAGAATTCAAAGGAATTAATATATACATTTGTACAATAATAATTCGTCACCCAAGAATCCATTGTGTGTGATCCTCTAGGCCCACAGTCACTCCAGTTTAGGGCCCATTATCTTCTAATTCCCAATTAGAAGTAAATTAAACTTATTATTCACTTCTACTAGAGCCGAATAATAGTTTAATTTATTCCGAACCTTTGATCACGTTGGGTCAAGCAAATCCGCGTGATCCTAGAGGACGCCGGGTTTAAACCAGCATGTCTGGTACCTGTAAGTCCACAGTTACCGCATCGATATAATCCCTCGCTCCTTCTATGAGTCTGGTACGATCGATGGTATGGTTTCTGTCAAACCCCATGATCGTACCATTTGACCATAACCTCCTTAAAGTGTATGACGCCCGTTCTAAACGAACTCACACGACCCTGGCCAGGAATTTAACGGAGTGTCAATGTCATAACCCATTAACTGTCTGATATATACCCGACAGTGAGCGATCCCCTCTTGACAATTGATGATCTTCACACGTATCTTGGAGTGGTTAATGACTCGGCAACTCATGACTTATAGTTAAAGTCACTTAGCCAAGTAATTAAACCATTCTAGTCCTCGTGTAAGATCCGATCAATGTCTCAGGTCAAAGGACCAACGATGCTACTGAGACCGTTGGATCTTCAGTTGACATTAGATATAATCAACCATTTGAAGATCCAATAGCGGATCAGTTCAATGTACATCCTCCAAGGACATGCACCTACACTTATGTGTTGGTGCCCCGCACCAATGACCATGAGACTAGTCAGTTACACATCATGTGTACTGGTTTAATAGGTAATCAAAGTCCCCGAGTGATTACCCTCCAACTAAGAACAGTTTAAGGTATGTGTCCATGTAAAGTCAGTCTCATGTTCGAGATCCCATCTCGAGTTGACTTTACAACCACGTATCCTAGGGACATCGTAAAGTAATATACAATGACATATTTACGCTCAAATACCACTTTATTAATAATGAACAAGATCGTACATCTATCGGGCCTACTCGACCCAAAATTGACCTGTAACACACCAATACTAAGAATATGGAGAGAAATGAATGGAAGAATTTTTAGAGAGGAGTTCAAACACTTGTCTACCATCATCTAGAGCCGCATAACTGTTTGGTGGACTAACACTTCACAGTCAATGAAATCTCAGGTCACCAATCAACTCTCTTGTGCAGATTACTAGGGTGAACAAAATTACATATTTTAATATTAACTTTCTTGTAGGTTGGGGTTTTGTTTGTTGTTCTATCATTTTGATAGAACTCGGGTTTTGTGTATTTTTTATATTGTGTGATGTGTATTTTTTCAGGTGCTTATTTGGAGTTGTAACCTTTATCTTTTTCAATGAAATGTGATTTTTATCGCCTTAAAAAATGAGTAATGAACTCACTTAATTTTTTTTGGATAAAATAAAAAAAGCATATGATAATGAAAGGGCTCGTTCGAATTGAAGGAGGATGAAAATGAGATGAAAAATAATTGTCAAACCATATTCTCATTAATAAATTTGGAGAATGTGTGCTTCTCATAGTTGATAAGTTCATCTATTGAAAAGACATTTTGAGAATGATCATCAAATAATGTTCTCTCTCTAAAAATAGAGAATGGAAAATATCTTCTTATTTATTAGGATGAGAATGAGAAAATTTTTAAATAAGGGATATCTAATAACTCTCAATGAGCACTTTTTTATGGACTCCGTTACCTGAGGTCAATCAGCATTAGAGAAATATTTATTACATCTTTTCCTCTATTGAAATATCAGCTTCACGTAGATGGTGACCTCGGGCCTCTTTGATAAACTAATAAGGGAGGAATAAGGAGTCTTGACCCGAAGAATAAGAAAAAATACAGTTTGATAAGATGGGTAGATTTTTTCACCCTTAACTTGGATTTTTCTAGAATAATTAGTTCTAGTTAAAAAGTAGAATTAGTTGTTTTATCTTAACTTAGACACGTGTCAAAGTGAAAAAATAAAAAAATAGAAATAATTTATCTGAATTTAAGTTAACTCGATTTTTCATGTTCTATTACCAAAGAGGTTATTAGTGTCATATAAATATGAGGTATCAAAGTGACCCTGAGCGTACTAATCTTTAGAGCATGTAAAAAATGAATTGTAAAATTCTTCAAATCACACTAACTTATATGCACTTACAAGCTTGATGTCGAGGTGTATTTATTAATTTAGTACGTTTTATAATCTATTATGAGTCCCTATAAATTAGGGAGTGAAATCCATAATTCAGTGGCGGAGAGTTTCACACATTTTCTCAGTTTCTGATGGAACACTAATAATATTTAAAATAAATTATTATAAATAAATTATTATTAAATATAAATTTATAAAAAATCACTTATGAAATTTTATTAACAGATGTATCGATGAGTAAAATTATATTATATAAATATGGTAATTTTATTCGTAAACATATCACTTTTTATTAAAATTTATAAAAAAACCATTCTTAGATATTTCTTCATAATATTTATTTATTACTTAATTTTACGTGACAATATGAATGTTAATATATTTAATTTTTTTACAAATTTAATTATAACAATAATTTAATTACAAAAATCCTTAATAAAAACCTAATAATAAAATTGCACGCCTTTTCTTCACCAATAAAACCCCACAATCGTTTCCCCATCCCTTACGAGGCCACCAGCCACAATCCCACCACGGGTGCGCGATTGTGAGAGCGGGAGAGGAAGAAGCAAGGAGACATCTTTCCTCCCCTCTGCACGCGCACGCGAGAGTTTATCACGGCTTCCTCGTCTCCTCCGTCCGAAACCGATCTTTCAGGGTACGTATTGCGATTTGTGTGTTGCAGGACAACCTAGCTTTTTTAATGTTTTATTGCTTGTCTGATGTTATTGTCATTGCTTCTCGTCCTCCCGACGGGTGCTCTTCTGTTCTTTTTTTTTTGTTCTCGTGTGATATTGCTCTCCTGCTTCTGCTTGGATTGGCGTAAAATATTGAAAGAAACCTTTGGATCTCGGGATTTCACATGCTTCAAGACCGACAGGATTCATGAACAAATTATCCGGCTAGTTTCTTGATGAACAATGAAATAAGGGTTTCTTTGCTAAAGCGGTAGATCCTATCTTTTCTTTTTTAATTTCAGTAATTATCGTCAACGAAGCGCAATGAATTCGGAGATTTGAACATTTTTTATATGTTGACGGAAACGAAAGAAATCCTAAGATTTTGATGAATTTCATTTGAGTCTATGTTGATCCAAACGACGCTTCAAGAGCACGAAGAGAGGAAAAAGAAAACAGCGCTACCGTGGGTTGATCCCTTGCATCTGTTCTGTTCTCCCCTGGATTTGTGTTTAGCGTACTATTTACCCATTCTTCTCCCAGGCTCGGTGTTGTGTTTTTGTAGAACGTGTGGCTGCCTTCTCCCGCGCTGTTGCATCCTTGTTCAACACTTTGTTTAGATAATAACATAAAGCTAACATTCTATGTGTCAGGTTAGTAATGACACTCGTGTGTGTTGTTTTCTATCTCATACGGTGCTCTTACGTAAAATATTATGTTATTTCTCCACGCCTTGGTTAATCCTTTACGTTATGTTACGAGGGTTATGCTTGGGAACATGGCCCCTTCTGGGATTTGGATCAAAATATCTCATGTATAACACCGCCTGCCCAAAATGTGCTTCAGATATTTTGGTTATTTTTTAGCTCACAATCTAATCATAAAGTCGGGGGCAAAAGGTAATACTTGGGACGAGGTATCTGCAGTTTATTGTGAATCCATTGACATTGTTAACTGTGTTATGTTTCTGTATCCAGTATTCCAACTGACTTTCTGAGACTTTAATGGGAACCCTTTTTTCAACCTTTGAACATTTCAAGATTGCATAGAGTGCAAAAGATGTGGGATTGTTCCCCTTGCTGATCAAAACTGGGTTGGCACCCCTTTGACAATCCAAAATCGAGTTGGGATCATTTTTTTTACAGAAAAAAAGATAAACTGAAGGCCTGAATAAGCCCACAGTTTGTTCCTATTTAGGGCTGGTCCAACCTGTGTCGCAGTTGACTAGGCCTGAATTGAGCCTGTTCAAAACCAATAAGAAGGAAGAGTGAAAAGTGGGGAGGATTGGAGGAGCAGAATGGGGTTCTTTTTATTTTTTTTATTAATGCTTTCTTATTGTCTTCTTCTCATTTCCCTCCTATGCCATTTTGCTTTTGTTTTCTATTTAACTAATCTTGGGATCCAGGCCTGATCTTAGCTTACAATCCATGGGGGATGGCATTTGTATGATGCATTTTGAACCATACATTTAATTTGGACATTGTTTTGCTTTTGCTTTGGAGAGCAATATTGCCATGTCCAACAATTTTGTGTAAGATGACAGACCAGGATATGCCTACTCTTCTCCTACACTAAGCTAATATGCAGTTTTTTCCTCATGAAAGTCATGCTTCTGTTGATCAATTTTTGATGTAATATCATCTGCTTAGGTCATTTTTGTGTAGTTTATCATTTGTATCTGATGGCTTAACCATTTACATGCTTTTTTAGCATGTCACCAATTTTTGTGTAGTTTATCATTTGTATCTGATGGCTTAGCCATTTACATGCTTTTGTAGTATGTCACCATTTTATGGCACATATTGTTAGGACTTCAAATTCTTCCCTTCTCTCACTTATTCTGTTCTTTCCTCACCTGTATGGTTGGTGTTTCTGCACATTTAGTCAATCTTTGTCATTTACCATCTGCCAATGTCCCGAACTACTTCGATGTGGATATTTTTCTTTGTATTTAGGGGATGGTTGTAATACTTGCAATGGTATTGCTGGATTTCAGATCCAGCAAAAACAACTTCCTTGTTTCGGTGTGCCATGATTTCTTCTTAAAACCAAAACCAAAGATACCTTTAGGAAATAATTGTCCCTAATTTCATTTCAACTTTTGTTGTTTTGGTCCAAATGATGGGAAAATTCTGTAGAATGAAACCAGTAGAGGAGAATTCAGCATTTGGCCCCAGTCCAAATAGCCCCTTTTTAGTCTTGCATGGTTACTTCTTTTTTAGTATTACTTTTATCATTGTTCTTGTTGCTTTCAATATTTATTTGCAATGGTGACTTTGAATGTGATTGGAACATACTTTGTTTGCTGTGAAGATGAGTGCTTTATTTTTAACTTAGTTGCACATGATTTTTTTCTGTAGCAGATGCAGATCTTTGTGAAGACCCTGACAGGCAAGACCATCACCCTTGAGGTTGAGAGCTCTGACACTATTGACAATGTCAAGGCAAAAATTCAGGACAAGGAAGGCATTCCTCCAGACCAGCAAAGGCTTATTTTTGCAGGTAAACAGCTTGAGGATGGACGCACTTTAGCAGACTATAACATCCAGAAGGAGTCTACCCTCCATCTTGTTCTTCGACTGAGGGGTGGTATGCAGATATTTGTCAAGACACTCACGGGCAAAACCATTACCCTTGAGGTTGAGAGTTCTGACACCATTGATAATGTCAAGGCAAAGATCCAGGACAAGGAAGGTATTCCCCCTGACCAGCAGAGGCTCATCTTTGCTGGTAAGCAGCTTGAGGATGGTCGGACACTTGCTGATTACAATATCCAGAAGGAGTCTACCCTCCATTTGGTTCTCCGACTGAGGGGTGGCATGCAAATTTTTGTGAAGACTCTCACTGGAAAGACAATTACTCTGGAGGTTGAAAGCTCAGATACCATTGATAATGTAAAGGCTAAAATCCAGGATAAAGAAGGTATTCCTCCAGATCAGCAGAGGCTTATCTTTGCTGGGAAGCAGCTCGAGGATGGCCGTACCCTCGGTGACTATAATATTCAAAAGGAATCCACCCTTCATCTTGTCCTCCGTCTCCGTGGAGGCATGCAGATTTTTGTGAAGACCCTAACAGGAAAGACCATCACACTTGAGGTGGAGAGTTCAGACACTATAGATAATGTTAAAGCTAAGATTCAGGACAAGGAGGGTATTCCTCCAGATCAGCAAAGGCTCATCTTTGCTGGAAAGCAACTCGAGGATGGAAGAACTCTTGCAGATTACAACATTCAGAAGGAATCCACCCTCCATTTGGTTCTTCGCCTCCGTGGAGGTATGCAGATCTTTGTAAAGACCCTCACAGGGAAAACTATCACACTTGAAGTGGAGAGCTCGGATACTATTGAGAATGTGAAGGCCAAGGTACAGGACAAGGAGGGAATTCCACCGGATCAACAGAGGCTTATCTTTGCAGGCAAGCAGCTGGAAGATGGGCGAACTCTTGCAGACTACAACATCCAGAAAGAGTCTACACTTCACCTTGTCCTGCGCCTCCGTGGTGGCAATCACTAGACATGTCTTCTTCTTTATCTTTTGGTCGTCAGTGTTGTTTGTAGCTGGTGAAGTCTTAAAAGTCTTGCATGTAATGCAAGTAAAGTAAATAAATGAATGTGAGACGCTTTGCCATTCCGAAGTCGGTGATGTCAGGACTTAAATAAGTGTTATACTTCTGTTAATGAAGTTTCTATTTCAGTTGCAAGTGTCATCCCATTACAATTAATTTTCATGTTTTAATAATGTTGTATTTTACATGCTAGCTGCTTTCAGATGATGTTTCTGGTGGGGCCATAACATTAGGAACATCTCAACGATATGTGTGCACGTATGTCCAGCTCGTGGCCCACCATTTTTGATTTGGTGGATGTTGCAATGTATATGTTGGTGGACTTCGTAAATTTTGGTATTTTGTTTTAATGACTGTGTCGCATCTTTCCTATTATCTTACAGGTGTCAGACTGTACCTTCTCAAAGGTTAATAGTGAAGAGCAAATGAATGTTGGGAGAAACACGATTCGCCGGATCGCGGCGTGCTGCACTGTACCAGCTATATACGTCAGATCAAACTTGGGCCAAATCGAAACATCGGCGCATCAGCATGGGTGCAATTCGGTATCAGGTTGAGGGAAGAAAAAGGGGGGAGTGCGGCAGGGTGGTCGGCATCATCTGACGGCGTGAGGGAGGGTGGTGGGGTTTCCGACGGTCTCCGGCAGCGTGTTGGGTCACGTCCCCGTGGAGTTTACGCCGTAGGAACGGAGAGGGGAGATTGGGCCGGTGGAGGGAGAATGTCGGCATTGTCTGGTGGCGGGGTGGGCGTTGCGAGGGCGATTGGCGATGGCGAGCGGTGGAGTGGAGGGCAGGCGAGGGAGATGGCCAGGGTTAAATCCAAAAGGGGGGGGGGGGGGGAGTGAAGGGTTTGAGATTTTATAAAATAATCTCTCTAAAAACTAATTTATTATTATATGGGGTTTCAAAAAAAATCTTCTCCGTCGGACCATACCGGATCTTACCTTAAAAAATTCGGCACTGTCTATCAAAGTTTGTTGTCTCGGTCATTTCGATCATGACTCGAGACAGGACGAGATGATATGTCTTGCTCCGTCTCGATCTATTTCGTAAAATGTCAAAATGAAAAAAGATTTTTTTTATATATAACATATATATAATAATATAATAAAATTCTTAATTTAGTTGGTTAAGTGATTTATGTATTTCATTTAAAATATTTTGGGATGAGGACATTTGACCGTCTTATCTATAAAATATTTTATATTTAAAATAAAATATTAAATATATGAAGTGTTCCGATCACGACTTAAGATCCGGGCATTCTGTTCAACGTCTGGATCGAGTCAGGTCATGTGAGTCAAATCATCCCGACTCGATCCTGCAAATCTTGCTGCCGACACAAGTGATCCGGCCAATCTTGGAGAGCCCACTCCTTGAAAAGGCAAAAATTGAAGACATGTTTAAATATAATCTTGTCAGAATATGAAGACAGGGAGCCGTTTTTTTTCATCTGCTCGACGGTTTCTGGCTGCTTGGAAATCTTTAATGAGAAGTTTTGAGAACAACGAGAGAAAATTTTCTTTTCTGATCTTGCACCGAAGCTCGTATTTCTAGTTGGAAGTATGGATGGAACAGAAAATCGTTATTCCTATTGCTTCTCAAGGTATCATTTTGCAGTAGGATATTAAAATTTTAAAATATTTAAGTGATTCCTATCAGAAAAGGTCTCGGAGAAAGTTTAGAGTTTGATGTTTTGACATAAGAAAACGATATGATGTTCCTAAGTTTATATCTAAATTACTGAATAAATTTATAAAAAAATGTTAATCAATTGGCCTTCATCAAGGGACTAACGTGGCTTATTAATAATGGAATTTTTGCATATAAATTGATGTTAGAATTTAGAAAACAAGATAACATAATGATTTTTTTTGCACATGTTTAAGTATTTTTTTTACATGTAGATGTAGTACCAAAAGAACACTACGTGGTCTTTATGTCACGGTTTGCTGTCCCGCCCCGACCCGCACCGACCCTCACGACCCGACCCGACCCAGGTGGGCACCGGGTCGCACGGGTTGGGGGTCGTGGACGGGTCGCACTGGACCGCATGGTCCCGTGCGTCCCGCCACGTCCAGCTCCGGTGCGAGGCGGGACCCGGCTCGGTACGGGCGGGTCGGGACGGTTCGCCCATTTAACGGGCCGAAGGGGGAGGAAGAGCTCCATCCCTCCCACCGGCGAGCGGCGGTGCAGCGGCGGCGGACGGCGATCAGAGCGGCGGACGGCGATCAGAGCGGCGGACGGCGGCGTTGGGCGGCGATCGGAGGTAGGTAGGTTAAATTTTTTTAAATGGTCGGGGGTGGGGCGTCTGCCGTCGTGGGCTACGGGGGGGGGGGGGGGGTGCTGGGCGTCTGCCGCCGTGGGGGGACGGGGGGGGGTGCTGGGCGTCTGGGCCGCCGTGGGGGGACGGGGGGGGTGCCCGGCGTCTGCACCGTGGGGGGAGGGGGGGTGCTGGGCGTCTGGGCCGCCGTGGGGGGACGGGGGGGGGGGTGCTGGGCGTCTGCCGCCGTGGGGGGACGGGGGCCGCCGTGGGGGGACGGGGGGGTGCCCGACGTCTGCCACCGTGGGGGGACGGGGGGGGTGCTGGGCGTATGCCGCCGTGGGGGGACGGGGGGGGTGCTGGGCGTCTGGGCCGCCGTGGGGGGACGGGGGGGGTGCCCGGCGTCTGCCACCGTGGGGGACGGCGGGGGGGGGGGGTGCTGGGCGTCTGCCACCGGCAGGCGGTGGGGGGATGGGGGGGGGCGTATGCCACCGTATGGGACGGGGGGGGTCTGCGACCGTGGGGGTGGGGGGGGGAGGAAAAAAAATTTATTTTTTGAAAATTTTATATCTTTTTTAATTTAAAAAAATATAAGAATAAAATTTGTTAGATTATTATTGTTTAATATTATTTTTGATGTATTGTTGAATTCATGTTGTAGAAAAAATATAATTTTTATTTAATTCATCTTGTAGAATTAAATATATTGATATATTATTTAATTCATGTTGTAGAAATAATATAAATATCGTTTAATTCATGTTGTAGAAATATATTTATGTTTGATATATTATTTAATTCATGTTTAAATATTAGATTTAATTGAGATGTATTAAAATTTAAATTTAATTTTGTAGAATTAATGATATTATTTTCATTATTAATTGTAGACGTAAAATAACATAATATTTAATTTTAAAAATTGTAAAGATGTTTTTCATTTAAATATATCTATAGTGAGGAATATTTTACAAAAAATTAAAGGTAATATTTATAATTTAAATTAAGTAGAGATGTTTTGAATTTAAATATAAATTTATTGATAAATATTTTACAAATAATTTTAAATTTAATTAAGATGTATAATGTAATTTAAGTAGACATATTTTTAATGTAAATAGTGTTGAATATTTTATGAATAATTTTAAAGTTAATTTATATCTATAATATAATTTAAAATTTATTTAGAGATGTTTAAAATTTAATGTAATAATTACTGATAAATAATTTAATATAATGTAATTTAATTAGACATGTTTATAATTTAAATATATAATTAGTGATAAATATGTTACAAATTAATTTAAACTAAATGTAGGTGTATTAAAAAAAATTAGCATTATATGCATGTTTTAGAAATAATGATATTATTTTGAACTAAATTATATTGACATGTAGTAAATATTAAATTTAGTCTTGCATATTGTAGAAATAATGATATTATTTTTCATTGTTAGTCTCTGTTTAAAATAATGTACTTAATATGATTTGTATTTCTTACATTTAGGAGATACAGTTAAGTACTTAATATGGCTCCTAAGGAACGAACAAATGATATTGGGTGGTCACACGGAGTTTTGTTGGATGGCAACCGTAGGTGTTGGCGTTGTAACTATTGTAAAATAGAACACCGGGGAGGAGGGGTGTCTCGGTTGAAGAAGCATTTAGCAGGAGGAGCCGGGGTAGGATACTCTGAGGTTGCTGGGTGTACCCATGTGCCTAGAGATGTGAAACTTGCAATGGCTAGGCACCTGCGTGAGAAGAGAGCTGAGATGCAAGAAAAAGAAAAAAAAGAAGAAAAGGGATCAAGCGGCAGTGAGCAGGCGCCCAAGTGGCAGCAACGAGGAGGAATGTGCATGGACACCCAGTGACGAAGACGAACAAGCATGTACTGAGCAGGCTAATGTGTATGTCACTGTGAACGATCCATACGAAGCAGAGCTTCGTGAGGCAGTACGTCAGAGCAGGGAAGAGTCAAGACATCCCGAGGAGACTATAGTCCGTAGTCGCGAGGCCGCGAGGACCGGAGCATCAGGGAGTGGGGGTTCATCTACGACTCGACAATCACGAGGCATAAGGAGTTTATTGACTGGTGACTCGGGGACACAAAGAAAAAGGACACAATCGATCAACATTGAAGATGTGGAGCACGGTGCACTATCCCGAGAGCATGGTAAGCAAACGAGGATGGACGATGTGTATGGCCAGAAGGGACCTAAATGGAAACTTGGTCAAGCTGTTGTAAAATGGTGGCACCACGCGGGTCTGCCTTTCAATGTAGCCAATAGCCCTTACTACAAGCCAATGTTTCAGGAAGCACAGGTCCTTGGGCTACACGTGCAGCCACCTACAGCGAGAGAATTGGCTGGCGTATACCTTGATGAACAAGTTGCTGAGATCAAGAGTTACATTGACTCATTCAAGCAGAAATGGACAAAGTACGGAGTCACACTGATGTGTGGTGGATGGTCAGGTACCACAAAATCTAGCCTGATCAACTTCCTTGTTTATTGTGACAGACAGGTATTCTTTCACAAATCAGTGGATGCGTCTGGTCAAATTCACAGTCACCAATATATTTTGTCATTGATGGAGCAAGTGGTGACTGAGATTGGGGAGGAGTACATTGTACAAGTGGTGACTGATAATGGGTCGAACTATAAGAAGGCTGGGGAGGAGGTAATGAAGAAAAAACGGCACAATTTATGGACCCCTTGTGCAGCACATTGTGTAGATCTGATGTTGAAGAAGATTGGGCAGCTTCGTATGGTAAAATCTGTGGTCGATGTGGCACAAAAAATCACGAAATATATCTACAACCACACACTTGTATTGGCATGGATGAGGGAGCATTGTGGCGGCGAACTGTTGAGGCCTGGCATCACACGATTTGCCACCAACTACATCGCATTGCAGAGCCTATTGAAGCACAAGGATGGGTTGAAGCAAATGTTTAGAGGTGAGACCTGGCTGAGTTCCTCTTTTGTTGCTTCACGTGAAGGGGCGGAGGTCGAGGGGATTGTGAACACCTCGAATTTTTGGGATAGAGTGAAGGTATTAGTGTCATTGATAGAGCCACTGTATGAGGTTCTACGATGCGTGGATGGGGATAGAGTACCAACAATGGGGTTGGTGTACAGCAAAATTACAGCAGCCAAGCGGAAGATCCTTACAACGTCCAAAAAATATGGACCCACCATTCTAGAGATTGTGGAGGACAGATGGGACAGACAAATGAGCCGCGATCTTCACATGGCAGGTAAACACTTACATTCTCGTCCAATCAATGAGCTGTGATTTTCAGTTGATACTAATATGTAATTCATTGTCTTACGATTGCAGCGTACTATCTACATCCGGCCTTCCAATATGCTCGGGCCCTTGCTTATGACGATACGTTGATAGAATCGGTCAACATTGTGGTAGACCGATTATCTTTCACCCCAACAGATGCTGCTGATGCGTTGAATGAGGTATACTTGGATATTTTAACATTGACAATATTAAATGAAATATACACTTCATATTTTTTGATAATGCAGATGAAAATATTTAGAGAGGAAAAATTGGTTCATTTGCGACGCCTAATGCCATGGCCAGTCATGATAGACTCGACCCAGGTAATGTGTCTTCCCAACATACCTTCTATATCTCGAGAAGTAATTTTTACTTCTAATTATTATATTGTACGTGATCTGTCTTAAACACAGCTGAGTGGTGGCTAAATTACGGCACAAGTGCACCCGTATTAAGGAAGATCGCAATGAGAGTTCTATCGCAAACATCCTCGTCGAGTGGGTGTGAGCAGAATTGGTCGACGTTCTCCTTCTTGCATACTAAGCTGAGGAATAGGCTAACACACCGCAGGTTAGATAAAATGGTGTATGTTCATTACAACATGAGGCTAAAGGTCCGGCATGTACAAATGGATACAAGGAGAGGAGAGGGAGATTACGACCCAACGGATGCTGTGTACTTGCGAGACGATGATGACCCTATGGTAGCATGGGTTGCAAGAGCCACAACCGAGCGTGGTGAGGCAGAATTGGACGAGGAGGCTGAAGAACCTGGCGAGACACCACGGCCTAATACTTTTCTCGCATCGGCTGTACAAGAGGCAGTGGGGGTGGGAGATGACACCCATGTGCATTTGGGTGGTGACGAGTCAGCAACGGGACGTGATGATGAAGTTAATTTAGACAAAGACCTCGTCATTGGGGGTGGAGACACATCGTTTGCGTACGATGATACAGCATGGGAGCGATTGATGCAACATCCATCAATTGAGCGTCAAGAGTCACCTCAGGTGAATTGAAACATGAAAATCGAATCGCAAATTTCATTAGATAGCGTAGTCATATATTGATGTATGATGATGACCCTATGGTTGCAGGTCGGTCCGACAAATGACAACATTGCGGGAGAACAGTGGTCCCGAGTTGCTGCACCGCGGCATTCAATATCTGCGGAACCAAGAAGGTTATCCACTTCAAGAGAGGCTAGGGGGAGTTCCTCATTTAGAGAGGTGAAATTATATTGTCATTTCTACATTTGTTAATATATAATTCATTGGTAATTGAATATATTCTTCTTTCAATTGTGTAGTCTTCGGTAGCATCGAAACAACCATCTCAGTCTGCTGCGTCCCGACGCTCAACATCTAAGGCTAAGGCACCCAATCAGTCGTCTCAGGTATACGTACAGACTTACACATTTTGCACCGTAAATTAAAAAATTATCTAAGCAGGCTTCTGCTTCTCAGGCATCTAGAGGGACACAACATGCAGTAGGTAAGCCGCCCTCTGCTCCACAGAAGAAAAAATCATCGTGGACCACATTATTCACCAGCAAGAAGGACAAGGGACCACCATTAAATCCGATAGATATTGCAGACATGGAGACATTAGATCCCAATGCAGATGACGACACTCCCGAGCCCTCTGTTGAGCCCCGCATTAGTGGGAGTCATGACTCCGATGCTGATAGTACACCGACAGGGTCTTCATCCCATGGAGGTGGTGGTTCTCAAGGTGACCAACGGAGTCCTCGTGAGAATACTAGTGCTGGTGGCAGAGAGTACAGCAGTGGTCATAGTAGAGGTCGTGGGGGCCGTCAACATGGCGCATGGACAGAGGAGCAGCACTTCACACATGCCACGCAAGATGAGGACCACGGTGTTCCACCGGCAGGGACGAGACGGGCAGCTGATCATTGGGATCCCTACTATGGAAGTTCGGTTGCAGACAGTACCAGCTATCAAGGCATGTTGTCTGATTTTGAGAGGATGAGCACACATGACTCCCAGGGATCTGGAAGCTCGTATGGACGGTCATGGCCGCAGCAGCCGATGTATCATGGCGACTCAGATAACAGTAGTTCATTTTTCCCATCGTATCCATATCCTTATGCCGCAGCTACGTCAGTAGAGGTCGTGTACGCACAAGGTTCGCAGGAGTATGAATACTACGTACGCATGTACTGAGAGAACTATTCAGGTTCAATGCGCTATGAAGACTATCTGTCCTATCTGCGGACCACATTTAATGTCAGATTGTTTGGAGATGAGCACTGGCCCAGTTTGGGTCCATAGGCTTTATTAGTATGTATCATTTGGTTACATTTATAACTAACTAATAATTAATTGTAGATTTTTTCATATATAGAGTTCTGTACTTGTCATTGAAATCACTAATGCAAACTTTTGCATCATTTGCAGGTCATCATGGACGGACGGCGTCACCCTGCGTGGGAGCATGGATACTCTGTTGAGGGTGATGGACATGTGCACTGTAGATACTGCGAACATCGCGTCACCGGCATACACAGATTTGCGGAGCACCTTGCGGGAGTGGGACACGATGTTCGTGCATGCGACCGGGTTCCGGGAGATGTTCGACATTCCTTTCGGACACAGTTACAGGATAGATACGGTTCTCGTAGCACACCGAGGACATCTTCTTCTACGTCCCGGGTACCTCCACCACGAGCACAGGGCGGAGCATGATCTTCCTCCACGTCCAGAGTTCGAGCAGCACCAGCACCAGCACCAGTCGCACATGATAGAATTGAAGCTATAGATGTAGTGAGGACTTTTTTTACAGATTTTCATGTACCCTCCACCGCAGCACACGACCCATCATTTGTACAGATGGTTACATATTTTCAGTCCCACCCACATGTACCTCCACCCACTAGGATAGAGTTAGATTATACGGGTGATCAGTCTCATGTATCTGATGATGAGTTTTGGGATTCGGGCTTCACTGATGATGAGGATTAGTGAGTTTTGGGATTCGGGTTACACAGATGAGGAGGATGAGTGAGTTTTGGGATTCGGACTTCACAGATGGACGAGGATTAGTGAGTTTTTGTATTTTATACTTCATGAATGAATGCCATTATTATGTCACTGTTTACTTTTACATATTTAATAATTGAAATAAATTTTTATGTATTATATATAATAGGATGTTTAATTAAGCAGTGTAATATGTAATTTTTATATAATTTATTATGTATAATTTAGTATGGATCTATTATCATAAATAAATTATACATTCTAATATTTTTAAATATATATAACATTTAATCTTTCAAAATAAATTTCTTAAAAATTTTAAAAAAAATTCAAAAAAAAATCGTGTGGAGTGCCAAAGGGGCGGACCGGGTCGCTGTGCGACCCGCCCGACCCGACCCGTCCTGCGCCACGACCGGGTCGGCCGGGTCGGCAAACCCTGCTTTATGTACGACATCAAATGTTTCTTGATGTACGTGCAAATATAAATATAAGATTCTTGTATTTATATTTTTTCTTGTAATAGTTTGTAATTTTATATGCAATTTTTTATATATATTATAATTATAAGACAAATATTACGGTGTCATATTTTTTACCATCTTATTTATCGCGTTGTTTTTTGTTGTCTAATTTTTAAATCAGATGGTGAGATTTTGTATTTCCAAGTTCAGGTCCGCTGAGCTTTCCGATCTCATCATCAAAATATCGATGAAATGATAAAAATCATAAAAGGGCGCATTCTTCTTAGCCATATTCATAGTTTAGATCATGGTTTGCCGTCCCGCCCCGACCCGCACCGACCCGACCCGACCCAGGCCGGGACCGGGTCGTACGGGCTGGGGGTCGTGGACGGGACGCACTGGACCGCAAGGTCCCGTGCGTCCCGCCACGTACCGCTCCGGTTCGAGACGGGACCCGGCTCGATACGGGCGGGTCGAGCGGTTCGCCCATTTAACGGGCCGAAGGGGGAGGCTCCCTCCATCCCTCCCACCGGTGAACGGCGGTGCAGCGGCGGCGGACGGCGATCAGAGCGGCGGCCGGCGGCTTTGGGCGGCTCAGGGCGGCGATCGGAGGTAGGTAGGTGAAATTTTTTTTTAAGGGTGGGGAAAAGGCCCGTCTGGCAGCCGCATCTGGCCGGAGGTGGACGGAGGTGGGGGTGGGGGACGGCGGCGTCTGCCACCGGCAGGCCGTGGGGGGACGGGGGGGCTGGGCGTCTGCCGCCGTGGGGGACGGGGGGTCGGGGCGGGCGGGACCTGCAGGCCGTGGGGAGACGGGGGGCGTGGGTGGCAGACCGTGCCGTGGGGGGACCGGGGGGGGCTGGGCGCTGGGCGTGTGCCACCGGCAGGCCGTGCCGTGGGGGGAGGGGGGGGGCTGCCACCGGCAGGCCGTGGGGGGACGGGGGACGGGGGGGGGGGGGCGGCGGGGGGCGTCTGCCACCGTGGGGGACGGCGGGGGGGGCGGGGGTCTGGGCGTCTGCCACCGGCACGGTCGGGGGGGGGGGGTGGGCTGGGCTTCTGCCACCGTGGGGGGGGGGCGGGGGTCTGGGCGTCTGCCACCGGCAGGGGGGGTGGGCTGGGCGTCTGCGACCGTGGGGGGGGGGGGGGGGGCTTCTGCCACCGTGGGGGGGGGGGGGGGCGGGGTCTGGGCGTCTGCCACCGGCAGGGGGGGTGGGCTGGGCGTCTGCGACCGTGGGGTGGGGGGGGGGGGCGCTGGAACAAGGGCGGTTTGGGGGGGGGGGAGGAAAAAAATTTATTTTTTTAAAATTTTATATCTTTTTTAATTTTAAAAAGTATAATAATAAAATTTGTTACATTGTCATTGTTTAATATTATTTTTGATGTATTGTTGAATTCATGTTGTAGAAAAAATATAATTTTTATTTAATTCATGTTGTAAAATTAAATATATTGATATATTATTTAATTCGTGTTGTAGAAATAATATAAATATCGTTTAATTCATGTTGTAGAAATACATTTATGTTTGATATATTACTTAATTCATGTTTAAATATTAGATTTAATTGAGATGTATTAACTTTAAAATTTAATTTTGTAGAATTAATGATATTATTTTCATTATTAGTTGTAGACGTAAAATAATATAATAATTAATTTTAAAATTTTTAAAGATGTTTTTCATTTAAATATATCTATAGTGAGAAATATTTTACAAAAAATTAAAGTTAATATTTATAATTTAAATTAAGTAGATATGTTTTGAATTTAAATATAAATTTATTGATAAATATTTTACAAATAATTTTAAATGTAATTAAGATGTATAATGTAATTTAAGTAGAGATGTTTTTAATGTAAATAGTGTTGAATATTTTTTAAATAATTTTAAAGTTAATTTAGATCTATAATATAATTTAAATAGAGATGTTTTTAATGTAAACTCTCTTGAATATTTTATAAATAATTTTAAAGTTACTTTAGATCTATAATGTAATTTAATTAGAGATGTTTATAATTTAAATATATAAATAGTGATAAATATTTTACAAATAATTTTAAAGTTAATTTATATGTATAATGTAAATTATTTAGATATGTTTATAATTTATATGTGTCATGTAATTTAATTAGAGATGTAATTTTAAATATCTAATTAGTGATAAATAATTTTAAAGTTAATGTATATGTATTAATTATAAATATTACCCTTATATGTATGTTATAGAAATAATTATAATATTTGGAACTAAATTATATTAAGATGTATTAAATATTGAATTTAGTCTTGCATGTTACACAAATCATGAAATTATGTTCATTGTTACTTGTAGATGGGAAATAATATATTTTCATAATTTGAATTTCTTAATTTTAGGAGATAGCACCCTATGGCTCCTAAGGAACGAACAAATGATATTGGGTGGTCACACGGAGTTTTGTTGGATGGCAACCGTAGGTGTTGGCGTTGTAACTATTGTAAAATAGAACACCGGGGAGGAGGGGTGTCTCGATTGAAGAAGCATTTGGCAGGAGGAGCCGGGGCAGGATACTCTGAGGTTGCTGGGTGTACCCATGTGCCTAGAGATGTGAAACTTGCAATGGCTAGGCACCTGCGGGAGAAGAGAGCTGAGATGCAAGAAAAGGAAAAAAAGAAGAAAAGGATCAAGCGGCAGTGAGCGGGCGCGCAAGTGGCAGCAACGAGGAGGAATGTGCATGGACACCCAGTGACGAAGACGAACAAGCACGTGCTGAGCAGCCTGATGTGTATGTCACTGTGAACGATCCATACGAAGCCCAGTTTCGTGAGGCAGTACGTCAGAGCAGGGAAGAGTCAAGACATCCCGAGGAGACTGTAGTCCGTAGTCGCGAGGCGGCGAGGACCGGAGCATCAGGGAGTGGTGGTTCATCTACGACTCGACAACCACGAGGCATAAGGAGTTTATTGACTGGTGACTCGGGGACACAAAGAAAAAGGACACAATCGATCAACATTGAAGATGTGGAGCCCGGTGCACTATCCCGAGAGCATGGCAAGCAAACGAGGATGGACGATGCGTATGGCCAGAAGGGACCTAAATGGAAACTTGGTCAGGCTGTTGCAAAATGGTGGCACCACGCGGGTCTGCCTTTCAATGCAGCCAATAGCCCTTACTACAAGCCAATGTTTCAGGAAGCACAGGTCCTTGGGCTACACGTGCAGCCACCTACAGCGAGAGAATTGGCTGGCGTATACCTTGATGAACAGGTTGCTGAGATCAAGAGTTACATTGACTCATTCAAGCAGAAATGGACAAAGTACGGAGTCACACTGATGTGTGATGGATGGTCAGGTACCACAAAATCTAGCCTGATCAACTTCCTTGTTTATTGTGACAGACAGGTATTCTTTCACAAATCAGTGGATGCGTCTGGTCAAATTCATAGTCATCAATATATTTTGTCATTGATGGAGCAAGTGGTGACTGAGATTGGGGAGGAGTACATTGTGCAAGTGGTGACTGACAATGGGTCGAACTATAAGAAGGCCGGGGAGGAGCTAATGAAGAAAAAACGGCACATTTTCTGGACCCCCTGTGCAGCGCATTGTGTAGATCTGATGCTGAAGGAGATTGGGCAGCTTCGTATGGTAAAATCTGTGGTCGATGTGGCACAAAAAATCACGAAATATATCTACAACCACACACTTGTATTGGCATGGATGAGGGAGCATTGTGGCGGCGAACTGTTGAGGCCTGGCATCACACGATTTGCCACCAACTACATCGCATTGCAGAGCCTATTGAAGCACAAGGATGGGTTGAAGCAAATGTTTAGAGGTGAGACCTGGCTGAGTTCCTCTTTTGCTGCTTCACGTGAAGGGGCGGAGGTCGAGGGGATTGTGAACACCTCGAATTTTTGGGAACGAGTGAAGGTATTAGTGTCATTGATAGAGCCACTGTATGAGGTTCTACGATGCGTGGATGGGGATAGAGTACCAACCATGGGGTTGGTGTACAGCAAAATAGAAGCAGCCAAGCGGAAGATCCTTACAACGTCCAGAAAATATGGACCCACCATTCTAGAGATTGTGGAGGACAGATGGGACAGACAAATGAGCCGCGATCTTCACATGGCAGGTAAACACTTACATTCTCGTCCAATCATCGTCCAATCAATGAGCTGTGATTTTCAATTGATACTAATATGTAATTCATTGTCTTACGATTGCAGCGTACTATCTACATCCGGCCTTCCAATATGCTCGGGCCCTTGCTTATGACGATACGTTGATAGAATCGGTCAACATTGTGGTAGACCGATTGTCTTTCACCCCAACAGATGCTGCTGATGCGTTGAATGAGGTATACTTGGATATTTTAACATTGACAATATTAAATGAAATATACACTTCATATTTTTTGATAATGCAGATGAAAACATTTAGAGAGGGAATTGGTTCATTTGCGACACCTAATGCCATGGCCAGTCGTGATAGACTCGACCCCGGTAATGTGTCTTCACAATGTACCTTCTATGTCTCGAGAAGTAATTTTTACATCTAATTACGTGATCTGTCTTAAACACAGCTGAGTGGTGGCTAAATTACGGCACAAGTGCACCCGTATTAAGGAAGATCGCAATGAGAGTTCTATCGCAAACATCCTCGTCGAGTGGGTGTGAGCGGAATTGGTCGACGTTCTCCTTCTTGCATACTAAGCTGAGGAATAGGCTAACACACCGCAGGCTAGACAAAATGGTGTATGTTCATTACAACATGAGGCTAAAGGTCCGGCATGTACAAATGGATACAAGGAGAGGAGAGGGAGATTACGACCCAACGGATGCTGTGTACTTGCGAGACGATGATGACCCTATGGTAGCATGGGTTGCAAGAGCCACAACCGAGCGTGGTGAGGCAGAATTAGACGAGGAGGCTGAAGAACCTGGCGAGACACCACGGCCTAATACTTTTCTCGCATCAGCTGTACAAGAGGCAGTCGGGGAGGGAGATGACACCCATGTGCATTTGGGTGGTGACGACTCTGCAACGGGACGTGATGATGAAATTAATTTAGATGAAGACCTCGTCATTGGGGGTGGAGACACATCGTATGCGTATGATGATACAGCATGGGAGCGATTGATCCAACCCCCATTAATTGAGCGTCAAGAGCCACCTCAGGTGAATTAATACATGAAAATCGAATCGCAAATTTCATTAGATAGCATAGTCATATATTTCTGTATGATAGCAATATATTGCAGGTCGGTCCGACAAATGACAACATTGCGGGAGAACAGTGGTCCCGAGTTGCTGTACCGCGGCATTCAATATCTGCGGAACCAAGAAGGTTATCCACTTCAAGAGAGGCTAGGGGGAGTTCCTCATTTAGAGAGGTGAAATTATATTGTCATTTCTACATTTGTTAATATATAATTCATTGGTAATTGAATATATTCTTCTTTCAATTGTGTAGTCTTCGGTAGCATCGAAACAACCATCTCAGTCTGCTGCGCCCCGACGCTCAACATCTAAGGCTAAGGCACCCAATCAGTCTTCTCAGGTATACGTACAGACTTACACAATAGAAAGTAAATTGAAAAATTATCTAAACAGGCTTCTGCTTATCAGGCATCTATAGGGACACAACATGCAGCATGTAAGCCACCCCCTGCTCCACAGAAGAAAAAATCATCATAGACCACATTATTCACCAGCAAGAAGGACAAGGGACCACCATTAAATCCTATAGATTTTGCAGACATGGAGACATTAGATCCCAATGCAGATGACGACACTACCGAGCCTTCTGTTGAGCCCCGCATTAGTGGGAGTCATGACTCCGATGCTGAGAGTACACCGACAGGGTCTTCATCCCATGGAGGTGGTGGTTCTCAAGGTGACCAACGGAGTCCTCGTCAGAATACTAGTGCTGGTGGCAGAGAGTACAGCAGTGGTCATAGTAGAGGTCGTGGGGGCCGTCAACATGGCGCATGGACAGAGGAGCAGCACTTCACACATGCCACGCAAGATGAGGACCACGGTGTTCCACCGGCAGGGACGAGACGGGCAGCTGATCATTGGGATCCCTACTATGGAAGTTCGGTTGCAGACAGTACCAGCTATCAAGGTATGTTGTCTGATTTTGAGAGGATGAGCACACATGACTCCCAGGGATCTGGAAGCTCGTATGGACGGTCATGGCCGCAGCAGCCGATGTATCATGGCGACTCAGATAACAGTAGTTCATTTTTCCCATCGTATCCATATCCTTATGCCGCAGCTACGTCAGTAGAGGTCGTGTACGCACAAGGTTCGCTGGAGTATGAATACTACGTACGCATGTACTGGGAGAACTATTCAGGTTCAATGCGCTATGAAGACTATCTGTCCTATCTGCGGACCACATTTAATGTCAGATTGTTTGGAGATGGGCACTGGCCCAGTTTGGTTCCATAGGCTTTATTAGTATGTATCAACTAACTAATAATTAATTGTAGAGTTTTTCATATATAGAGTTCTGTACTTGTCATTGTAATCACTAATGTAAATTTTTGCATCATTTGCAGGTCATCATGGACGGACGGCGTCACCCTGCGTGGGAGCATGGATACTCTGTTGAGGGTGATGGACATGTGCACTGTAGATACTGCGAACATCGCGTCACCGGCATACACAGGTTTGCGGAGCACCTTGCGGGAGTGGGACGCGATGTTCGTGCATGCGACCGAGTTCCGGGAGATGTCAGACATTCATTCCGGACACAGTTACAGGATAGATACGGTTCTCGTAGCACACCGAGGACATCTTCTTCTACGTCCCGGGTACCTCCACCACGAGCACAGGGCGGAGCAGGATCTTCCTCCACGTCCAGAGTTCGAGCAGCACCAGCACCAGCACCAGTCGCACATGATAGAATTGAAGCTATAGATGTAGTGAGGACTTTTTTTACAGATTTTCATGTACCCTCCACCGCAGCACACGACCCATCATTTGTGCAGATGGTTACATATTTTCAGTCCCACCCACATGTACCTCCACCCACTAGGATAGAGTTAGATTATACGGGTGATCAGTCTCATGTATCTGATGATGAGTTTTGGGATTCGAGCTTCACTGATGATGAGGATGAGTGACTTTTCGGATTCGGGTTACACAGATGAGGAGGATGAGTGAGTTTTGGGATTCAGGTTTCACAGATGGACGAGGATTAGTGAGTTTTTGTATTTTATACTTCATGAATGAATGTCATTATTATGTCACTGTTTACTTTTACATATTTAGTAATTGAAATAAATTTTTATGTATTATATATAATAGGATGTTTAGTTAAGCGGTGTAATATGTAATTTTTATATAATTAATTATGTATAATTTAGTATGGATATATTATCTTAAATAAACTCTACATTCTAATATTTTTAAATATATATAACATTTAATCTTTCAAAATAAATTTATTAAAAATTTTAAAAAAAATTCATAAAAAATCGCGTCGAGAACCAAAGGGGCGGATCGGGTCGCTGTGCGACCCGCCCGACCCGACCCGTCCCGCGCCGAGACCGGGTCGGCCGGGTCGGGCGGGTCGGCAAACCCTGGTTTAGATTAGATTCATCCTTGATTGTGAAAAGAAAAAAAAGGGGGGGGGGAAGAAGACAGATTTTAACAAAGGGAGGGTTGAAAAATTATTCTGAGGAGGATTTAAAAATAATTAAGGTTATTATAGGAGTACTTTTGAATGAAACCTTTGAAGAAGGGACCGAGTGCCATTAATCCAATAACCCTGCACTGCAGAGGAGCAAAAAAATATCTCCTCCTTGGTTCGTCGCCCCCCCCCTCCTATATCCCCCCGTCGCGCTTCCGCGAAGCGCGCCACCCCGCCTCCTCCGTCCTCTTGGGGCCTCCTTTCTCCCTTCGCCCCTCTCCCTCCAACCGTCCTCCCCCTATTCGTCCTCTTCTCCCACCGGAACCCTTCACCAGAACGGCGACGAGGACCTCCGTTGGCCTTTGTCCACGTCCAGCTCGCCCCGACCTCGCCGGCTGTCCTTCCAAAGCATCGAGCTTCTCACCTCCTCTCCGCCGCTTTGCTCCAGCAGCCGCCGCGTGCGATCTGCGTCCTCCTTCGAGGCCTCTGTTGCGGCCTGCAGCTCTTGCTCGCGGGGAATCTTGTGCTGGTGTCGCTTGCGCGGCCGTTGGTTTCCTGTTCGTCGAGGTAGCTGTTCCAAATCTAGGGTTGCTCCTGTGTAGAGAGCGTCTCTGGGTTGTTAAGGGTATCCGAGGGGAGGAGAGGAAGAGGAGGGGCAAGGGGAGGTTCAGGGGTAGAGACGAAGAGGGGAAGAGGAGGAGAAGAAGAAGGCGAAGAGGAAGGTATGTACAAAGATCGAGCGTCGTTGAAGTTGGAGATCGGGGCCTTAGATCGGAAGCGCATAAATGATACCCTGGACAAGCACCTGGAGAAGTTCTCCCCGTCCACCTCGAAGGGAATGAATGGCAAGGACAAGGACAGGTTCTCCATTCCGTCCACCTCCACCGGCAAGCAGCCGGACCAGAGGCCACTGATGAAGAACAAGTGCTCTGATGGTTAGTTTATGGTTTTCTTCCACCCCCTCCCCCGACTATTTCTCTGATGACTTAGGAAGCATGGAAAATATATGAATTGGCCATTTGGTGATTTAGGACCTTCTGTTTCTCTTGTATATTTTTGTTGGGTTAATATGATGCAAATCTGATTTCAATTACAGCTAAAAGGCGTCCCTTTTGGCATAAGTTTTGAAATGGAGAATCCTGAATCAAAGTTGCTGCCTTTTGTTATCTTTTCTTGTTTAGTCGCTTAATATTTTAAATTTGGTGTCATGACCGGAAATATAAGTTCCACTGGGAATGCAGGAGCTTCCCTCTTCTTTTGCCTTCTCTAATATTGGGGCTCCAGCATGTGAACATTTACAATGAGTCAATGACATCCCATTTTTATTGCATATATACCAAGGGAGCCCAACAGAATTGTTCCTCACCATGTAAGCTGCATATTGTTGTGCAAGTTCAATCATCACTCCTCTACTTCTCCTCTTGACTTCATACTACTCCCTCCTCTTCTGCAAGCTGTGGGCTCCGAGATTGACTTATAGACCCTCGGATGCACAGCAAACTTGATACACAGTCTATACCTTATAATCAAATATCTAGTCTCTTCACTTCTTCCTGTCATAGCATATCACTTGCTCATTCCAAAAAGTGGCCGCATCTTTGCAGGCCACGGCAGCATGGTCTCCTTTTCACATCCCTCCACTGCACTTATACCCTACTTCCTCCAAAATCCAATTGCCTATCATGTAAAAATTTTGCTTTGCTGCTCTGATTGTCTTTTCCTAGGTTTACCCTCTTTGCCACATCTATTGAGAATCTAGGCTCTTTGCTGCAACAGTGCAACTCGTAAAAGAATGCTTTCATTTACTCTCTATGCTACTGTTCATACTTGGAGGGAAGTCTTCTCAGCTGCGTGATTTCTTTTGATTTTCTGATTTTGGTTTAGAGTGGAAGATGCACCTAACTTTTGCACCTCAACCTCAACTAAATTGTTGGTGCAATCCACACTTTTTCTGAAAAAAAATACTTTAACTCCTTTTCCTGCCTCACAAATGCTAACCTCGCACTTCTCATCTGATTGCAAAGCCTACAACTGCTGTAGACTTCTCCTCCTCCATGCCTCCTCCACAATATCTGCACTTGCATCTTCCCTATCCTCAAGGCCTTCAATGCCCAATTTTGAGAGTTCTGGTGTTATATCAAGTTTAAATGCATAAGTGGTTCATTCTTTCCTTACTCCGTGTGGCCTATTTCTTGTGGAAGCAACCCTAATCATCTAGAGTGATTACTAATCTCTTTTTACAACTTCTTTTTGCATCTTCCCTCAATTATCCATTATCTCCTCTCACATCTCTCCTTGTATTTAGTCATCAGATATCTTTTATGTCTGTCCCCAAATCAACACCACAAATCAAAGAGAAGCAGAAAATGAAAAATTCACACCCATGCCAAGACATCCCTAGGTTGCGCTTTAGGAGGCCTTCCCCATCTCCAAATTGTTCAAAACTGCTGGAATGAAGGTCCACAATGAAACTATGATGAGTCTATGGGATATGATGACCCAAGACTGGTGGGGGGATCTGAGAGCCACTTATGATAAGGACTGTCTTGATACACAAAGAACAAGGCAAGGAGATGATGGTGATAATTTCATCTATAGGATTAGTTACATTCTTGATTCTTCCACATCTCATGTGAAAAATTAGATCCCAGATTTTGAATGGAAATCTCTCCATATTGGGCTCTGAGTCGTCTTTCTTTCAAGGGGAACCTGGTTATGAAATTGACTTCGTCGAAACCTTCTGTAGGCCTTATTAAAATGAATTGGGAGAGAAAATAGAAACCATTTAGAAGGTTTTGATTCTCAGTTTCCCCAAATATGTGTAATTATTGGAAATATTTTCTGAGAAAGTGAAAAAACCTGAGCAATTATTTATCCAAAGAAAACATGCATTTTTAAATTTCATGAGAGAGAGAGAGATGTGGTAATATCATGCCATTATTATATTATTTAATTTTTAAAATTAAACTAAAATTTAAATATTATCATTATTTAAATAATTAATACACTGGACCGATGCATCCTGGTTCATGGCTTGGGTGGCCCATGATCTGGTACAAGTCGGCTGTATCGCATCAAGCCAGTATGATATGGCAATCCTTGGACTGCACTACCAAAATTTATTAAGATAAACAGAGGCAGCACAATCAGAAAGAAGAGGAGATGCTCCTCTTTCTCTTAATTAAAGAAGCTAAAATCTGCTAAGAGGAAGCAGCTCTGGCTTTAACGACTTTAAGAGAAAGTTTTAACGGTTACAGACAACCAAACATCTGAAAATCAGCTGTGAGAATAAAAAATATGGGAAAATTTAAGGATTGCAAGCATCATTTGTTCCTCTACTCCTATATTTCTCTCTGCAACGAGCTCCTTGCAACAAGTTCATTGACTTTTATGCATGGAATGCAGAATTAGCCGATCCCAATCCGGATCTGCCAATTCACATCTGGATCGACAGGGGCCAATCTGATTCTGCCCCCAAACCTGATGCCAGTTAGATAATTTTAAAAATATTAAAAACTTTAAAATTAGAATGACTCAGTCTGAATGCATTAAAGTTTATAAAGTATCTTACATAATTCTATATTTGTGTAAATAGTTTTTAAATTTAGAAATATACTTTTTGTTTATTAAAATAACTTTCTTATTTGTGTAAATACTTTTTGGATTTTTTTGGATCGACTCAGTTCCTTTGGGTCGGCCGATTTGGCCGATCTGATCCCAATCGGGATCGGGCATACCTGATCCATGTCCCCGATCCAATCATGCCTTCCATGTTTGTATGTTTTAGTTTAACGTTCCTTCTCAAAGTAAAATTCGGACACTACCTCTTCTCATTGATGTCAATTTCAAGATTTAAGCAACTGTAATCATGTTCAATATCAGAAACAGCTGCTTCTAGCCTAGCTGAACTGGTTTGAACTACTAGGCATAGAGTTTCCTTCATAAATAGTTATATAACAGTTGCAAAATAAACAAATGAGAAAACATGACTGATAAATAAAACTGGTTTAGGAACTGACCGGATCACCATGAAACATGGCCAATTTTGGCTAGTTTCAAGCCTATTTTTCTGGCTCCAGTACCTTATTGTTATTTTTCCATGTTTGGCTGATTATTACTATATTTTTTAATCATTTGGCTGTCTCTCTCAGAAACCAGGTGAACCAGACCGGGTCTGGCCAGCTCTGATCTGGTTCACCCAATTCCAGGCTGCACCAGCTGGTTTTTTTAAGTGACTCAATTTTAGGTAGTCTAGAAGTTGCTATAACAGTGAATGATATGGGAAATTCATTTGAATGGAAATTCCTTCCTGTATCCATCTCTAACATACTAAACTTGTAACTTATTTGTCACAGATTGTTGATAAATCATTTAGATGATGCCTCTAACTCTGATGATGCTTGCACTCAACCAACTTTATAGACCTTCACTTGCTACCTTGTAAAATCTAGCATCTGGAGTGGAATTGAAGGCAAGTGGTTTGGGCAAAGGATGGCTGTAATTCTAAGAGACAGTATGTTTACAGAACATTGACTTCTGAGTTAGTCAATCTGGAGCTCCTTCATGGTTTTGTGATGATGGCGTGGGGTGTCGAAAAATTTGCTGGTGGTCACTTTTTTCGGATGGTGTTCTGTGTACACTCATGTTAGAGATGGCAAGGATGGATCCTGGGTCCCTTCCCTCTCAGGGTTTACCTGGCACTAGATCAGGTGACCTTGAGTTCTGAAAAGTAGTTGGGGATTGTCCAACACCAGTCTCCTCTTGAAGACTTGCACACCTTGGCATATTCACAGTTGGCATTATCTCCTGCATTAATTGTTTTCTTGTTTTGGTGGGGTAGCAATGTGGTGGGAGGGCTCTTTTGAATTCTCAGGTGCATATATATCATTTTGATCCTCTCTCTGCCCCCACCCTCCAATTATTCTAAATATGGGCTGGATGTAATTAGTCTCAGTAACCTCATTTGTTGCCTAAAATACGGAAACTATTATGTCTTGGCATTTTCCCCTTTTCTCTTGTTCTTTCAAGGCTATTATTCTATCATGTCCTATATCAATTCTTAAATTTGAGATTGTCGTCCTCTCATTTATCAGGTAATTGTCCACTCAGTGTATTCATTGTTCTACTATGCCTTTTCATGCTGATTTGAGATGTTTTCTTGTTATAATTTTGCATTGGCTACATTCAAGGTCTGAAGAGAATGTATTTTGTGAGTGTTGGTTTAGCAAATTGAGGACTTTTGGTAGATGCCTTCAAGGTCCAGTGATTGACCTGTTGTAATTTTTCCTATCTGCTTCATTGCAGAAGAATCTGAAACAGACAGTGAAGAGTCCGACATTAGTGGATCTGATGGTGATGATACATCTTGGATCTCCTGGTTTTGCTGCTTGAGAGGGAATGAGTTTTTCTGTGAAGTTGATGATGAGTACATTCAGGATGATTTTAACCTATGTGGATTAAGTAGCCAAGTTCCTTACTATGATTATGCTCTCGATCTGATTTTGGATGTGGAATCTTCGCACGGTAAGCATGAAAGCAGAATGTCTCTCCATTGATTTTTGAAGCATTTTAAATTATCATTGGAGGCGTGGAGCTGAATGAGCATGTGATACTGACATGGATCTATGTGTACCTTATATTAATAGCTTTTAAAAGAAAGCAATTCTGACAGTAACTCCATGGGTTTTAGGTTACTTTCAAATTAGTTTCAAAACTAACCAGAATCACTAGAAAAGGTTGTCTTTGTCAAATCAGTAAACTGCTAGTCTAGTTTATGGGTTCTCATTTGTATTCAGTGCTTTTTGACTATATATTCCACTGTTACAGATGAAAATGAATATGTGCCACTGCAAGAAATGCATTTCCATGTTGATCATTTTTGTGCAAATATATGCCAAAAATGTCCCTACAATCATCGTCCATCACCTTAACTACAGCTTGTCAGTTTCTTACTTGTTAAGCTTAATATTGCTATGTCCCCTCCAACATTATGATGATGGCCCAACTCTGATACGGGGTGGATGGCACGATGATGATGGTCACCGATGACAACACAATCATGACAGCGGCACTTACACCATTGTGGCTGCCACTTCCCCTTGTTCTGTATGCGTGCATTTGTCACCCTCTACATGCATTCTCCCATAGGCTGCTGCTGAGCGGCCCCCTTTTAGCTACTCCTGACAGGCCAATGCCATTGAGCCCTCTTATCATGACTTGATCCAACCCTTTTGTATCTGCTTTGGACCAAGTCTGCACAGTTTCTGTCCCCAAAAGATGCCTTACAAGTTATGCATCCGGGCCTTACATATGTAGCCCAATAACCTTTTCTCACATTTCGATATAGGACTAATCCAGCCTCAGCCCTGTACACAGTGGTAGCTCTACACCATGGCGGTTCTGCACCAGCACATTTTCATCCCTACATTTGGGCAGCCCTTTCTTATAGGTAGCAGTCTCCTCTTTCACAGCTCGTGACTAGGTTCACTACACCACTTTTCCTGCTTCATCTATCTTTCCTGGTCCGTCTGTTGATATCTTCCTCCCTCTCTTTTGGACAACAATACTAAGGGGCACTAGTGAGTCATTGGCAATACCTATTTTCTTTAGTCCCCTCTGCATTCCCTATCTTTTGTAGTACTCTCTGTGTCTGTGTGTGGAAAGCATTACTATCTGGTGGTGGTGGACTGTAACAAAGACTGCCGGATCAAGATTGGGCCATCTTTGTTTAGGAAGGAAGAAAAAAAGACAAAAAGGAGAAGATAGAGCTCCATGATTATGCGAGTGTGAACAGTGCCCATCTTTGAAAGCAGGGTGCTGTGCGCTGTGGCAACTACCACAGTCCTGGCAGCCAATCACTTACCAATAGAGAGACATTAACTTGACACTAGCCTACAATAGCCAGACAGGAATGAGGAAATGATTAAGATGCAAATTGGAAGCAGCCGAGGAATAGCCAATCCAGGATTAGACTCGGATTTGGGATGGGCTGAGTGCCATCTCAATCTGGTTCCCCATTCTTGGAGACTTGAGATGATGCCATAAACACATTTATGATAAACCTACTCAAACATTTTTTACATTTCCATGTGATTGTATCCACTCATTTGTATATCCAATACCCCTTTCTCTCCTTGTGCATACTCAGTTCAATTTGCATGAAGAAGCCAAATTATGAAAGAAAAGACAATTTCAGTGGATGTGCCTAAAACATAAAGTTACTTATAATAGCGCAAGTTTCTTGTATTTTGACCCTAAGGTACTTGAAATACTCTCTGACGTATTAGCGCCCTCCTATTTAGGGAACTTCCTGTATGGACCGCAGGAGAGCATGGTTGAGTGCTGAAATTAAAATAAAGAGGGGAATCATGGTTCTTTAGGAAATAAATAAAATATTTTGCTCCACCTTTTTGCTGTTATATCCTCTTGTAACTTGAATGAACAGTGAAGTGCATAGTTGAAGACCAGCGTCTTGTTTATTCAAAGATCTTACCACTGAAATCCTGAAGGCCATCATGTCATTGTATAACTGTTATTTGCCTTTTGTCATTCATCTTGTTTATGTGTTCTCTAGTAGCTTTGAAATGAACAACCAAAACCAGCCAGGTACACAGGCTTTTTTTTTTTTGGAGCTGTCCACATATGTGCTGTTGACGTCTGGCTATGTAGATTGGTTTTGTCTGGCTTGAATACCTTGATGAAAGACGCTTGGATAATGTGGTGTGCATCATATTGCGATCACAGTTATGTACATATCATGGTTATGGGCTATGTTTATGTTTGTGTATCTACCCTTCACTAGAGGGTCAAGCAAGCATTGGCTCCACAGATTGAGTCTCAGCCCCCTTGTCACCATGTGCCATGGATTTTTTTTTCTTGGCTCTGCCGTGCTTCATTGAATTTTTGGTGGAAAGATTGCTGCATGTTTTTTATGATTTGGTTGATTCCTTTTGGTAATATGTGATGCCATAACCCTTGATGTAGTACTGTTGTCTAGCATAGACCTTTTGATTAAGTTTCACAATATCATCAGGATATTGGTGTTGAATATTGTGTCATATAACATCATACATGCCACATGCCAGCCTTTTATCTCAGAGACATAGAAAGAACCTGGAAAGATAATGGATATTTTAGGATTCTAATTGCAACATGAAGCATACATACTTGATGAATTGCATCACTGCAAAAGGAGAAAATTCAAAGAAAACAAGTGACATGCAAATGTAAGGTCATGCCTATGCAGAGTTGATCGAGGTTTTCCTAGTTGATTTTTTCTCATTGAATTCTTTTTTCTGGGTATGTGATTGTCTGTATTTTTCAAGTGTCTTGGGTGATTTACCTTCTTCCCATTTCTCACTGCTGAATCTTTTGTCACTTCTTATGAAGCATATTGTCTTTTTGTTTTTAGATGTTTTTTCAATCTATTTTAATATGCATGCTTTCCTTGAAAATGCACTATTATAGCTTGCCCAGTCTATGCGTTTTTATGGATCACTGTTGCTGATACTTTATAACAGGATGAAAATGTCCTGTTAAACAAACTGCCCTGGTGTCATGTGTTCTGTGATTCTCTTTTGTTCGCAATGTTTAACGACTTGATGAAATGGTCTTGCTTTTGTTTTACTCCACGAGAAGCTCCTTCCTGTTTATTCCTTTATATGTTCCTATAGAGCTTGCATATCTGCTATATCTTTTTTTTAATGTGAAACTCAACTGTACTAACTACGTTTATTAGCTGCTCAATGTCAGTAGGTGCTGTCGATGCATGGCCATGTTTGGGCATATGTTTACACGTGGAATTTCTCGTCATCCGATTTGTCGGACGGATATGCGTATTTATTTTTCTTTTTTGCATATTCGTTAATTCCGCACTTTTATTTATCAGATGATTAGGGTTCGTATATTGGATTTTCCCCCATCAACAGAGTCTGTGTTAATTTACATCGGACAAGTCCGAACACTTCGATTAACAGCTAAAGATCATTTCTTACCTTTACGACCCATGCCCTTGGCAGGGGGAATCTCTGTAATTTTCCCTCGAGCGAGGGTTCATTTACAATTTTTCCTTCTTACGAGGACTTGATTGTAATTTTTCTTTTTGTGAGGACTTAATTGCAATTTCTGGCATGACTAGGGTGTCATGCATGAATTTTCTGTATTTTCCCATATTTTTGCGGACATTTGTGCAATTTCGAGAAGTTCGAGATAAAAACACAATTTTCAAAACCTTGGCCTCGATGGGGGACACTTCCATAAATTGGAGAACATTCCTTGCATAAACATTTCTTTCCTTGATTTTCAGATTTTTTTGGAGTTTTCTTGAAATTCTTTGACTTTTGTACAATTTCGCAAAGACTAGGGGAAAAATTGCAATATTTGAAACCATACAGGGCTTGTACGTAATTCCTTCCATCAGACCATGGTTTGACAAATCGGGACGGGATGGCCCGAACCGCCCGTCCCATCCCAGCCACAGATCGGGACGACCGGTCTGTGGGATGCAACTGGGACGTTTCATATATTTGATATTTTATTTTAAATATAAAATATTTTATGGGTAAGATGGTTAAGTGTCTTCATCGGTTCGGGAGCGGTTTGGGTTTGAAACTCACCAATTACATGTGTTTTTTTATTTCTTTTTAAGATTTTCATATAAAAAATTAAAAATCTTAAGGGCGTTCGCAAGATTCGAACCTAAGACATCTTAAACGGAGCGCACAAATCACTTAACCAACTGCGCTAAGAATTTTGTTATATTATTATATATATAAAGAGTCTTTTTTCATTTTGACATTTTACGGGACGGACCGAGACGGAGTAGGATGGTACCGTACCATCCCGGTAGAAAACCGAGACGGCCGGTACGACCGAGCCGGCAAACCTTGCATCAGACCAAATTTTCTAGTCTACTGAAATTTTCTGACATTTTTTGAAGTATGTTTACAGCAAAATGTAAAATTCCTTGATTTTTCACAAACAAAATTACAATGGGTTTGTGTTACACAAAACCCTGTAACAACAAGAGGGGACGGCTCACCGCCTCCTTCCTCTTCTTCAAGCTCTTGGTCTTCTGAAGTCTTCTTTCTTCTTCTTCTTCTTTCCTCTTTTATTGTTCTCGCGCTCTTCGTTCTCCTCTTCCTTCTTGGCCACTCCCACCCTTTTATAGGTGTTGGAAGGTGGAGCGGAGGTGGTAGAGCTCTGGTGGATGCACCCCCTCTAGTGGAAGTCCAAGGGGTAAGGTATGTAACCCCCCTTCTCCGTTGTTTCTTCTTTTTTTTCCTGTTTTCTATTTTTTTACTGTGCAGGCCCACAAAAATAGCCTGTAGGGGGTTCCCTCCGGTCACGCGATGACCGGAGGGAGGTCCCTCCGGTCCTCCTTTGACTGGAGGACCCGCCCCCTCCGATCTGCAAACACCGGAGGGGGTCCCTCCGGTCTATTTTCCCTCCGATCTACAACACACTGGAGGGGGTCCCTCTAGTTCTATGTAGACCGGAGTCCCCCCCCCCCCTCGGGCTTGTAGGGAACCGAAGGGGGTCCCCCCTCTGGTCTAATGCTATCGGAGGGGGAACTTGAGAGAGAGAGAGAAAGGGGTAGAGGGGGGTTTCTTGGCTTCTTAGCTTCAAAAAGTTATAAAAGGTTTGTCGCACTTCTGAAAAATCATTTTTTACTACTGGTAGAGTCGGCTTGCGCCACGTGGAGCCTCCCTTGGTTGCTTTTGGAGTTGGTTTTGTCCGTGGAATAATACCGTCGACGGTCGTAAGGATCGGGAAGATCCGAAAGCTTGTTTATATTTGACTTTCCACGCGGGTGAACGAGATTGCTGCCCCACGTGTTATTTTGATAAACTTTTTCGTGCATAAAGCATGTATAATGTTGCATAAGGGTTCACGATGGCGACGACTTTGTTATTTCGAGGCTATTCATGACCCATTGAATTTTCTTCTTTCCTTCTTTCTAAAATGTCTAAAAATACCAGAAATTAATGACGAATCTTTTTGGGGTCCAACAAGTGCCCCCCACGGGGGGTCCATCGGAGCCGAAGGCGATGGCGGGCGGTCCGTTCGCTCCGTCAATTTCTCTTGTTGCTGTGGCATGATGCCCTTATGTCTTGAACCTTGATGTGTGCTTTTAACGATTGACATTTTCTATATTTACTGGATTGGCACTTGACAATTTCTTTTCTTTGTTCTCTGCAGATAGTCATCATGTCCCACGTCAAAGAGAGTCGTGCTCGTGAGTCGAAAGGGCGTGATAGGGAGACTGCCCCTATCGCTTCCAAGAAGTTGATGTCTCCGCTCCTCCAAGAATTACAACGGAGAATCTATTCTCCCCTGATCGGGGGCTAAGCGTGATTGTCTCGAGTCCACTTCCTGAGGACGAATCTGGGGGAGGAGGTGTTGACTTATCCTTGATTGTGAAACGTGGAGTCTTTTACAAATATGAACGGCCAGTGGGCTACCCAAAGCACTTTCCGCTAGATGAATACTTGTTTCCATTTATTCAAAACTTCATTCCTGAGGATATGGATGAGGACGATGGTTATGTACTGGCGGAGGGCATTCACTTGAAAGGGTCATTCTGGTTGGGCGGGACATCATGCTTAGTTGTTGCGACACTTCTTATCCCAGCTTTCCCATGGGCTTGGTGCGCCAAATCCAGTTTCTTGTTGCTTCCTAGCTGGGTTTCTTCAGTTCTGAGACCGGTTGCCCTACAGGGCTTCGATCCTTTTCATCTATTACTTGGGACTTGTGTGGGAAACACAAGATAGTGTCTGAGGCTATTTGTGGTTGTTTCTTGACTCCTTCTGGTGCGCAGTTTGCTCCTGAAGGATATGACAAATTGTATGTAACGACTCGAGATCCGAATACCGGGAGCGGCCCGATAACCCGAATCTCGAATCGCCACCCACGAGCCCGAAGACTCGGAAGGGTTAAAGGGATGGTGTGGAAATATACGAGAATCTAAATAATTACAGAACTACACAATTAATATGAATAAGCAGAAAGATAATAAATAACATTAAACAAATTACATGATCTACAATATAACAACAGTCTAAAATATAACAGTAGTCCACAACTAGTACAGTTCAGAAAGAAAAGTACAACTACACGGGGCATACCCCGGCTCTGGCAACAGGCAACTAACCATGGGCACTAGAACCACGTGGAGTCTCAGAAGCGCTCTCCCTGAAACCTCGCCTCACCTGAAACCACGGAAAGACGCAGGGAATGAGCCTCATAACGAAAGGCTCAGTAGGGATCATCCGGATCCCTACCTCGCAAAACGAGGAACTGCACAGAAAGCAATCTAAGGCTAACACAATAAGTAAACGGGAAAGCTCAGCTGCGTCAAGTACCGACCACATGCCACAAAAATCGAGACAACCCGACGGAACACCAAGAGTCTACCTGACAAGGACAGGAGTACCACCCACTAGAAGCAAGGCCGGATGCGCCCCCTGACGTCTTAGACCGTGCCTCAAGTGTCCCCCTCGTCGCACCCTGGCGGAACGGGGACCCATACTAGTAACCACAGAACAAGGACTGGTCGGGGTCGCGCTCGTCAATGCAGGTCCACCGCCCCTGACCACGTGTGCATACACAGACCATGCGTCCTAGGTCAGGCCCTCTGACTGGTTTTCCCCTCAGTCGGACTCTGGCTGCAAGACGTGGGGCCCTACGGTAACCAGTCTAAAAATCGTCTCTCGGGGTAACATCGCCACCACTCCCTGGTGGGACCACTCGCGTGTCGGAAGGCTACGACTGGTGGAGGGTCGCTGAAAGATTAGACTCTTTAGCCAACGGAAAACAACATCTAAATCGGACAAAGTATAAGGACTACTCCTCGTACCGACACCGACTCACAGTGACATCAGCCGAACCACGTCACTCCCTGGGGTTCCCACAGCACCCACATACAGCCCCCACATGATGCCCAACATCAGTTAGACCGTAGGTCAGCACGGGAATCGAGGTCCACTCCCCGGGTTTAGGGTCGGCGGGAAAAGAGCTCCGATCAGATAGAAGACAGGTGGCGGTCCACCCTGGACTGCCCCAGTGCCAAGCGGTCCCCTTTGGACCGCAAGGGAGGCCTAGCGGTCCTCCTCTAGACCGCAAGGCCCAGCCTAACGGTCTAGCCAAGACCGCAAGGGAACGGGACTCGGGAGAGCCTAGCGGTCTATCGCCAGACCGCTAGCCCGAGCCTAACGGTCCTCTCTGGACCGCAAGGAGACCATAAACGATCATGCCATGACCGCATGCTGACACGTGACTCTCAACGGTCGAAAACCCACACCCCGAGGGTGCAACGGTCGGACGGGATAAACGGTCGTGAACCGACCGCTTGCCCAAGGGAGGCGGTCTATCGCGTGACCGCTACCCTGAGCCTAGCGGTCTCTAGACGACCGCTAAGGCTTGCCGACAATACAATGTTATGAAGCGGTCTCCTGGAGACCGCCAAGTGAGCCAAGCGGTCCCTGGAAGGGCCGCAAGGCTCACCCGAGCACGAAACCGGCGGGAGAGCCTCAAAAACTCGATCCACGTCCCGATCATCACCCGATGATGGGGAAACAAAGGGGAATCCATCCCCAACCCTCCTAGCATGCATCTATAGTCTTGGATCGGCCAAAAATTACACGGAACGAGAGATACGGCGCTCAAACCCTAAAGCATGATTTTCCCTTCCCAACTCAAATGAACCCCTCTCGACCTCCTCTCGGCCTAGAAATCTCGGAAAAGGAAACCAACGAGCTAAGGTTCCGTCACCCTACCTCGGGGTCGCCCGAAACGCGACGGATCGCCGCCGATCTTCAAAACCTCACTAGAAACCCACGAGCTCCCATGAACCGCCCACCGCCACGATCACTTCACCGCCGCCACATCGTCGTCTCACCGCCGTCTGCAGCCAGAGGGGAGCACGCCGCGGTCGTCGCCGGAAGAGGAGAGAGAAAGAAGGGGGTCGCGATCGGCGCTCACAGGAAAGAAAGAAGAAGATAAAAAGAAAAAGAAAAGGGTATTTATAGAAAACTCGGATTTTTTGAAAATACGAAAAAATAGAAAATTATATTTCCTTGATCTTCGGAACACGTCGGACGCACTGGTACCATCCCGGAGTAGGAGAACGCAACGGTTTGCCCTATACATGGTTCTGTAGGTCCGTCAGGAAAAAACACGTGTAAACCGCAAAACACGCTCCGGGACCCCCAAAACTGATCCGAAACCCGCGGATCCAGATCCGAAAAGTGTCCGAAAAACTCGGCGCTTTACATTGGGTCTTCTGGATAAGGTTATTAGTGGCTCCACGCCCAATTGGTATGGCAGATGGGCCATTATTTCTTCTCACAGATTTCACTTGGGAGCCACAGAATGACTCATGGGAGTTCTTCACCACTACAGTAGATTGCTTGATTATATTGGTATTCGTCATGCCGTTAATGCTGCACTATATCGCTATCCCTGTTACAGTGGCCTGCTGCAAGCCTTGGTTGAACAGTTCAACCGCAGGTTTAATACTTTTGGCACAGTTGAGGGAGAGACATCTTTTGATTTGTGGAGCTTCCATAAAATTTCTGGACTTCCTATTTCAGGCCGGCCTTATGAAGAAGTATCCCTTGATGACTTGCAGGAATTACTCCGCAGGATCAGGGGAATATGGGCTTCCACTAAGCTTCAGATTTTTGATGAAAGTATGGCGAGACTTGGCCCGTTTTGGGAAGAAAAAGGCTCCCTATGCCTCTACTGCAGTCTTGAGAGTTAGCTTGAATGCCTAAGTCCAATACTTCTACAATGGACCATTCTGCTTTCATGAGAGATTTGTTGAAGAAGACAGATCTTTAAGCTAATACCGACAACTCATCTTGCCATCCCAGGAGAACAGGAGATATCTATCTGCACTAGAAAATGCAGGGTGGAACCCCTGGGGATTGCCAGATCAAATTTATCTTGCTGCATACTTGGTTTACTCGCTTGCCACTTTTGTCGTGCCATATGGAGAGGAGGGCCTGGTGCGGCCTGAGCTTATTTATCATGCTTGCCTCCTTGCTAATGGACATAAATTAGTTATTGCCCCTACTGCTTTGGCAAATATTTATCATGGGTTTGGGAACTTGACAACTCACAGTTCTCCTAGAGACAGGAGTGTATGCATGGCTACGCATTACTTGAGTGCATGGGTTGGGTTGCCTTTACCAGAGTTGTGTCAGAATGTGACTGTTGATAATCCGTCGGTCCCATTAATTTTCTTTTTTCGAAATCGCCCTGATCAGAGCCCGCTTGAGCATTTGTCAAGGGCCCGGAGACTGCACATAACTCTTATGACTTTCGGTCGTTTGCTACTGAGGGCCCAAGTGGGTCATCTTACAGTTTATCTTATCATCAGTCTTCTAGTCTTACTTTTTACGAGGACTGGCTATGTTGTATTAGGCCGGGCATCCTTATGTTCAGGAAAGGTAGCACCACTATTTTAGAGCCCTACTATCCTGACTATTTTTCGCAGAACTTTGGCTACGACCAGTCAATACCTCCGGAGGCTGACTTCGCCACAGAAGGGCGATTGTGCAGGAGTCATGATACCCACCTAGTTGCTGGCAGTTGGTGGGACTACTTTTTCATGGGCGCGCCAGATCATAGATGTACTCTTCCCGAGAGGAGACGGGTCGGGCCGGATTGACATGCATTATGCCCATGGGTGGTTCAAGCATAGCAACGTGTTCAGGCAACCTCCTCATAAATTAAAAGAAGTTGAAGAAGCCCGACTTGGAAGAACTGATCTTCCCCCGCTTGCCATTGAACACTCCTTCCTTTTATGCTCACTTTCCACAGATCGCGAGGGCTATCAGAGACTTTGGTGTGGGTGGCAAAGAACGGGGCTATCACCATATAGATTGGCGGGCATATGCAGGGGCAATCAAACCTCTAAGGCGCCAGGCAGAGACTTCCTCGGGGGTAGGATAAAGCCCCAACAATTCGCAGAGTGTATTCGTGGTGGGCTCACTTTATGTCAGATTGTGGCTACCCACAAGATGCCCCTATGACCACTGGGCTTCATCCAGAGGGATTTACAAATGATCTGTGGCCACAGTGGGAAAGACACTTGATAGGCTCCATCATCCACGTCAGGCCCTTTGAATATGCTTCGCTTGTCGAAACTGGGATCACGCTACTAGCCCGGGAATATGCATGAGAAGTTCAATTTTACTGGAAGGCAGTTGTTTAGCATTCCTGCTGTAGAAACATTTTACTGTAGCATTCCTCTAAATTGAAAGTCCCTACCTGTTGCTCTGCTGGAGGTCAAAATGAGTCAATACACAAGTTTGCATTTACATGCCTTTTTTTCTTTTCTGTTTCTCTTCTTTCAAATATACAAATTGCAAATGTGATTTGTTTTCTGCTCAAAATGCATTTATGCTTTTCCTTCTGTAATTTAAAGCCTCGTATGTGGCAAACAAACAGGTGATACATTTACTGAAGAACAAAATGAGTTGGTTGAATCAGCTGCGGAGATGCTATATGGCCTTATTCATGTCCGGTACATATTGACTAGTAAAGGCATGGCTGCGATGGTGAGGTCTTTGCCTCAAATGGCTTTTTTTCCTTCATTGTGTTTCACCTAGAGGCTTACATTTCTGGTAACTTGTGCAGCTTGAGAAATATAAGAACTACGATTTTGGAAGATGCCCCAGAGTTTATTGCTGCGGGCAACCCTGCCTGCCTGTTGGTCAATCAGATATACCTCGTTCTAGTACTGTGAAAATATATTGCCCAAAGTGTGAAGACATTTATTATCCCAGATCAAAATATCAAGGCAGTATCCTTTTGAGTGTTGTCAACTTCCAGTGATTCTTAAAATTGCATGCAATACTAACAAATCAACCTGTAGTAGCAGTAGTAGTAATAATAATGATGATGATGATTTTTCCTAATTAATTCCATTTTTATATAATGATCGTGCAATACTGTTAATTATACACCTTATACACCTATTATACTGCATGTCAACCCACCTACTTTGACATGAATATTTGCTTCGAAGTATTCTTGACTCTAATTAGATGTTGATGGAGCTTATTTCGGCACTACTTTTCCCCACCTGTTTCTGATGACATATGGGCACCTAAAGCCACAGAAGCCATCACAGAACTACGTGCCAAGAATATTTGGCTTCAAGATTCACAAGCCCTGATTTACTCCAGAGTCCAGGTGTAAGCGGTCCCCTTCATGCAGGAACAAAACGAGCAGTTCTTGCAGGGTTAGCTAATGGCTCTAAGCCTATTATTTATTCCTTTATTTATGTTTAAATGAGAAGGTTAATGAATCCATGTTTCCCAACTCCTTTTTAGTGTATTTTTCTTTTGTGAAGTTTAAGGCGGCTGTATAATGTCAGCAGGTTTTACCATTTGCATGCTAATGTTGATCTTTGGCCATTGATGAATGAATGTGCCCCCATTTGCCCCCTGCAGCCGTGGGCAGATAGAACCCTAATGGTATATTTTGCTCTGGGAATGTGCCAATGTTAAGTTTTCCGGTAAAACCTTGCACATGTTGCAGTTCTCCATTGTGTACCCCAAAGTATTTAAGTTTCCTTTTGGCCTCGTATCTTGCAAATCCCTGCCAAGTTACTTGGAATGATCACGTGGTTGTGAAGTCTCACTTTGGACGATAAAATTTAGCAAATTAGAGGCTATATAACTTCTCAGGGCATTTTTTTTGGTAGTTTTAGATGTTTTTGTCTTACCTTTTTTTATTATTTGTTTGGGGTGCTGCGGTGAGGGCCAGTTCAATTGTTTGTTCGCATGCGGTCGGCTCTTTGAACGGATATATCGGAATGCAGCTAGGCCTGTTGCCTCGAATCTCCTAAACGATGTGGTGGTGCTTGAGAAGAGAACAGGCAATGATGACCCGAGAGACGATATTTTGATGTGAGGAAGCTCGTTTCATTTCAAGGGAGAGAGAGGTCTTATTTCTTCACTAGTTATGTATTCCATCCTGGCTGTTTGCTTAAGAAGGCGGAATGCTGGTGTTCACCACTTAGACAATGAGGCGTGGTGTGCTTCTATGGAGTCATTTGGTACCTTGGCCCTTGGGTATTGAGTATATTACTAATCCTGGATGTCTACACCCGCATGGTTTCGTCTCTACCAACTAGTTTCCATTTACGAAAATAAAAAATCTCCATAAATAGCTTTGGATATGTAACGTCTTTTTTTATTATAACTGGGTTGAAAGTGGTGAAAGGTTCAGAATTATCTCTACTTTTCAAGGTTGTCCCGAACGTGTTTGAATATGAGAATAGAGTTTTATATAAGATCATCCTAAAAGTTTATTTGGATGAAAAAAAATTGACCAGATGGGCTCATCTTATGAAGAGGAACAGATTTTGAGTAATAACAAAATCTCTGGATAATAAGGGCTTAATTCTACATATAAAAGATTGTAGAGGCTAAAAAATGAAAATCCCTAATTAACAGGAGCATCCTTGTGAAATCACGCCTAAGTTATCTCTAGAGACTATTTAAGGATGTTATAATTCTTCAGAGTTAATCATTTTACCAAGTTTCTGGTTTTTCTATCTAGCTGCGGAGACTTCATAGCAGGTGGATCCAACCAAAAATGGCCTAATAGAGGAAGGCAGGCCCCAAAAGGGCGAAAAAGTCATGCATATTTATGAGCTGCAATGGTCAAGAAAAATGGCACGAACAAAAATGAGAGAAAACAGAGAAACTGATGTTTCGTCTACATGCCTTTCATAACTAATTTCACGAAGCTAAGCGGACCTATGGACAGAATTTACTGGATGTTCCACTCACGTGTACACGTGAAACATAAATTGATACACGCTTCACCTGGACGTCACTACACTAAGGGCTTTATCCCATTTACTCAACTAGGTCGAAATGAAAGATTTCTGGCATAGTTATAACATCTGCCTTGAGAAAACAGAGCCACCGGTCATTTAATTGCAAAAAGATCAGTTTCCACTCCAAACACATTTAACAAGAGTAATGATAATCATAGATTAAAAGGTGCAAATCCAGACAACCCTTTTAAAAAATCCTAAATTGGAACCTTATAAGTTCTGGCAGTAAGTAAAAGTGTTTTAGATCCATAAAATTTCAAGGCACAAATAAATCAAGTTTTTTATGATGCCATCGCAGTTGCAACTCGTCTCAACCTTCCACTTGCTCCCGCAGTCGACGGATGGTACTCCTGACTGTCACCGCACTCGCAGTGCTGAAAAATGGGCAACATCAAATGCATCACCAATAAAAAAAGAATAGTTTGCTTTGGAGCACAAAGGGAGAAAATAGTGCAAGGAACATCATACTTCAGCGTATAGGCACCACCAGCCTTTACTTTGCCACAATCCTTGCAGCCCCAGATACCCACAGCTTTTCTCTTAACTGCGAACTGTTGGGGTGGAGTTTGTAGATTAGACATTGACGAAGGGGATAACCAAAGGATAAGGACAAAATGCAAGTAGCATACCTTCCCACAGAATTCACAGAAATACTTGGCATGCTGGCTGACTTCCATTTTCTTAATCTGCTTCCTCAAACTGGCACCATATCGAGTACCTGAGATGTTTCTTTGATCAGATCTCATGTTCCAAGAAGGCATTCATTTGACTGATGCTGGAGAAGTGTATTGAAATAGTATCACGAAGTAACATTTTGTCTTACCATACTTCCCAACGATTCCAGCCTTCTTGGTTCTCTTGGTCTGGATCAGGAAAAGAAAAGGTGGGTGGTTAAGCAAATAGACTATCAGGGACTTGAGAGGAACTATTAACATGATAAAACATTTTTTATTAGTTTAGAATATTCATTTGCAGGAGCAAAGCTGCAAGGTAAAGGAAATAAGGATCGGATCATTCTTGGGATTGGTGAGCAAAAGCTGATCCGATCAGGACATAGCAGCAGCAGGATCAGTCAACCCTGGCCAAGGATTGGTATTGTTTGTCAAATATTGTTTATTGTTTTGTTCGAAAACATTGAGTATACGACGGTCAGATAACACAGCCAAAATCGGATTTCAATCAGCCAATTCCTAAAGCTGGACCAAATTGCAGAAATAGGATTGGTCAACATTTGCACAAGGTTCACTATTCTTTGTCAAATATTCTTCCTTTTTATTAGAAAAGATTGGCATGCACCTGGACTGAATCACACTGTCAAAGCTGATCTGGATCAAACCAGTCTTTATGAGTGGAATAATCTGCAGAAACTGAACCTAAAACCAAATATAATGGGAGAGTTCTACAAAAGATTGATACATCTTGTCTACATATTCTGCATAAAAATCCTATGTAATCAAGTATACATCCCCCAAACCGGGCAGAAAATTCTCGAACATGGCATCAAACTAGCCAGGTAGTTGACTGATGATAAGTAACGCAAATCAGATACCACAATCATATAGGAGTTTTGCATATATGAATATAGAAGGACGTTCACCAAATATAAAGGGATCTGTATCAGATATGCACAAAACTTCTGTTTTCAATCCAAAATAAGGTTTAGGATGTAGACCACCAAAGGTTCGTTGAGTGGCTAGTAGTATTCTCCATGAATAATCCACAGTACTTCCACTTATGTTCTTGGATAAATCTCCAAATACAATATGAAACAGGCTGCAATTCAGTAGTTCCAGTTTATTGCTTCACTATAAATTTTGGACTTAGCACTTGAAAAGACTTTGATTAGCTAGGACAGATATAGAAGATCAAAACAGCCACAAAAGCGAAGTCCAAGTTGTTGGAAACATGCCTTTTATTAAGCTTCTCACAATAAAAACTTATTAAGAGGAAAAAATACCACCACAATAGTCTTTTAATACCAAGATAGCCATTTCTTACGTCTCTTAAAGCAGAGGATATGGAGAGTACATCTTGCAATGTATAAGCAGTATCTCGTGAACAATTAAGAAAAAAATTGCAGTGTACTTGGGAAACACATTGGAGCAGAAAAAAACAAAAGAAGACTATATGAAATCCCAGAATTATATAAAAATGGTTTCCCGTCCGAAAGCATAGGAGATCCAATGTCATGATAGACTTCCTCCATCTACCCTATGCATCCTATCTCCTTCTAGGAGGAATCTTTCCCATACTCATTCCATCATTTACAAGCACCATATGTCTCCAGGCAATAACTATCCGTCAAATGGAGCCATCAAGTAAATGGATCATAGAATTGCTCCAAGCGTGCCCAACGTAAACAGAATGAGGTGGTACCTTGCAACACCCACACTCAATCCTCCACCTCAAGAACGAGAAAGTGAAAATCGCAAAACACTTCAAGGATAACAAGGTGCTTGCCATAAATCTTCAGATCGGTGCATATCTCCGATACTATATCAAACGGAAAACCACCCGTTCTGTGGAGGATGTCAAGCGACACCGATGGACATTTCTCTCCTAGAAAACGACATAAACATGAAAAGCATGAGTCAACCCCCACTTCCCCCGGTGGATACCCTACTCTTCTGCTCACCAAATCTAGCTTTCCCCAGCAACAGTGCCACATTAAACATGGTCTCTCAAAAAAACCATCCACCGGGGTCATCTTCTTTTCAAAACTCAAGCCTTTGCGCATCCAGAACTAGATAGAACCACAAATGGGTACTCCATCAATGATAAGACATGGTCAGTTCTTATAAGCATAACTCCATCCTCATTTCATCCGTCCGAGACTGCACAACTTTTCAGTAGGTGCAACGACCAGTACGGCAAGACCAAGCTATAACGCCTCTTAGAACCCATCAAGCACATGCGCCTCACAGCAATGGCACTCGACAAGCACGCAACCCAGATGCAGACGATAGAAAAAAAATGAAAAAACTACCCGGTAAAATTACGTTTATATCATCCTAAAGATCCGGGTCTCTCTACTTTCATAAATCAAGCCTTCTCCCGCATGCCACCACACATTCCCATCAGAGTTTCCTAGGGTTTTCGACAGGACAGACGGAGATCCTGGGGGAGAGAACAACAGAGAGGGAATTTCCATTGGAAGAAGAATAATAATAAGAAGAGAAGAAAGGGGAAGGAAGCGCACCATTGTGGCTGAAGGCAGGGGAGGATGCGGCCGCCGACGGTGGAGATTAGAGGATGCGCGCTACAAACGCCGTCTTTCGCACCGTGAAAACCCTAACAAGGTCCATTCGGAATTTATATAGCACCCTCCGAGCCCCCTTTGGTGCCGTGTGGGCCGTGTGGCGTCCCTGTGCTGGTTCGTATGCGGGAGTGGAGCAGCGCTCGCGCTGTGCACCTGACCAACGGGAATCGGGAAGACACCACTCGTTTTTTTTGCATATATACTTCTGTCAAAACTTATTTTGTGCGAAGGTCAATCTTATATGTATATTTGTATACATACCATCAGCTAATTTATTGTTGGCTATGCCTTTGCCATCACCTTTCATTCATATACACTTAGACGGTCCAATTTAATCATAGTTAATGGTTAGTTAAAGCTAAAAAAAATCCCTGACACACTCATATATTGCATGCGTGTGTGCGTGTGAATAAGATCCCGACTGAGTCAACTCGTAAAGACTTTATCTCGTGATAGGAAAATCTCAAATTAAAATCTTGGGAGGAGTTTATATGTCTCATATTTAATCTTTAAGACATGTGAGCTCGAGATATGTTAGTTTTGACTTTTGAGAAAAAAGAGATGTGCCTGAATTGAGTGTCGTTGAATTTAAACGTAAGTTTCTTACATTTATTAGAGATCTGAATATCACTGTGTTAGGTTCTCCATCATCTCCCCTCAAAGTGTGTGTCAAAGAGAGAAGTAAAAGGAGAGAGAGAGAGAGACTACATGTATCCCACTTTATTTAGGTGAACTTGGAATCTTCCTCAATTGACTCGGGGAAGATCTCCAATAGACAACATGAAAGAAGCGAGTGAGAGAGAGAAAGAGGAGATTTCATTAGTAAGAGAGAGAGAGAATGATAACAACATATCTGACAAGAGAGAGAGATATAATTTTCTCTAAAAAATAAAGACTAGAGTATGTGGAATATTCCCTACATATTTGAGTTAAGTTTATCAGAGGATTATAGGCGATAATAAATATGTCTACAGAGGGTATACATAACTAAAAATATAAGATACTTTTTTATGTAATTTTATTTTTAATGGGGTTACATATAAAAAAAACCGTGAACAAACCAGGGTTTGCCGACCCGTCCGACCCGGTCGACCCGGTCTCTGCGCGGGACGGGTCGGGTCGGGCGGGTCGCACAGTGACCCGGTCCGCCCCGTTGGCTCTCCCACCTCCGACGTCCCCCGTCCCCTCCTGCTGCGGCACTCTGGCGTCTCTCCCACCTCCGGCGCCCCCCCTCCTGCTGCGGCCCCCCACCGCCCCCCTCCTGCTGCCGCCCTCCGGCGCCCCCCGCCCCCTCCTGCTGCGGCCCTCCGGCGTCTCTCCCACCTCCGGCGCCCCCCCCGCCCCCCTCCTGCTGCGGCCCCCCACCGCCCCCCTCCTGCTGCCGCCCTCCGGCGCCCCCCGCCCCCTCCTGCTGCGGCCCCCCACCGCCCCCCTCTCCCACCTCCGACGGCCACCACCGCCCCCCCACCTCTCCCACCTCCCCCTCCCTCTCCCACCTCCGGCGGCCACCACCGCCCCCCAACCTCCGGCGGCCCCACCACCGAGATCGCCCCCCCGCCCCCACCACCCCCTCCCTCTCCCACCTCCTGCGGCCCCCCACCACCCCCTCTCCCACCTCCGGCACCCCCGCTCCCCCTCCTGCCGGCCCGTCGACCCGCCCCGACTCGCTCGTACCGAGCCGGGTCCCCCCGCGCACCGCACCGGTACGTGGCGAGACGCACGGGACAGAGCGGTTCGGTGCGTCCCGTCCACGACCCACGGCCCGTGCGACCCGGCACCCGCCTGGGTCGGGTCGGGTCGTGCGAGTCGGTGCGGGTCGGGGCGGGACGGCAAACCCTGGAACAAACTAACACAGTTTGCCCATGTTTAACCGAGTTAAAGGCTTAAAGCGAACCTCATTTTAGAGAGGGTCCCACCAACGTACAAATAATCAGATCGGAGGTGGTGACTTCCCGCCCGACCAAGTAATCTGTCCTCTTTTAACATGTGAGATTGCATCAACATGGCATAGCATTACCATATTTAAGATTATAAACAAAATTAATTAAACAATATCTTCATTTGTACTATTTAATATTATAAATAAAATTAATTTAACAATGGAGAGGGAGAATTCGCGACCCATTAGACGTGCGGCCAAAATGGCCCATCAAGACTTATCTGGCCCAACAAGTGACAACCCCCGCAGGACCCACTTACCTGGACGTCTCATTTGACCCAAGCCTGCTCCGCCCATCGAGCTCTAGCTCGACGCCCGGTAGGTCGGCCCCTCTCACGTGTGGGAAAAGCCTACAAGTTATGCCGAGCGGTCCAGAGGTCGGTCAACTGCCCCCGGAGAGGCCGTAGAGGGTCTCTTTTATCCTCCATAGATTAGCTCGTCATCAAGACTCCTTAGCGGGCTAGGGCCAGAGTCTCGCTGTTGGCACTTATCTCAACGAAGGTTACGCTATTATCTGGGAGCAGAGACCAAGGGGATAATGATAAGGTGAGTCCTTGGCCGGGAGGGCTCCTTCAGATGTACGTGGTGTTCTCGAGATCCCCTACTTTTGTTACGCTGGCGAGGGAGCCCGCCGTTATATAAACCATAGGAACCTCTCCGGAAAGGTAAGTCCACTCTGAGCCACTTCAACTGGTGAAGAGCAATCTCGCGCCCTTCTTCTCTCATGCCCCCTTCGCCCATTGCTTCTACCACTCGCTGATTTAGGAATCAGAGGATTTTTCCCGAGGTTACAACCCTAGACCCCGTGATCGTCTTCTTCCCTCTTTGCAGAATCCTCATCCGGAGTGGCCGCATCTTGTGATCACCCTACATCGGACAGCTCAGGACTTGGCGCGAGATCTTACATATTCAAATAATATTTTCATTAATACCAATAAAATTTATCCATTAAATTTAATTAGGATATTCATTAGTCATAAAAATGATTGATAATTCTAATCAAGTAAGTATTTTCACTGCGTTAAGATATAAAAAATTGTCTAAGTCTCCTTAATCCCATCCAAACATAAAATATTATCATGTCATTTAACTCAAGATAATAAAGATAATTTAGTCATTTTTTAGTACTTATTTCCTTTCGTATCCTTTTTCTTTTATAGAACAAATAATAGTGATATCTTCGCACTTATTCTCTTGCGAACAAAAAAAAATACGATAATAAAAAGAATGATAAATTAATGCATAATGATTTAGCCTTATTCTCCCCTAAATTTATTGTGATACCAAATGTGACCTTAATATCCAGCCAAGCCCAGCATTGCTCAGATTTTGGAGGACACCACGGACATCTTTCTTGATATTTTAGCTTCATAAATTACCATGTTTGAACACCAGCGTATTTGATATTTCATTTGCTATCCTTCTTGGTCGAAAGCATCTCTGTTGTTGAAATCATTGAATTATTGCGTAGGAGAGATAAAGTACCTAAAGTATAAAAAAATATCCAGTTTTCTTTATCTAGATAATATAAATCATTTTGATAAAATTCTTCATTAACTTTTGTAATAGCTGCCTCACGTGGATCTAGCCCGTTTCCCAAGAATAGAAGTCTTGTTTTTTAGGCCTGAGGAGATCAGATCGAGCCCATTGGGCTACTGTACTAGATGGACCCAAGCCTGGTCTAAGAGCTCAAAGGCCATAAGAGACAGACAAAACAAGTGTAGCCCGGCAAAGAGCAGAGCGGCCCACAAGCGGAGAGCGGCCCACCTTGTGCCTAGAGCTACCCAACCCATTGAGTAATGCTTAATTAGTGCGCACGAAGAGTTATTACACACCCTTGGGTGTGCATTAAATTTATTTTTATTTTTTAAAAATTTTGTGACGTGAGATTTAAATCACTTTAAATTGTGATTTAACTCATATCCTCATCTAATGACTCAATAAATTTAAAAATAAAAAAATTAATTAAAAAAATATGCTCAACACTATTCATTTGATTTCATTTTTTTGGACGGTCTTGAAGATATTACTTACATCACAAGTTAGAGTGATTTAAACTGCACGTCACAAAATTTTCAATGCACAGTCGGGATTTGTAATAACCCCGGTGTGCACTAAACATTACTCCAACCCATTAGACTATTCACTAATTGGGGGCATCTAGTCGGCCCAAACCAACTAAGAAAGGGACACTTAGAGCGGGTTGAGGTAACCTCGTGTGAGTCTCACTCATATTAGAAGTTTGAAGTTCTTCTCCTCAGCCCTATAGCCCAAAAGTCAAGAAGATAATAGGATGTTTGGGAGCACTTTTATTTTTAAAGTGATTTCACTCTAAAAAATTAGTCTATCTCAAATTTTGACCTTTTTTAAAAAATGATATAAATGACCGGTAATATGTTCGGTTGCTATTTTCTCTCTCTTTTTTTCTCAAATTTAAAAATAAGAATCCCAAGATACAAGCGCCGTATTAGACTTGGACATGACTTCAAGTGCTCTTCCTTTGTCTTAAAATTAACTTTTTTTATGACCTCCCGAGACGGATGATTTCAAAAAATAATAACTCGGGAGTTATTTTATTTTAGAAATAGATTTAAATGGAGTTGATTTCTCTTTTAAAAATTAAGGAGTACTTACCAAATGCGATTAAGTGAGTTCTCTCTCTCTTTTTTAAATTTAAGATAAAAATAAGGGCAAAAAATGTAACCAAACACGCCATTAATCTGACCTCAGTACTCCCTCCCTATCAACATTTTGAGCTTTGGACTCCTCCCAAAGAGCTGTCTAACTCCTCTTGTCGGCTGGACAGAGCTTGGCTTGTGTATTTTGGTTCACCTTCCTCCCGAGGAAGCTAGATTTCATCACCATCTAATGTGAATTTATAAACGAAAAACTCCTTTATTCAAAATTTACGTGTGAGTGTGTAAGAAAAATGAAAAAGACTCGGGAATGGAATACCTGATGCCGTGGTGAAAACCTCTCCCCCGACCCCTTCCTTTCACCCCATAAATCATTCTTCTAGTTAAGATGCACGTGTAAATCCACATCGTTAAACATGACAAAATGCTTTATCTATATTTTAATATTTTTTCAAAAAAACTTGAAAACCACGAGAAACATACATAATATATAATATTTTTTTTGGGGGGGGGGGGACTGGGGACAGAACTGTTGCAGTAAAAAAAGGAGGGATTTATGCTATATTTTGACCCTTTTTACCGCGTTACATTTCTCACTGCTCTCCGTTAATTTCTTTTTTTCCCTCTTATATCTACCCCTCCTCTCTCTCTCTCCCTCTCACCCTCTCAGACACACACTGGCACACACGTTAAACCAAGCATAAAATCTGTCATTTGATGCCCCCATCTCCCACGGTCAGGTGTGAGAGGAGAGGGTGGAAAAATTAAATAAAGGAGGATCCCTCTGTCTCATACTCCCTTTCTCTCTCTTTCTTTATTCTATAATAAGGCACTTCTTCGAAGAAATTGACTGCCCACGTCCCATAGAATGAATAGAAAGATGGAAGCATATTTAGAAATAAAATTTAATAAATAAATATAAGTCCACACCTTCTATTAAATAAAAAAAGACTGAATTAATGAAGAGGATTATATATATGGTTGAGAATCGTAGACGATGATTTAACGATTCATATTTCCCTCTCGAGAGAAGAAGTCGAGAGGGAATATTCTCTTATATCTTCTTTATGCGAAAGATAGATATAGATCAATAAATAACAACTTAAGGAGAGAGAGAGAGAGAAAAATTCGTCGAGGTGAGAGATGCGGCCAACAAAGAGAGTCTTGATGTTTAGGCACCAAGTAATTTGCTCTCGGAGGATTCTGACTCAGGGCAGCTTTGCTCTTTTAAGAAGACATACCGATTCTTAGTCAGATATTTAGTCAGGTTGAAAACATACGTCGAGGTGAGAGTTAAACCCCCTTTAATAGAGGGATAGATAAATGAAATGATATATCTCGTGAGTTAATTTATTTTAGAGTTTAACCTCATTTATTTTAGTAAACAAATGATCAAATAGAGAGATAAATTATTCAACCATAGTTTTGATGGGTAAATTTAATCGAGATATACTAGAGTTATCTCTCATTGTAATCGGATTAACTTTAATATCCTATCAAATTAAAAAATAGGTAAAATGTAACTTATTCCCTAGATAAACAAGAGATCTCTCTATATCAAAGAGGGATTTAAGAATTATATTCTAAGACCAGAAAAACTATCATTAAGGAATCATTTAGAAATGCGGCCAAAATTCTAATGAAGTTGGCTAAGAATATCATCATTAAAGCATCATTTAGAAATGTGGCCCAAAGACACAATTTGATAGTGATACTTATTGCAAATAGTCTGTGCAACAAGTTTTAAGTGGCTTGCATCTCGTCCTCTCATCTTATTACGTGACACGACATAATAGTAAGTAGGACTCTGGGTATAGGTGACAGACTCATATCATGTGTTGAAATTTCAGGCTCATCTGTCGATTTAAAAAATAGATGATTTAATTGATAAATAAAGAATAATATAAAAAAATAATTATTACCTTTTGTCAGAGAAAGAGAAAGATTTATTTTTTGGTCCCTGTCAAAGATATCATCCAGCGTACACCCTAAACCCTATTGATATATTTATTTTCTAATCGCTCCAATCACATCCATATAAAAGATTTTTGTAAAATAGTCAAACTACCTGTTTCTTAATGTACTCTATCTCTTCATTCTATTCAACCCCATGCTCTGACACTAATATTGCATTCCTGATGGCGCGTTACTGATGAAGTTAGGAAACATCTAATCCTCCATGCTATCAATACGGGATATTAATAATGACTGTGTTTAATGCGGTATCAATGACATGGTATTAATATGCATTCTCTACTGTTTGATAGCAATTGGGTTTAGACCGCCGGTTGCTACCCCCACCGTATTCCACTATTTCGATGGAATACTTAACCCGAACAAGTTATCATTTTTATCATAAACAATACCTTTTACATGTTATTCCATCCGTAATGCTATGTTATACCAAAGTGATAATAAGACTTGACCGGCGAACAAGGAGTGTGACTGGCGAACAAAGTATCACGTTTGGCGGTATTCTGCTATCAAACAAAGCCTAAAATGTATGTTGTGAAATGAGCTAAAGCCCATTTAGGGGTGCCCAATAGGGCGACCCCGGCCCAGCACTGGCATGCGCCTGCATGAGGCGGGTGGATGCACCTGCAGTGCAAGCACGCTTTGGTGCACACTGGCACGTGGCTCGCAGGGGTCCCAACTGGCAGGCCCACTCTGGTCACCTCCCTCCTCGCTCTGGTCACCGCCCCCACATGGCACTTTCATGTGTGATGGATCCCCTTGCCGCCCTGGGATATGGTCACCACCCCACCTCCTCTCTTATCTTTTTCTCTCTTGCACACGTGGCCGCATGGAAGGTGCCCGAAAGGGCCACCTTCGCACCCTCTTCCACTACCTTATCCGTCCTCTCCTCTCTACTATAAATACCCCATGTATAGGTTAAGATTGGTCGCTTCAATCGCGAGTTACACCTCTGAGATTTGTTGGGTGCAGGAAGAAGAGACTATCTCCGAGAGGAACCCGCGGTGATAGAAAGGCATCAGAAGGAGTCCTGAGATTAATCCCAGAGGACAACTATCCAATACTTAAGTCAGACAATCATCGATAGAGAAGGGGGGAGAGTGCTCGAACGAGCGTTGGAGAGGGAGAGGTGAGAGAGCCTTGAGACGGAGAGTGATTTCAAGAGCTGAGTGTTCCAGGGTCCTATTTATAGGGTCTTCATGGAGTTCACTTCATTGACTTTTATCTTTTGACTTGGTGCTGCTGGGGTTGTCCTGGCTGTGGAAACGTGGGTCACTTGTTTGCTCGCCTGATTGGGCAGAGGAGGCATGGCCCTGGCCTGCCGTTCCTATATCAGAGACGTGAGCACTGACCCATCACTCTTTTGCCATCTCATGGTGGTTCCGCCATTAATGCAGTGATTGTCATCGGAGACGTGCACCCCGTTCCTGCGGAACGACGGAGGCGCACACGACGTACAGGACCTAGATTCCGGGCCAGTCCTCGTATAGGCATTGGTAGGCTGCACATTGGACCGTCACCCAGTTGTTATTGGGCCCTGGGCTGTGGGCCGGTTGATGTTGGGTCTTATTGGGCCATGCAGACTTCCCCCTCCTCACCCCCAAAGGGGTTTATGCATGTGTGCCTTTGGGCCATGGGATGTGTGTGGAGGTGAAATGGTTATGTGTGTGTGCATCATGGCTTTGTGTGGTGTGTGAGTGCATTATGTGCACACGAGAGATGATTAAGAGAGAGAGTAGAAGAAAAGGAAGGAGATCTCGAGGGTATCTCTTGAGACTCGAGGAGGTTCTACTGGCCGGTCCGGAGGTGATGCTACTGGCGATAGGGGTTGGTGCATGAGGGGTGCGGTAAACGTGTGCAAATGAGTTTTGCACAATATGAACATGTACACGAAAATATCCCGTGTATGTGTGACGTTCGAGGCTCATGCATGAGTGTATCCCATGTCTGGAGTAGGTCCGTAGTAAGTGTGTGCATCTGTGTGAAAGAGAGAAGAGAGAGATAGCAGAGCCCATAAAGGTCACGGCAGTATGGCTCTCTCTCTCCTTCTCTCTCCCCTTCTCTCTTCTCGTTCTATCTCGCCATAAGTCGGATGAGGACAACGATGATAGCTCGTCGATCGTGAGACTACACTCCACGTAGAGGTCATGATGTTATGTACTCTGACGAGAGACTTGGTAATGACTCTGGAGGGCCATCACCATTGTCCCATATACTTGAAAGGTGGACCTAGCGGGTAGACTCACATATAACTTACTCTCGACTCCGCTCGGACATATCCACTCTGCCATTAATTAAGTACACACATTTTTTTTATTTTACAAGTATGCGTGTCATTTTCGGATTCCGTAGATACATACGATATTCTACTTCTGCTGACACGACAACGACATTGCATATGTATGCCCCTTCCGCCGATAAGGCATAACCTTATAATTTGTTTGCATATGATTTTTGTAAACATATGTTTACTTAAGGGGTTATCAACACTGTGGATATGCAGTACCAGCAATGATTATTCCTAATTTGGAATCAGTAACTTATCCATCACGCGATATCAATATGCATCCTCTAAGCACTCAATATGTATATACGATTGTCCCCAATCCTTATGCCTAATCCGATATCAGTAACGTGTTATCCACCACGTAACATCAATATGTATCCTCCAGCCTATCAATATGCATACTCAATGATGATCTTGTCTGATCCCATACCAGTTTTAAGTGTTATTTGTCAACTATTATCAATATTGTCAACATTACCACAGTATCTATAATGATTGTGTCTGATCCCATCATATCGGTAAGCGTTATTTGTCACCCAATATCAATATTGTTGACATAGATAGAGAGAGAGAGAGAGAGAGGGAGAGATTTTTTCAAAACCCTTTTGAGGGGATGTGACTCCGAAGACTATAAAATAAATCTCTCAATAAAACAATGATATAGTTTAGATGATATCCTGTCATGGATTAGAAAATAAGTCTCCCTCTTTAACAAAGGGCACCGAATAATTTTCTCTTGAAAAAATGGATGATAGGATTAAAAAATAGAGATTATAAAATAAGGTTTCCATTGAATAATACATGCTTGCAATGGAAACTTATATTTGTCATTCCATACATTTATATTTTATTCAAATATTTATTTTCAAGATTTTTTATTTATTAATCTCATTATCTATTTGTTAATTGAATCTTCTATTTTCAGGACCAACAAATAGAGCTTAGTTTTTAACACATCACTCAAGTTATGCCGCTAGAGTCACGCCTATTGAAGTGTCATCTCATATGGCCCCATAAACATGGGTAAGGTGTAAGACACCACATACTCGACAAGCATTACTCATTCTTCCGAAGGAGAGGAGAGATCTCCTTAGATCATATTTAATTCTCGACGGATGTAAATCTAAAATTTACTAAACTTGATAGGTTGCGCGTCATCTTAAAAAAATAAAAGTATTACTCATTTTATTGACTTGCTTCCCTGGCGAGAACTAAACATTCACATATTCTCGTAGATTTGATCGTCTCCAAATCCTCACGAAACTAGAGATTTGAGAAGGGACCAAGATTGACCCAAACCCGAATGAATCCTCCCAAAAATGACAATGTGAAGTAAAGATATTACTAGCGCCTTGACCAACTCCCAAAATCCCACGAAATTGCGGCAACCACCATCCCAATCATCACACGTTCTCTCACCATGCTATATCTATTACGAGGCTCGAGACCATGCATTTCGGTACGGATCTCGTTTGCCAAGTCGCCCAGCGTCCGGTGACGCATCCGACGTCACGCGCGGAAGCTTCCAAGTTCCAACGGACGCGGGTGGGCATCCCGATCCCATCGACGAACGAAACCCCGCGGAAAGGCTTCTGACCAGGCGATGACGTCGTCATTCATCTAATAAAATATTATTCATTATAGGGCCGTCCAAAGACCAAACTCAAGTTAAATTTAGATCGACTTGACTCGAGTTAGACTCGTCAATTTTAAAGTTCAATTTTAAATTCGGACTCGAGTTATGTTAGGCCAGATCGGGTCAGATCCGACTTCTTCACAAGTCTGACTTAAACTTGATCCGACCTGTAAATAAAATAAAATAAAAATATATATAATATATAAAATTTATACTAAATTAATTAAAATGATATATCTTCATTTATTTTAAAATAAAAATTTTATTTTTTAATTAAATAAAATAATATATTTTAATTAAATAACATTATAATTTTGAATAAAAAATAAAAAGAAAAATAGACCGAATCAACTCTGGTGGGGTTGAACTCAAATTCCTAGGCAGCGTTTGGAGATGCACAGTCGCCCAATTTTCGAGACTAATAGGGTGTTTGGTTGCTCTTTTTTACCTATTTTTTCTCTCAAATTTTAAAAAGAGAGTAAGAGACATTCTAACTCCGTTTGATATTCCTTTCCTAAGTTTTAAGAAGAGGATCTAGTCCGGTGTAAATCTTCCTCGAAAAAAAAATAAGTCTAGACCAATATTTTTTTTAAACACTCACGTCTCCTCCCTTCCACTCGCGATCCCCCTCCCCACCCTTCCCTCTCCCTCCCGCCGGCTCCCCCCCTCCCCTCCCTTCCCTCTCCGGCGTCCCCTCCCCCCCTCTCCCGCATGGCGTCCCCCCTCCCCCGCCGCCGGCCTGCTCCCCCGCCCCCTGCGCAGCCCCCTCCCCCCCCTCCGCCACCATGCGGCTCCCCCCCTCCCCTCCTCCGGTTCCCCCCTCTGCCACCATGTGGCTCCCCCCCTCCCCCCCTCCGGTTCCCCCCTCCGCCCCCTGCGGCTCCCCCCCTGTGCAGCCCACTCTCCCCCTCCTCCTGCGGCCCCCTCCCTCGCAGCCCCCTCCGGTGGCTCCCCCCCTCCGCCCCCTACGGCTCCCCCCCCCCTACGCAGCCCACTCCCCCCCTCCCCCTGCGACCCCCTCCCTCGCAGCCCCCTCCGGTGGCTCCCCCCTCCCCCTCCCTCCGGTTACCCCCCTCCAGTCCGGTTCCCCCCTCCTGTTCTGGAACCACACCTACACCTGCCGGGGCTGCATATTGAGCTGCTTCGCCAGGGCCATCTTTTGCTTCACAGCATCGAATCATATGTTTGTGGTTTCTAATGAGAAGGCGTCATCATCGAATGGTAATAAGCAGACGGCGACGAAGAAGGGGAAAATGGACCATTTTTTTGGTGGTTCTCTTGTGGATGGATGGAGAGGGGATGGGACATGGAGGCAGGAGGGGGTTTACGGGGTTGAGTGTTGGCGGTGAGGCAGGAGCTGATCATGTGCTTTGTCTTCCAAACAAGGTTATCTAAAATTTAAAAATTGTGATGTTTTTAACAAACAGTTAGGATTGATTTTTATCAATTTTAAAAGTTGAGTTAAAAATCAGCGTATCATAATTTTTTTAAGGAGAAATAGTCTTTAAAAAAAAATGCTCCCAAACACCTCATAAATCTTCCGACAAGATTTAATTGATATCAAATGGGCACAGTCGGGTCTTGATGTTCGAGCGCTCAAAAAATCTCACAGGAAAGAGAATACAGACACATGAGCGAGTCTTCACCAAAAAATCCTATAAACAGGTATGAGATAAAATTTGAAGATTTGTAATCATTACAAATTTCGTTCTCTCTCTAATGCGTACGACTTTAAGAATTTTTATGAGAATGTAAAACGCAACGTGCATTCCGAACGCAGCCTTAGCTCGGTCTGCGAGCCCAGTGGGATAGAATTTTAGGGCCCCTTTGGTTGGGATTATTAAAGGATTCCAATCATTGGAATCTCCTGCATAATTTCATCCCAACCAAATGACTCAAAAGTGTCTCGTCTTTTGTGTTAGGTGGATTTTTTAAAATAGAGAGAAAGAGACACAAAAGATGAGGTGTTCAATAATCTACAAAAGCTCCTCTCATGGAGTTTCGGGGTAGATTTCGAGGTCTAAAATTCTTGACATTATGACAGAGTATAAATATAGAGATTTTTTAAAAAAATTTACCTGAACAATCTGAACCAAAGGAGCCCTTAACCCGTAAGACTTGAGTAAAAACGTACGGGTTAAAAATAATGTGATGGTCCAATTCAAAATCGAGTCAGACTCGAGAATCATTAAAGCCAACCCGACCCAGCCTAGTCCATCCCTCTCCCCTGACGGCTGGATTCGCACGTTTTGAGAAGGTCATATAATCTGAGTCTACATAAGCCGGCAACTGTGGGACCCACGCGCATTTTTTTCCCCACCAACTGCAGCTCAGGATCTCCCGCCGTGTCCTATCTGGTACTCCGCGGGTGCACCGAGGACCCCACACCATCGCTGACCTCTAACTACTGTTTCCATCGGAGGGCTACCGGATTACCCACGCATCATGAGACTGTTGGCCTTGTTTCCCGGCAGCGGACTATCGTATACTAACATGCCCTGCGGCCCATCGTATGCTGTTCTTCCCTTCTTCTTCCCAGGTCAAAAGCGCATTCACCCCCGGTGGCAGCTTGTTTGCCTTTCTCTTTTTCCCGTTCCAACGCTCTTGCTGCTCCCACCCCCTCCTCTTCCTTTTTCCTTCTATCCTGCTGCGATCGGGATCGCCACCATGATGATGCTGGTGAACTGCTCGCGGTGCCACACGCCGCTGCAGCTGCCACCGGGGGCGAGGTCCATCCGCTGCGCCATCTGCCAGGCCATCACCAACATCGCCGAACCCAGGGACGTGCCGCCCCCGCCTCCACACGGCCACGGATCCGGGGCCGCCTCGCCGCCGCCGCCCGCCGCGCCCTCCTCCCAATTCCCGTCGCCGTACGGTCCGCCCGGTGGCCCGCCGCCGTCGCCGCACGGGAGGAAGAAGGCGGTGATATGCGGGATATCGTACAAGAACTCGAGGCACGAGCTTAAGGGCTGCATCAACGACGCCAGGTGCATGAAGTACCTCCTTATCAACCGGTTCCACTTCCCCGAGGCCTCCATCATCATGCTCACTGGTAAGGCAACAGGCGATCGCTCCCCTAATTCTGCCTCGCGCGAGTTCTCTTCTAACGCCGTTTCCATGTCGCCGTGTTGCAGTTGTGATCTTTTAGTCCTGCACACAGGTTGGGTTTAGTCTTATTTCTTTAGATTAATTTTATTTCGAGCGAAGTTGATGGGAGTAATGTTCTATGTGGATCACTTTTGAAGTGCAAGGTTGAAATTTATAATACAATTTATGATAGGCTTCTTTTAAGTTTCCATCTACTCTTCTGACTTTTGGTGGAACCAACAGGGAAGAACTAAGTGGAAAACATGACAATAGATACATAATACATATCAATTTGAAGAAGTTGAGTGGCGATTTTGTTCTTGGAATATGTGCGATACACTTATCAATGATAATAGAAAGTACAGCCTACAGGTATACATTATACACTCATCAAAGCAGAACCCCAGATAAAATTGCTGTTGGGATGCTAGTGAGCTACAACAGTAAAGATTATGATGAGGATAGCTTTGGCATATGGAGAGATACAGGCGGCTTTTCTCCAGTTATTAGCAATTCCCCCTTTTGATCCCACACTGCTGAATGTTCCACACCAACTCCCTTGTGTGCTAGAAGTACTCATATATTCTTGCCACATGTCACGTTAAATCATCTATATTAGGACTCACAATCGGAGAACCTGTCTTTCTCAATGGTCTTTTATATAATCATGTGTTTGACGTAAATCTCTAAGTAGATGATGTGTTAATTAACACATTCACTGGTCAATCTTATTTTGTGCCTTCCTATGGAGAGAGATTCTGGGCATCATGGTATTAAAATCTGCCAAAAAGGGTAGGAACCAGCTGAAACGCATCAGAACTGGATGGAACCGGCCTGGTCCAATGGGCAACTTTTGGCTAGCGATTTTGGCCAAAACCAGCCTTGGAACTGGAATTTGGACTAGACCCCGCCAGGACAAGTTTGGTCCCTAAAACCAGTTTTTTAATTCCTTGCCTAGGATCTAAGGGCTTAGTTCCGAGATGTTCTTTTTTGGAAAGGGGATGTGTTATGGAGTAGGGGTGGCAACGAGCCAAGCTGAGGCAAGCGTTTAAATGCTCGAGCTTGGCTCAACCAGAAATTCTTGAGCTTGAGCCCGAGCCCAAGCTTGTTTCAAGCCCCTTTCTTATGCTCGAGCTCAGCTTGATAGGAATTCATAAAGCTCAAGCTTGGCTCGAGCTCAGCTCACTATCATATGTTTGATTGTAGTGAGAACAGAAAACAAATGGGCAGTCCAACTTTAGATGCGCTCTTGGCACCCAGACTTTAAGTTCCTTAATATGGGACTAAAAATTGAGCCCATTCTGCTGCACACCATGCGTTCAGTCTGCTGCTTGCAACACCACTCAATGTTCCACTCGTGCACCTTGTGCATTCCATGGCTTCCACACGTGCGTCCAATGTGCCTCAGTTGCCCACTGGCCTCTGGTGCCCAGTTTTCCTTGTCCAGTCATGCAGAGTGTGCCACCATGAAAATTTGAAAAGCAGCCCAGCCCAGCCCAGCCCCTGTGCTCCCGTGCTTTGGAGATTTCAAAACATATTCCCCCATCATATGAAAAATGAGTCCTTATAACTTCTGGATTACATCTTAACATAAGTCTGTATGGTTTTTGGTTTGTCAGGCAGTCTTCTCTCTTGCAAGGGACAGAGCTCCAGGTCCGGATGGATTCCCTTTGACCTTCTTCTAGTAGTGTTGGGATATCATCAGGCCTAACCTTTTGGCTGTAGTTAGAGAGTTTCAGGAGGGGAGGGCTCACTTGGGGGGTATTAACAAAACTTTCCTTGTCTTCATCACCAAGAAACAAGGAGCCCAAGAGTTTCGGGACTTCAAGCTCATTAGTTTGTTAAATGGCACCTATAGGATTATCACCAAGTTGTTGGCAGGGAGACTGAAGAGAGTTATGGACAGGGTGGTGAGTTGTTTCCAGGGAGTCTTCATCATGGGGAGACATATCTAGGATAATTTCTTGGTGGCCCATGAGTTTTTGTTTGCTATGAAGACTCAAAGGCAGAAAGGGATAGTCTTGAAACTAGATTTTGAGAAGGCTTACGATAATGTTAGCTGGCTTTGCTTGTTTGATGTGTTGGAGAAGATGGGGTTTGAGGATACATGGATTGGATGGATCAGGGCTTGAATTTCTTCTGCTTCATTTGTTGTTCCAGTCAATGGGAAGTCAACTTCTTTCTTCCAACGTGACAAGGAGCTCTGATAGGGAGATCCTATGTCTCCCCTACTCTTCGTGCTCGTGGCTCATGTTCTTAGTAGGGTGTGGCAGACAACAGAGACTACAGATCTGATCAGTGGCTTCCATGTGGGGAGAGGTGGTCTTTCTGTCATCCACTTGCAGTGTGCTGATGATACCATTCTGTTCTTTGCAAAGGATGAGCGGCAACTATATGTGGCTAGAGCTTTGCTGAAATTACTGAAGGAGACCATTGGTTTGAAGGTTAACTTTAACAAGAACTTGCTTCTTAGGGTTAACATGGAGGACATGGCGCTCTAGAGGGTGACGTGTATTATGGGTTGTCAGATAGGAGCTTTCCCCATCTCCTACTTTGGACTCCCTCTGACTCCAAGGTTTTTAGGTGTGCAGATTGGCTTCCTATTATTTAGAGGTATGAGGCTAGACTGGTTGGATAAAAGGCTAGACTGCTTTTTTATGGGGGCAGGTTAGTTCTTTGCAGATCAATTCTGGACAGCTTACGGCTCACCTATCTATTTTCTCTCCGTGTTCCGAATTCCGAAGACAGTCGTGAAGAAGATTGAGGCCATCCAGGGGTGGTTCTTCTGGCATGGGAGTGGGGGGAGATGTAGAGGAGGGCACGACATTAGGTGGAGGAGGGTGACTGCTAGTAAGGAACATGGGGTGATTGGGATCAAGGATGTTGGGGACTTTAATTTAGCTCTTTTGTGCAAGTGGCTGTGAAGATGGGGGTTGGGGATGGACTTTGGGCGCAGCTTATCAGGCAGAGGTACCGTGGCAGGAGGAGAGTTTTTGATATGGACACACGAGCTCTGTTCCAGACTACTCCCATTTGGCACGGTATTTTGACTTATAGGGATATCATCTCCTCCAACGTATGGGCTCGTCCAGGGAAAAGCAACCATTGCCTTTTTTAGAAGGATAGATGGTGCGGCGACTTCACTTTGTAGGCTTCTTTTCTTAGTCTTTTTGCTGTATCGTCAGACTCTCTGGGGTCGGTCGACCGGGCTTTTGACCCCTAACTTTCATGGGGCACTTGGGCGCCGACTTTTAAGAGGGACCTCAAGACTGACGAGATGGAGCAGTTCTAGGATCTCTTACTCCTCCTCGACTTCGCCCTGCACTCCCACAGGGAGGATGCATGGACTTGGAGATGGGGTAGGGAGGGGACGTTCTCTGTTAGGTCCGCCTACACTATCATCTTTGACGGAGGGGTGTGTCATGGTTTTGCCCCACAGGTCTGGAGGCCGAGGAGTCTGTTGAAAGTGAAGCTCCTGATTTGGAGGATTTCCTACAGGCAGGTTCTCACTCGAGATAGGCTGCTTTAGTTCATCTCAGGTATTCAGCCGACCTGCTGTTTGTGTGATCAGGAGGACGAGACCCTGAGCCACCTGCTTGTAGGATGCTCTTACCTGCGGGAGGTGTAGGAGGGGTTGGTTACGAGAGCCCGCTATGCAGTTGACCGTCAGAGGGAGGTGCAACACTTAATTAGGTCTTGGGGCAGGTGGTGGCCTGTCAGAGGTGATAGTATCATATGGTGGCTGATCATGCTTGCTACTCTTTGGTCTTTGTGGGGTGAGAGGAACAATAGGATCTTCATGAAGGAGGCTAGAGCTGAGGACTCTCTTGTATCTTTCACTTGTACTAGGGTGTGGGAATGGGCGGAGTTGCTTTGTAATGTGCATTCTCTCAACTCCTCACTCTTTGTTTTGTTGGGGGGTTGGACTGTCACACACTGTCTTGGTGTATTTACAGGGATTTTTGGGAGCTCATTGACTATACTTCTACATCCCTTTTTTTGATTTTATACAATTAGTGATACTACCCACTTGCAAAAAAAACTACATTTATTAGAATTATATTGCGAGCTGATTGAGCTAAGCGTGGTGAAGTTGAGGCTCAGCTTGTTTAAGAAATTGAGCCTCACATCAAGCTCGGGCTTGGCTCATTTAATTAAACGAGTCAAGTGGAGTTGAGCTAAAGTTGAGCCGAGCACAAGCAGCTTGCGAGTAGCTCGGCATATTGCCATCCCCATTATGGAGCACTTTCTTTAATTGGACTTTTTTGTTATCTATGTCAGCTCAAGATACTTGAACTAAAGGCCACTGGATTGTAACATGTCATGTGTTTTATGGTCCAACCTTTCATATAAATCTCAATGAGAAGTTATAAATCTGAACCTTTGGTGGAATGGTGATAGTATAGAATAGAAGAGATGAAAGAAACATGAGTGGAATGTATTGGTCATTTCAATTCAATCTTTCTTTACCATTGTTTCTATGGGGGGTCTTCAGTTATGTTTATCTAGAGCTAGGAATGGTCCGCCACTAACATTTAAACTTTCAATTGACCCACCCTCATAGCAGTTATCTACATACTGTAGTCTTTTTGACAAGAAACACTGTGATGGATGAGGATTGTTGCCATTGTAGGACAAATTGAAGAATTTGGCAGTCTTATTCTGTATTGCCTCATTTGACACATTTATACCAGTTATGAGAACACATCGAGGATGTTAATTCCTTTGAAGAGGGAATGCATGAAATAATTGATAATTCAGTCAAGTGCCCCATCAGGATAGACAAAAATAAAGGTTAGCAGTTGTTAAGCCTGCATTTCCTTCTGCTAGAGAGGGTTATGGATATCTTGTAGTTGATGTTAAAGGCAAATATAGATCTGTGAGCACTGTTCTTCATTTGGTACTCTTTTTGATAGAACCCAAGCCAACCTTGCACTCCTATGAGAATTTCCTCCTCTCTACCCTGCTAGGGTAGCCAGCCTTCTTGAGGGCACATGCCAATGGGGAAATTTGGTCGGAAATTCCTGAACAATTACTCCTTTTTCTTGGGGTTGGGCCACAAAAGAAAGCCAGCTCATTTAAATAATCCTAGCCTGTCATCTTCATGGGGCCGAGCTCGGGCTCAGTTAGGTCCAACCCTAGGCCTGGTTCCATGAGGACAGCAAGGCAATGCCATTAGATTAGGGTTCGTTTTTCCTCTTTTGTTCCCATTACCTCCTCTTCCCGTATGTTGCCACCAACCATTTCTTCCTCCGTTGGTGAGGACACGCGTCACACTTTACGACGGAGTACACGGATCTCGCCGGCATCCCTTTGGCTCGGCGACCAGTTGACAGAAGCGGAGCTATCATCACTTATTTTATGCTTTGGGCCATGTTGGGCCTTGGTTTAGTCCGTGTGTGGACAATTTTCTTTCAGTCATGGACCTTTTTTAGGCCAATTAGGCTTTATTTGTGTTTTGTAGGCTTGCTAGAGGCTAGGGGGGGTTATTGGGCCACTTCTTGGCTCACTTCTCTGGCCCACGAGGGCTGCCCACCTTTCCCATCCCCTGGGCCCACCTTGGGAGGCGCGCCTTGGCTAGGGTTAGGGTTGGGGGCGGACCATTCCCTCCCCTCTTGGAGGGAGTAGCAGCCGCCCTTCCCCCCTTGCCCCCTCCCTCTTTTGGCCGCCCCCCCCCCCACCTTTCACTCCTAGAATCTAGGAGATTTGAATGCCTTCCCCGGTTGTGGCCGCCCCCCCCATCTCCTTTCCCCCTTGGCTAGGGTTTAGACCTAGCATTTTCCCCATCCCATATAAAAGACCTTGTATTTTCTTTTCAAAGAATTAATGAAGAATTTTGATGCTTGAGTGCTCGTGTGGAGTGCCACATTGCGAAAAGGGGCGACCCCTTCCTCTTCCTCTTCCTTGAGGGTGCGACGCCCTCACCCCCTCTCCAGTCCTTGGGTGCGACGCCCAGGGGTAGGAGATCTCCCCAAGGGATTCCAACGCCAGCAGCCTTCAACCATCGTCCACGGCGACGAGTTCGGTGGAGCGACGGTGCACGCAGGATCGTCTTCCTCTTCCCCGGGCGTCCCTGTGCTGACAGCAGATTTGGTGTCCAGAGATCGGTCCGGTGCGTCCGTTTCCCGGCAGCGTCTCATCCAAGTTTCTTCACGACTTTCGTACCCCTTCCAGTCATCTTTCCAACCCCACCGGCCTTGGCCAAAAATTCCACCCACAGAGAAAGTTGTCTTTACAGACACTTTCGTCGCTCTGTCTGCCTCCCTGGCAGTCTCACCTGTGATCCGAGACGACTTGGGTCACCGTTTGCATGCCTCTCCTTCCACCAAACACCGCCAGTCCCTTCATAACATTTGTTCCCCTCCCAGTCACGAATCCAACCCCTCTGGCCTCGCCTTCAAACTCCATCGGGGTAAACTTTTGTCTTCAAGCACACTTTTAGTGCGCAATCCTGCGCTACAGTACCCGAGCGGGACTGTCAGCAGAGGGCCTCCAAAGGGGGTACCACTTCCCGTCCTCGGATCGATCCGCAACTTGGTAGGTCGACTCCTCACATCCCACCACACCTCCAGTAATCATCTCGGGCCAGAACTCCTTCTGTACCCTTGCGCCATCACCACCCCACCCACGGTCACAGATCAGACTGCCCTGAAGTGCTGTCTGTGCACCCCTGTTGTCACCCCCTTCGCACCCAATTCCTCCACAGGACCCCATCTGCCACCACTGCCCCTGGAGAGCCGCCCCTGTCAGCCTTCCACCAGAGAAGACGCCGCCACAAACGCTGTCCGGACGGCCGTGTACCAGCGCCATCTCTGCCCGCTGTCACAGGGACCAGCCAGCAACCTCTCGTCGGACCGACATCCTCCCTCGAGGCTGTAGCAGCAGCGTGGCCCCTCCATCCGGTCCGGCATCCCAGCAGTGCCCGCGGCGACGTGGACCTCCTCCTCAAAGGCTACTACAGGAGCGATCGGCATTGCGAGGGTCGGCATCCGGCTTCATCCCCGACCTCGGCTGCTGCCCGTCAACCCGTGCGCCGGCCGCCCCGTGTGTAGTTGTGGTTGTAGCCTATTACCTCCCTGCGAGGAGTGGGCCCTTTTGATGTTTGTATTAGTTTTCTCACGCGTGTATCGGGGTGGTTGGACTCGGCCGGGGTTCCTTCCCCACGCCTAGGCGTGGAGGTACGTGTCTCGCTCCCGCCCGTAGTACTTGCTTATCACGTATATGATTGATTGTGCCGCGTGAGTGAGTGTAGGGTCTAGCTAGTTTCATTTATTACTGCTGGTTGAGAGAGAGAGAGCGGCCTTTTCCCTTGGCCCTAGTCGAGCACCGAGCTCGGACTAGATTCCCGTGTCGTCCAGCGGCTTCTCGCCCGTTGTGACCCCGTCGCGCCTCCCTCCGTGGGACGGCCGTGGTTCGGAGTTCTGTTGAGAGACGCCTCCGCCCGGAGGGATTTCACGTTAGTCGGTCATACCGGCTTGCCTTGTCTCGTGCGCGTGCTGGTCGCGTTCTTTAGCGTCCTAGGTTAGCTAGCGAGTCAGTTGTCCCGCATCAAATTTTGGTATCAGAGCCTAGGGAACCAGTTTGTTCTAACAAATTGGGGTCTTAGGTCATTCGAGTCTTTAGGTTGTCTAGGGTGCAATTGAGGCCTTAGAGTTATCTAGGTTGCATTGAGTCTCTTAGTTCATCTAGGTAACCCACCATTGCATTGTAATGTTAGGTTTGTGTCTAGTTAGAGTTTTGTCCTTGTCTCGTTGAGTCTTGCATGTCCAGCTCTGCGCCAACCCCATGGTGGTTCCTCGAGCCCACATGTCAGATTAGTCATCCCTATTGGCCCGATTCGATGCTCTTATGGTACGACCTCTAAGTGTCGCCCCTACCACTCAGTCGTCGGGAGACCCGATCCCTATACCGATGACCGAGTCATTCCAGCGCCCTGTCATGTCCACTGCCATCCTACCTAATGGGATGCATACGGAGATCGACTTCATCAGTAGGGTGTCGTCTAACTGTGTCTCACAAGACATTGTTGAGTCACTCTCTAAGACTGGGGAGATTGTTCTCCGTGATGGTTTAGCTTTTATCGAGTTCCAACGGTGGTTTGGCCCCGTTAAATATTTCGATGGCGCTTGGTGCAAGATCAGCACACTTGCTGGTCCATGCATCATTTTAGGGCGAACTTGGTTGGAGGAAAGAAGTGCGACCATCGACCTGGATAGGAGGACCTGCACCCTACACCCATCTCACCTTCCCGGTGAGTTTGTCTTCCATGACGGCGTTACGCCGACCACCTCCATGTCATCAGCTGGGTTTGTTCCTGTGAGTTACGAGGCTGAACAGGAGTTGATGGAGGAGTACCTAACTGAGGTTGAGGAGTTAGGGAGTGACCCCCTCCACATCATAGAGGACTCAGTTTCCACTCCCGAGAGAGAGGCTTCACCCTTAGACCCTCATATAGAGACATTCTTACCTTCCGAGGGTGAACTGGTCATTGGTGAGTCTTTAGCTAGCTGGCTAAGGGAGGGTCCACTTCTAGATATCGCCATTCCTTGCTATACACCCATGGGACCAGCCCTCCCAATAATACCCCTTAACTCCTTTCACACCACTTTTCGGTCCTTCTGCTTTCTTGAAAATGTGAAGGACTTCCTTAGGAGTTTAGATTATCAATGGGAGTTGACTTATATGTTGACCTTAGGGTCTGACCAACCCTATAGTCATAGCTTTACACTCCCTGCTTTGGGGTCTATTACCTCGGTCTACACCATAGGACATATCACATCCGAGGTCCTTTTATTATTTCCCATACCCATGGAGGTTGATTTTGTCCCCGCTTATGGTTTCATGGTCCCGAGGGAGGAACCTTGCCTTCCTTGCCTTCCTCATGAGCCTCTTGCCCCATACATGAGAGTGCCTGAGGGTGATTATCTGCACCTGGGCGAATGTCGCACATGGGCAAGTATTGTGAAGGGACCTGTCGGGAGGGGTCATCATTTCTTTGACCCTTTCGATCCCCTCCCTAGTGAGCCTCTCGACCCATATTCTTTTCCCCACCTTGTCGAGGAGGTCCACTATCATACACCACCTAGGCCTTCTAGTCAACACCTCACCTTACCGGCATCCAGATGCCCGAGCTTAGGAGGCCAGGGACACAAGTCTCTTCCCCATGTTTCTTCATGTCCACCATCATATAGGGGTTTGTCTCATATAGGGAATGCCATGAGTGAGTTTGGGCAATTTAGTCCCCATGAGTCTACCACATTCCGTAGGACACCCATGCATGATAGATACAACTTTGGTTGTCCTGGTCCTCCCCACGTTGTCAAGTCTGGTAGGTGTCATAGGCCTATTAGATCCATATTTGGATGTCCAGGACCACCCCTGCATTCATATAGGTATGAGTCCACACAGCTAGTTCGGAGTCTACATCATCATCACCATCTTGAGGCCAGCAACGCACGTTATGAGGATTTAGCTGATACGCATCGACGCACCCGTGAGTTCCGCGAGGGAGAGTATGTCATGATCAGGGTCAGACCTGAACGGTTCCCTTCGGGGGCCGTAAAGAAACTCCAGGACCGCGGTGCCGGACCCTTCCGAGTTCTGAGGCGGATTGGGTCTAACGCGTATGAGATTGAGCTGCCAGATGATTATGGGATCAGTTCGACGTTCAACGTCTCTGATCTGGTGGCCTATCGGGATCCAGCAGTGATTCCCAGTGAGCTTCTTGGGCCTCCCCTTCCTGTTGTGAGCGATACACCTTCTGAGAGTCCACCTCCTACAGCCCCATTACAGAGACGCGAGCACATCGATTGTATACTGGATGAGCAGGTGACCACCACCAGGAGCGGGGCCTACCAGCGCTTCCTAGTGCGTTGGAGAGGGCGCCCTGAGACAGACGACACCTGGATCACGCGGGGAGAGCTGGAGCGGATTGATCCGGACTTGCTGGAGCGTTACCTGAGCGACCGTGACCCTTACTCGACGGGGTCGAGTTCTTCCCACCCGGGGAGAATTGGTGAGGACACGCGTCACACTTTACGACGGAGTACACGGATCTCGCCGGCATCCCTTTGGCTCGGCGACCAGTTGACAGATTAGCGGAGCTATCATCACTTATTTTATGCTTTGGGCCATGTTGGGCCTTGGTTTAGTCCGTGTGTGGACAATTTTCTTTCAGTCATGGACCTTTTTAGGCCAATTAGGCTTTATTTGTGTTTTGTAGGCTTGCTAGAGGCTAGGGGGGGTTATTGGGCCACTTCTTGGCTCACTTCTCTGGCCCACGAGGGCTGCCCACCTTTCCCATCCCCTGGGCCCACCTTGGGAGGCGCGCCTTGGCTAGGGTTAGGGTTGGGGGCGGACCATTCCCTCCCCTCTTGGAGGGAGTAGCAGCCGCCCTTCCCCCCTTGCCCCCTCCCTCTTTTGGCCGCCCCCCCCACCTTTCACTCCTAGAATCTAGGAGATTTGAATGCCTTCCCCGGTTGTGGCCGCCCCCCCCATCTCCTTTCCCCCTTGGCTAGGGTTTAGACCTAGCATTTTCCCCATCCCATATAAAAGACCTTGTATTTTCTTTTCAAAGAATTAATGAAGAATTTTGATGCTTGAGTGTTCGTGTGGAGTGCCACATTGCGAAAAGGGGCGACCCCTTCCTCTTCCTCTTCCTTGAGGGTGCGACGCCCTCACCCCCTCTCCAGTCCTTGGGTGCGACGCCCAGGGGTAGGAGATCTCCCCAAGGGATTCCAACGCCAGCAGCCTTCAACCATCGTCCACGGCGACGAGTTCGGTGGAGCGACGGTGCACGCAGGATCGTCTTCCTCTTCCCCGGGCGTCCCTGTGCTGACAGCAGATTTGGTGTCCAGAGATCGGTCCGGTGCGTCCGTTTCCCGGCAGCGTCTCATCCAAGTTTCTTCACGACTTTCGTACCCCTTCCAGTCATCTTTCCAACCCCACCGGCCTTGGCCAAAAATTCCACCCACAGAGAAAGTTGTCTTTACAGACACTTTCGTCGCTCTGTCTGCCTCCCTGGCAGTCTCACCTGTGATCCGAGACGACTTGGGTCACCGTTTGCATGCCTCTCCTTCCACCAAACACCGCCAGTCCCTTCATAACATTTGTTCCCCTCCCAGTCACGAATCCAACCCCTCTGGCCTCGCCTTCAAACTCCATCGGGGTAAACTTTTGTCTTCAAGCACACTTTTAGTGCGCAATCCTGCGCTACAGTACCCGAGCGGGACTGTCAGCAGAGGGCCTCCAAAGGGGGTACCACTTCCCGTCCTCGGATCGATCCGCAACTTGGTAGGTCGACTCCTCACATCCCACCACACCTCCAGTAATCATCTCGGGCCAGAACTCCTTCTGTACCCTTGCGCCATCACCACCCCACCCACGGTCACAGATCAGACTGCCCTGAAGTGCTGTCTGTGCACCCCTGTTGTCACCCCCTTCGCACCCAATTCCTCCACAGGACCCCATCTGCCACCACTGCCCCTGGAGAGCCGCCCCTGTCAGCCTTCCACCAGAGAAGACGCCGCCACAAACGCTGTCCGGACGGCCGTGTACCAGCGCCATCTCTGCCCGCTGTCACAGGGACCAGCCAGCAACCTCTCGTCGGACCGACATCCTCCCTCGAGGCTGTAGCAGCAGCGTGGCCCCTCCATCCGGTCCGGCATCCCAGCAGTGCCCGCGGCGACGTGGACCTCCTCCTCAAAGGCTACTACAGGAGCGATCGGCATTGCGAGGGTCGGCATCCGGCTTCATCCCCGACCTCGGCTGCTGCCCGTCAACCCGTGCGCCGGCCGCCCCGTGTGTAGTTGTGGTTGTAGCCTATTACCTCCCTGCGAGGAGTGGGCCCTTTTGATGTTTGTATTAGTTTTCTCACGCGTGTATCGGGGTGGTTGGACTCGGCCGGGGTTCCTTCCCCACGCCTAGGCGTGGAGGTACGTGTCTCGCTCCCGCCCGTAGTACTTGCTTATCACGTATATGATTGATTGTGCCGCGTGAGTGAGTGTAGGGTCTAGCTAGTTTCATTTATTACTGCTGGTTGAGAGAGAGAGAGCGGCCTTTTCCCTTGGCCCTAGTCGAGCACCGAGCTCGGACTAGATTCCCGTGTCGTTCAGCGGCTTCTCGCCCGTTGTGACCCCGTCGCGCCTCCCTCCGTGGGACGGCCGTGGTTCGGAGTTCTGTTGAGAGACGCCTCCGCCCGGAGGGATTTCACGTTAGTCGGTCATACCGGCTTGCCTTGTCTCGTGCGCGTGCTGGTCGCGTTCTTTAGCGTCCTAGGTTAGCTAGCGAGTCAGTTGTCCCGCATCATCCGTATTGCTTCCCTTCTCTTTTCTTGTCTTCCCCACTCCATCTACCCCCTTCTCTTCTCTTCTCTATTAAATGGTGACAAAGCAGCAAGTATGTAGTCAGCAGTCCGCAACAATGGTGACTGTGTGAAACATGGATCGCATGAAGCAAATAGCAATGGCTGAGTAGCGAACAGCAGCAGCAGAAAATGGTGATAGGAGGTGGCATGGTGGCAAAGGACTATTGGCTGTGGGCCTGTGGCACAATGGTGAACAACGATCATTGGCAAATAGTGTGACACGACAGCAAATGGCAAAGACACAGCAGCGAACAGCAGCAAACAGCGATCAGGAGGAGCATGGCAGCAAACTAGCTGACAGACTGTGCAAGCCACTTTCTTCCCATGGGCTGGGCTTTCCGTGCCTATCCCTGGTTGTGCTGTGGGCTATATACATAGTAGACTTCCAGGCCACTGGTGAGGCCCAGGCCAGCTGAGGTAGCACCAGGCTGGGTCTGGACTTGGTCCAGCCCCGACCCATTGACACCCCTAGTTGATAGTGGAAGCCAAAAACGGTCCAAGCTTTTATGTAGTTGGTCTTTCAAATGAGATTCTAATAATAATTAGAGGTGGCAATGGGTCGGGTTAGGTTTGGGTCATAAATGGAGTCTAAGAAAGTTTGCTTGACCCTAACCCGACCAGACCCAGCTTCGGTTCAGACTTCAGAGCATTGTGACTTATACCTGACTTGGGTCAAGGTGGGTCATGCTGGGTCAGAACAGCTTAGAGTTAAATAAAACAGGGGTCAGACCGAGTTGGGATGGGTTTTGGTCAAATTTTATGACCCTAACCTAATCCGAGGAAATGTACATGTCAAAATGACTCGACCTGAAATTGACCTAGTCCTCAAAAGTTTTGACCCTAACCTGCATTTTTAAAGGCTGGGTTGGGTCACGTCAACAGGTCGGATTAGAATTTGCCAGGTCTAAGAATAATCATGCAGAAGGAAATGGAAGCCAGACTGTGACATTCTCTGTTCATTCTGTGGTCTTGCAAGCTTGTGACTTCCAAATCCTCCAAAATCCATCAAGGCCATGGTAGAGCTATTGGACCAAAGCGAACTCTTTCCATATTTAAACTTGCAAACTTGTATGGTTGATTCATTCAAAGCATCATCATTGTCAGTTAATAAAGGTCTCCATTCATCAAAGGGATGTCATGAACACTTGCCGAGGCCAGTGAGGATGGTCCAGCTTTTTGAACCTTACATGTCAAGCCCCTTGGACAGAATCTGAGTCAAATTTCAATATTCAGTCCAAAAGGCTCTTTAGAAACAAAACCACACCTCTTACCAATGAATTTCCAAAAAACTTTCCACCAGCACTCTGCTTACACATTAGAAGACAAGGTGGGTGCACAATATGCACCACCAATCCTGATATGCTTCTCCTTCTCACAATAAGATGGACATGGATATCAGAAATATAGTAGGCTTGAACTTCTGTGATGGCTTGCACTCGTCTGATGTCTTCTCTTAGAAACTGACAACCAAGTTCCACACATGGCGGACCCACCTGTCTTCAATGTCTAAACTGTCAGTCATGTTGTTCACATTTCGCCCCTAGTGTCCAACCCCACACCCCCCCAAACAAAAAGGTTAGTGGATTGTACCACCAATTTTATATCATAAGCAGAGGTAATACAATCCAAAGAGGAGAGATTCCTCTACCCCAAAAATAATCACAAGACATTGAGCGTTGTTGAACTCACGGAAATAAATGAATAAATAAGTAAGTAAATATTTAAATATTTCCCCTTTGAAGAAGAAAATACAGATTCTTAGTTATTTAGGTAGTGGGTATATTATTATTCCCGCGAATTTAGGTTTATCAGACGATTAGGGATCGGGTACTGGACAATTCCCCACCGACCGCAGTCGGTGTTTATTTACATCGGTACAAGTCCGAATACCCTTGATTAACTGCCAAAGAAAATCCACCGTTTACATAAAGTTAGCTGTGATGCTGAAGGCATTGCCCTGAGTACTAAATCATGCGAGGCGGTGCCAAGTATTGAAAACGTTTCAGGAAGGACTACGGGCTTAACCGACGTAGTTACGAGGATCGAGGTAGATCCTCAAATTCGTAATCTCAAGGCTCAAGACCTCTATGTGTTGGCTATTCGACCTTTATGAGGTTAACTGAGGCTCGAAACTTCATACTTATCTTCGCATGATGCGAAGAATGGTATTTCACGACTCAAACATTCACAGGAATTTGTAGAGTCATGCTCACATGGCCACTAGTATATTTCATAAAATGTTATAAAGTGTACAAGATATCATAGGTACATTTCATGAGTACAGATTTGTTGACTAGTTTTTCCGATTGCACATGATCTTTCAGTCATAGGCAGTCAAGATTTTGGTCGTACATGACCTTTTGCTCACAGGCAATCAGGGCAATTTCAGACCTATCACGAGTATTTCTACATTTTTCCACTTTGGTGGTATTTCTGCAATTTTCCCTGTCATGAGGGATATTTATGCAATTTGTCCAGACCAAAGAGATTTTGGTGACTTCTAGACTGAACAAGGATTTTGGTACTAGGCGCAAGTCCCTCGTTGGGGAAGACCCGTTGACCAAAGACTCTCGGGGGATTGCTTCCCCCTTCTTAAGCTCTCATGAGCCGGGGCCCGGCTTAGCATGTCCACCAGTGCAACGTCGGGGATCGACATGATGTTCATAGACAATCACGGCTTTAGTTGTACAAGACCCTTTTGCTCGGAGACAATCGGGGTTTTAATTGTACATGATCCCTTGGCTCATAAACAATTAGCACATCACCGGACTTTAAAGATTTCTCCACATAGGGAGATTTCCTCTAGATTACACAATTCACAAAAGGGTTGTGATGCACATGGGGTTTGTAGCATACCCTCACAACACAACCACAGTCACCACACGAGCACAAAACCCAATTAGATGGGCCTTCAAGAGAAACACAAGCACCAAACACTCTATCTCTGTCTACGCTCCTCTTCCTGCTCTTTCTCCTCTCTCTTCAAATGGACCCCACTGGGGGGTATTTATAGAGTCTCGAAGGACTCTGGCAGTTACACCCCCCACCCGGGCCAAAGCATAGGATTTTGGAAGTGGTTCCAGGGCTAAAATACTCCTTGGGGAGTTGGAACTGGGGCAAAAAACCCCCCTTGGGGTGGACCCGGGGCAAACCCACCCAAAGGGAGGGTGGACCCGGGGCAAACCCCAAAAAGGGGGTGGACCCGGGGTAAACCCCTAAAAGGGGGGTGGATGTAGGCCCTTACAACCCTTTACGTTTGAAATTGGGTTATTTTCTCCTTGATTAAAGGATTGTGATTGCTGTTGCCAACAATTCTGTTTGCTGCTGATGCAGCATTTATGCGCTACTACTGCAGCATTTATGTGCTGCTGTTGCATCTGTCTGATGCTGCTATGGCAGCTGTCCGGCTGCTGTGGAAGCTGTTGGGCTGCTGCTGTAGCTGTTCTTTTTAGCTGTTGATGTTGCTATTGCTACCAAGTTGCTGCTATTCTTGTACTGCTGCTGCTGCTACCAAGTTGCTGCTGCAGCTATCAAATTTGCTTGCTGCTATTGCAACAGTTATGTACTGCTGTTGCAGTTGTTGCATTGCATGAGTTGCTGCTGCCACCCCTGGGTACTGCTGCTATTACATGGCTGTTGGAAAGCTGCTGCTGCCTTGGAGTATTGCTGCCACTCCTGGGTACTGCTGCTATTACATGGCTGTAGCAAAGCTGCTGCTGCTTTTGAGTGTTGCTGCCACCCCTGGGTGCTGCAGCTGCAGCCCCTGTACTGCTGCTATCATGCTACTAATGCCACCTATGTTAGCATGCTTTATACTTATCCTTAATTAAGGACCCAATGTATTACACACTAACTAGGGTAGAATGCTTATTCAAGGTTTAATCAGCCTCATTTGGGCTTTATGTTTAATCAGACCTCAAAGCCTTTTAATCAAGTGTTTAGGGTGGACCCGGGGCAAAAACCCCCTTGTGGGGGTTGACCCGGGGCAAATCTCCCAAAGGGGGAGTGGACCCGGGGCAAAACACCCCTTTTGGGGTTGGAACCGGGGCAAATCTCTCAAAGGGGGAGTGGACCCAGGCCAAAACACCCCCTTTGGGGTTGGAACCGGGGCAAACCCCCCTTTGGGGGGTGGACCCGGGGTAAACCCCTGGATGCAGACTATTTCAACCCTTCGTGCTTCAAATTGGGTTAATTTCTCCTTGATTAAACGGTTGGGATTGCAGTGCTGTTTCTCTGAGCTGCCACTGCAGCCCTTGAGCTGCTGATACTGCTGTTGCAGGGCTACTGTTATTGTATTTGTTGATGCTGCTGCAACTGAGCTACTGCTGTTATGCTGCAGAGCTGCTGCTGCAGCCCTTTGTGCTGCTACTGCAGTTGCAGAACTGCTGCCATTATATGGCTGTTGCTGTCACTAGGCCTTGTGCTGCTACACTGCTGTTGCAGGGCTGCTGCCATTATATGGCTGTTGCTGTTATGCTGCTAATGCTGCAGCTAGTGATGGAAACTTAGGCAGTTTTAAGTTAACATATGATGCAACTTTAGCCAGGTATCCATCAATAAGTTTTCCAAAGTAGACTGGTCTAGCTGCATCCCAATTCTTCTCTCCAAGTTTGACATGCAAGTAGGGCTAGCTTTCAAGATCATTGCAGTTCTTAGCAAACCAATCAAACAAATTGGTTGATGTAACACCCTTTCACATTGGCAATAGGTTAATCATTTCCTCAAGAAACATTTTCTGTTCTCCTTCAGAAAGGGCATTTTTTGCATAGAAAGATAAAGAACCAGCAATGATCTCCATATCACCAGTCAAACTAGCATTCCTTGACCTGGCACCAGTGCTTATTCCATTCCATAGAACACTTCCACCAGGGCCCTGACATATGGAAGATACCATGGGTTCTTGATGTATCGGTGGGAGTTATGATAATTGCAATTGCTTCTGGTATCATGATTTGATGTGAGGAGTGAGTGTGAAGATCAATTGATGACATAAAGTCTGTGTTGGGTGCATACGAACCCACCCAAGGGGAAAAGGGGAGTGTTTGTCCCGAATGTCAAATATTCCCTCTTCATTTGTAGTCTGACATGAATCAGAAGTTGACTCCTACTTTGGAATTATCAGAAAGACTCTGCAGGTTTGTAAATTTTCTTGCTGTGTTGTACTCTGCAAGTTTCAAAAAGCAGTCTAGCATCTTTACAGGAATATGCAAATGCTGATAAGCATTAGAATTCGAACCCTCCTGCATACTTGCAGGCCTTGGACTCGGGTCAGCTACTTTCGAAGGAGGTAAAGCAGGCACTTCTTGGACATAAGCAAGGAGTGGAGGAGGAGAAGGTTATTTAATTAGTTGAGCAAAATTCTCTTGTAGAAGATCATTAGGCAAAGTATGGGATTCCCAGCAGAGAGTGACCATCTACCTTCATCCAGGGAAAGAACAGATTCCATAGCAGAACTGTTTTCTGTCAAAACACCTTTCATCATGATACGATCATCTCCAGTCTGCTTCAGACTAGATGCCACAGCTTGTGCTAACTCAACATTACCATGATACTGGATCCTTATACCAGTACTTGGTCCTTCTGCCCTCAACACCAAAAGCCACTTTGTTATAGGCACCCAAGTGATGTAAAAACATGTGAAATCTGTGGATGCCCCCTCCCTTGCTTTTTTTTTAAAAATCCATGGGCTAATAGAGTGGACCCGGGGCAAATAAGCCCCCTTGTGGGGTTGGAACCGGGGCAAAGCCCCTTGGAGGGGGTTGACCCGGGGCAAACTCCCCAAGTGGGGGGGTGGACCCGGTCCTAAACCCCAAAAATAAGTGGAAAAAGGGTGGCTTCCCCTATAAATAGCCCCTCTACTGTTCATTTCTCACATGAGAGAGGGAAATTGATGTTTCCCACCTGTGTGGTGGTTTGGTGATTTTGTGCTAGGTGGGGAATTTTTATACCAATGAATTTCCCTTCCTAACTCATTTCAACCACATGTATTGTGGAATTTAACCACTTGTGGATGCCCTTTCCTCTACATGCTTTGAGGAGTTAACAAATTGACTCAACAAGCGTCTTCAGGTCCTTATACCAATCAGGTAAAGATACCCCAAGAATATATCTATCCCAGTTATATAAAAAGTAAATAACATTTCTCCCCTGTTAAACTAATGATATACCTCCGTTTACTTGTTAGAAGTTACAGCTCAGTGCCACAGACTACTGCCACAAGGCTCCCTCCCAATTGATGGCTTCTAGGGACGGTCAGATGTATGCATCCCACTCCCAACCCCCACCCCACAAAGTTTTGAACCTGTGACCTCCATGTCTCAATGAGCAACTGCATTTCCTTCTAGCAAGTCATCTTTGTGCATTCTTAATGGCCAAAATTTCTGAATTTCAGTTCATGAGTGAAACAACAGGAGGATCAAGTAAGCCACAGATTCCAGAGCAGCTGCCATCTATCTATTTATGTACTCCCAGATTGATTAAATTTATTGTTAGATATTAGGCACTAATCTGAAGACACTGCTACTGGAAGAAAAGGGAGAAATTTAATGAATTTGATCCTTGTTTCTGGCTTAGAATGTGTGTATCTTAATTCTCTATTGTATGTACATGTTTGTCTACCATTAGTGCATTCAAATCTCTTCCAATCCAAGCCATTACATATCTTGTTCCAGTTACCATCATGTGCTGTAAAATAAGTCAAGGTGCTGAGAGCCTCAGATGGATTGCATTGTCCAAGTTCTATTTTATTATTGAAGAATTACATGCACTACCTCTACAATAAAAGATTGTACATCCAAAATGTGGATATGGTTTCATATTGCATATGTTGAATTTGATGATTGCTGGTACAGTCAAGTAATTATGGTAGGCAACATCATATAATTTGAAAACTCCTCAATTCTAGTGTTAAATGTTTTCCTTAACACAGGTTTGTTTTATGTTTCCTGCTATAGATACTGGGGGTGATCGATGGGTATCATACGGATCTCTGGACTAAAAGGAACTAGTATAGGATTAGTTACACCCAGATCATCTTTTAGTTCACATATGCTTGAAGTACATTAAGGATGCCTTTTCTTGATCCTTGTCATATATTCTCACATGGCTATGTGAAATCATCGGCTATGCTTCTTTTTGACTGATGTCGTTCATGTACATCTTGTTGAAAGTGGGCAATGAGAAATGTTCATGGTAAAATTACTTAATACATTCATGGAATTTTTTTGTCCTTTTTTGCATACCCCTTTCACCTGCACATATATACACAAAACACAATTGCCCAACTCCATGCAATCTTGCTTGCAATTTATTTTCATGTGATATAATGTAGCCTCTTATCATACCACATCATGTGTTATTATGTTTAAATGGACATTTTTCACTAATTCTGGTTCCCTGCTTGGGAATGGCCTAGTTCATTCCTGCTCCCTTTGTCTAAAAGATTTAGCTTGAGTTTTCTGTGAAAGATATAATGTGCCTTCACATCAGTAATGATCTGTAACCAGTTTGGATGCCAAACATTACTAGATTATTTGTCCATATAGTCTGAAGAGAATGTTGTTGCTCACCAGTTCCTAGTACCATTGTTCTCATCGGAAAACCTCCTGTTCTGTTGTTTCTTGTTTACACTCATTTTCCAAGATGGATTTCGTCATTTACTATATAGTATTTGATAATCCGAGGAGTCATGCAAACATATTTTATCTTTTGATTCTTTATTTGATATTTACTTGCTTTCTAGTGTAGCTTATCAGCTTACCATTCTCTTTCGTTTCTCAAAAATAATAGTTTCTTTTTGATAGGATTGTTGTTTCACGAGGAAAAATAACGAAAAGATTTGGGTGTTCATTTATTGAATAAAGATGCACATTTGTTTAGCTATTTGATTAGCAAGTGCATGTTATTAATTCCGCGGGTTTAATTTATCAGTCGTTTAGGGTTTGTGTGCTGGATCTTTCCCCACTAACTGTAATTGGTGTTTATTTACATTAGCATAAAGTTCGAACACTTTTGATTAACTGTCTAAGAAAGTCTTTTGCTTCGATATCCATTGTGATGTGTAGGATTTCATCTAATGGTCATGATCTTAATGATCACCCATTAAAGATGCATACTCTTGCAAAGAACTTTGAACACTTTCATTCCTTGAACGTATGTAATTTGAATTACAATTGGTCTTTTGAGACCTTTACATTTGACCCCAATTATACAATCGGGTCTTTTGGTTTACAGTCGATCAAAATTCGACCTTTGAATATGCTTCAGTTTGCAACTGGACCTTTGAATTTGCTTTCGTCCACATTCGAACCGTTGAATTTGAATCTCATTACTATCGAATCGTTGAATTTGCTTTTGTCCCAGATCGGACGGTTGAATTTGAATTTCATCACGATCAGATTGTTGTTTTTTTGAAAGTGGGTAGTACCACTATTGTGTAAAATGAAAGAAGAGAGTATACAAGAAACGACTATTGGACTGTTGGATCCCATTACTATCAAGATCACGCTTACTATCACGATCGGACTGTTGGATCGCCAACATGATCACTATCGGTCCATCGGATCTGCTTTCGATCACGATCTGACCATCAGATTTGTTTCCGGTCGAGATTTGATTGTTGAATTTGCTTCGTATTAAGATTTGACCGTTGGATTGGTTCCTTGTCTCAATCCGACCGTTGAATTTGAATATGGTCAAGATTCGACTGTTGGATTTCAAATTTCATCATGATTAGTTTGTTGAATTGCCAAGATGATCACTATCGGACCGTCAGATTGACTCATGATCATGATCACTCTTTTGCTCGTGATCGGATCATTAAATTGAGTTGATGTCCACAGGTGGGATTCATGCCCAGGGTAGGGTATATTTGTAATTTTTGACCCTTTCTGGCTATTTTTACAGTTTTTGACCCTTTTTGTGTATTTCCACAATTTCTTAACGGCTTGGAGCACTTTTGCCATTTCTTGACTCTCTAGGATATTTATATCATTTCTTGAATTTCCTGGGTATTTCTGTCATTTCATGACAATCTGGGGCATTTATGTCATTAACATACTTTTATGATCACAAGGCACGTGCACAAGTCTTCATGCTTGAATCTCCTTGGCCGCTTCTTGATGCTTGATATGTATTCATTTTCTTGAATTTGTTTCCTAAAATATCCTTTAGGACTTGGGAATAATTCACATAGGGGCATATATGCAACATATCCCCTTTCATGTATTTATGTAGATGTTTAAGTACAAGAACACTTCCTAATGCAAGAACACTTGGGTGATCCTTCTTTGGGCGCTTGGTGCCTCCCTTCTTCATCCTTGGTCCTTGGTGGATGCTTTTCGGGGGCCTTTCTGCAATTTTCCTGCAAGTAGAGGCATTTCCATAATTTCTACATCTTTCAAGATTTTTTTGCAATTTCTCACCAGCAGAGTATTTCTGCAATTTTCCCATTGTCAGGGATATATTTGTAATTTCTGGACTCTTCAGAGTTTTTTCTGCAATTTTCCTGAATATCAGGGTTTTTCTACAATTTCTCACCAACAGAGGGTATTTCTGTAATTTATGGACCTTCCAAGGCCTTTTCTTTAATTTTTCTGAATATCAAGGTTTTTCTGCAATTTTCCTGAATACCAAGATTTTTCTGCCATTTCTTGAGAAATCAAGATTTTTTCTGCAATTTTCTTGAAAGATCAGGGTTTTTTTCCAATTTTTTTGGTCATTTCAACAATTTTTTGAAGTTGCAGGGTATTTCTGCAATTCTTGCATGTAATAGGATTCTTTCCATGATTTCCAAAGTTTTTTCCATGGACTTTTGCTGTTTTTGAAATTTACATGGCTTCTCCATCATTTCAACAACTTTGCATAACCAAAAAGGTATATCCCCAATGATAGGGACATGTATGCAACATACCCTTTGTGGGTTTTTGCAAATAACAAAACCTTCGGGCCTCCAAGCTTTCAACCCTTCAAGAACAGAGGGTATTTTTGTAATTTATAGACCTTCCAAGGTCTTTTCTGTAATTTTTTTGAATATCAAGGTTTTTCTGCAATTGTTCTGAATACCAAGATTTTTCTGCCATTTCTTGATAAATCAAGATTTTTTCTGCACTTTTCTTGAAAAATCAGGGTTTTCCCCAATTGTTTGGTCATTTCAACAATTTTGTAAAGTTGCAGGGTTTTTCTGCAATTCTTGCATGTAATATGATTCTTCCCATGATTTCCAAGGTTTTTTCCATGGACTTTTGCTGTTTCTGAAATTTACACGGTTTCTCCATCATTTCAACAACTTTGCATGACCAAAAAGGTATATCCCCAATGATAGGGACATGTTTGGAAAATGCCCTTTGTGGGTTTTTGCAAATAACAAAAACCTTCAAGCCTTCAAGAAACTCCAAGTCTTCAAGGCCCTCTTTGTTTTTTGAGTGGGGATACCGTGTTCGACCGTAGAGGGTCGAACACCGTGCCCGGGGTCGGTTAGCGCAATGTGTGTGAGGGGAGAGTGTCCCCCCCCCCCCCCCAATTCTCTCTCATCGTATTGTAAACATCCCGACAATTCCGATATCAAAGCGGGCCCAAAAGATCCTTATGCCAAGGTCTCCAGGCCTCCAAGTGTTGAGAGATGCGAGCCCCCTCCAAATGAGCCAAGGCCTCCTATTTATAGAGGTGGAGATGGGCTACCTGAGGGAGATGAAGGGTTTTTCACTTTTTTGGACATTTTAGCCCCTCCGGTTTAGAAAGGAAGTGGGGCAAAAGAGGAAAATAGGAGATTGAGTGAGAGACGACTGGAGGGACCTCCCTCTACATTTGCGCAACCGGAGGGAGGTTCCCTCCGGTGCTACACAACCAGAGGGGCTCCCTCTGGTTGGTGCAAGCGGAGGGGGCTCCCTCCGATATTGCACAACCAGAGGGGCTCCCTCTGATACAGCACAGCCGGAGGGGCTCCCTCAAGTTTGTTGTGCTACCGGAAGAGCCTCCCTATGGTGCTGTGCAACCGGAGGGAGGTCCCTCCGGTTTTGCGCGACCAGAGTTTTTTTTTTTTGCAGAAATTTTAGAGTTCAATAGTTGTCTTATAGGTTGTATTAGGTTGCTACTGATACAATCGCCATTTTTAAATGTTTATGATGTTTAAAACAATGTCTTATCATGCATCCATAGAAAAGGTTCTAAATTACTTTTATTGAAAGTTGTGTTGCAGAAGAAGAAAGAGATCCATATAAGATTCCAACCAAGCACAATATACGAATGGCATTGTTTTGGCTTGTACAAGGCTGCCAACCTGGTGACTCATTGGTGTTTCATTATTCTGGCCACGGTTCACAACAAAGGAACTATAGTGGGGAGGAGGTCGATGGATATGATGAGACCATTTGCCCTTTGGATTTTCAAACACAAGGAATGATTGTTGATGATGAAATCAATGCTGCCATTGTCAGGCCACTTCCTCGTGGGGTTAAGCTTCATGCAATCATCGATGCTTGTCATAGTGGCACAGTACTAGATTTGCCATTCCTATGCAGAATGAACAGGTTTGAAAAGTATCATTTTTTTTCAAATAAGTATTCCTTTTAGACCTAAATATCTTGTTTTTTTCCTAATAGTTAGCTACAGTCCTCAGTCACCCATTCTTTTGCAATATGCTAGTCAGTAAGATATCCAAGGGAAACATTTAAGAATAGGTTAGAGAATGAGAACTAGGAGAGGGTGTTTAAAGAGTCTGGAACAAGCACCTACAGTATTAGCTATCATTCCAAGTCACACACTCTTTTGCAACAATTATGCTACTTAAATACTTGATAGGATACTTATGGGAAACATGTAAGAACAAGTTAGAGAATGAGAATTAGGAGAGGGAGCTTAAAAAGACCAGGAATAAGCTCCTACCGGCAGTGTGGATTTATAGATCTTAAACATAAACAAATCTCACACCTCTAGTCTAAACTCACTGTTAGTGGGATGAAGAAGGGTAATTAATCAAAGGCACAAAATCAGGTACTTAGATCTGCTAGAGTGGCATCCAGTGAATGAATTTGGAGGAATTTTGTAAATAGCATACAATGAGTTGATTATGATATCCAATTCAATTTTCTGTGACATGCAAATGCTTCAAACAGGCTTCATAGTTTATATTCACATTACATCAGCAATGTTACATCCATCCTGAAAAACATGGGCAGATGCACGAAACAGATAAAAGGGGCAGGAGCCAAATGCAACCACACTTGATTAACTGATCAAATGCACATATGATGAATATAAGTTATTAAGTTGGTCTTGTAGCATCTAAGAACACCATACGAAGATATGGATAGATTTATACATCAACAAACATGTTCAGGATAAAGATTAAACTGCTTCCTCTTCCTATGATTTGGATGTATTGGAATATTTTGAGCCATTCAGTTGTCTATTGTGAGTGGGCATCTGTTAGACACTAAAAAAATATATACATACAAATAGCCTTTTGACTGGACATTTCATTAAACACTTGGTTGCATTGGGTGCAACCCATATATGTACATCAGATCTCAAAGGAGCAGTTGCAATCGATGAAGCAGCAAAACCATCAACCCAGTCCTCTAGCCAGGAAGGTCTTCAGGGAAAAAGATGATCTTCGCAGGGGTTTATTGAAACAAAAAAGAGTGGAGTTGTGATCGCTGTTCACACTTCCACACTCAAACGTGAATTCCAATGCAGAAGTAATCATAAGAAGGGTCTGTTTACAAAAGTTGTTGAACCCTGTTCACATTGGGAAACCCCTGTCCCCTCTCTCTTGCCCGATGGGTCTAAGTTGAGCAAAAGAGTGCTATTTGCATATTTTGACAGGGGTTTACACAAAAAAATCCATACCTCTGTTCACATGGAATCCAATGAAATCTGATTTTTTGGGGAAAATTACCTCTATACCCTTGAAATCATTCAAAATTATCCCTATACTCCTACATTTGTCGTATTCATCGTAATACCCCTAAAATCGTTAAGAAAATACCTATTGTGGGCACAATGGATCTTTTCTTAATGATTTCACAGGTATTACAGCAAATATGATAAAGGTAGGAGTATAGGAGTAATCTCACAAGATTTTAGGGGCATAGGGGTAATTTTCTCAATTTTTTAAAATGCTCATTAGTGTCTCCCTCTCTCACTCTCCTTGGAAATTGGGCAGAAGAGAGAGAATGGTATGATTATTTTATTAAAAAAACCTAGGCCACTACCCATCAATCTCAATTTTTTAAGGAAAAAAGGAAAGCCTACTGCTGCTACTGTGCCAGGGAGAAAGGAGGGCTGCTACTTCTGCTGTGCAGGAAATAGAGAGGGAGAGAGGATTTCGAATAATATTAAATAAATATAGAAGAGTACTCTGACTGGCGGTCTCTCTCTTGGATCTTTCTCTGCTGCCCTGGAAAAAAGAAAGAAGCCGATGGGTGAAATAGAGTCCTCATGGGACTTAAATTACCCAGCATTTAATGCTCTGACCAATATAAAAAACAGAAAATAGAGAGAGAGAGAAGGAAGCAGAAGAAAAGGAGCCCGGAGACTCCCTCTTCTACTCACTCCTCTCTCTCTTCCTTCTCTCTCCTGCGCCTCCTCTCTCTCTCCTATTTTTAAGGAGAAGTTATTAAAAAAATCACAAAAGGGGCAGAAAAAGGAAGGCAGAGAGAGGAGAGTCCGGAGGATATCCTCTCACTACCTCCGGGTCTCTCTCTCTCTCTCTCTTTTCTCTCTCTTGCGGTTTTCTCTTCTCTCTCCCTCTCCCCCTTCCTAATTAATAGCAGAGTTAATATAGATTTCTTGGGAAGAAAAAATGCAGAGAGAGAGAGAGAGACTCTTAAGTAGTCAGCCGCCCTCTCTTTCTCTCCTATATTCTCTCTCTCTCCTTCCTAATTAATGAGGGAATTTAATATGACTTAATGAATTTTGAATTGGAAAAAAAAGGGAAAGAGTCCAATTAGGACTCTTAGGGCCTGTTTGACAACCGGTTAAGCCTGGGTAGGGTAGGTTAACCGGGGTCGGGTGAGTTATTCTTTGTTTGATATTTTTTTTCTTAACCGAGGTCGGATAGGGTTAAAGTGCATTAACTCTCCCTAGGAAATAGGTGGAATGAGCTAATCCACCCCGGTTAGGGTTAGGGGTCGGGTGGGCCACCCCGGGTAGGCCACCCGCCCCTAACCTAACCCGTTATCAAACTCGCCCTTAATTTCTGCGCCCCTTATCTCTCACTCTCAAACAGCCCGATGGGCTGTGAGTGGGGATAAATGACAGTTTTCTTGGCGAGTTTTATAAAAAATTTTCCACCACACTCAAAGACCACCTAATGGCTATCAATATTAAATGCCCACATTCTTGGGGGCGTTTTATGAAAATTTCCCACCACACTTGAAGACCACCCGATGGCTTTTGGTCTGGAATGAGAACAAATGCTCATATTTTCAAGGGCTTTTGCATAAATTGCCCACAAGACACAAACCATCCAATGGCTATGGACTTGGGTGGAAGCAAGGGGGGTTTTATATAAAATTTCCCAAGAAACAATAACTGTCCGATGGCTCTCCCATTTCAACTTTCTCTTTCTCTCTCTTCCTTAAAAGGAGGACATGGGCCATTGGGTGGGAGAGGGAAATAAATAGTTAAAGCTCCAGGGATTTTCTTGCAAAAATTCATGATCAGCCCCCACTTTCAAAACCAGCTCAATGGGGTTTAAAAAAATAGAGGTGGTTAACAGTATTTTTTTTTGAACTCAACTGAAAACAGTCCGAAAGGGGACTGTGCATGTAATTTTTCAGGGTCTTTGGAGCCTATAAATAGCCCCATGGGGGTCTCATTTGGGCACAAAGAAACTCTTGACAATGTTACTGCGCCCTCTCTCTCCATCACTCAGGTGAGAGCTGTTAGCGCAGCGAAGAGTGATATAGAAGGGGGGGGGATGAATAGATCACTCCCGATTTAGAAAACTTCAGCGGAAAATCACTACTTCGAAATACAACTCTTCAGAAATAGCTAAACAATATAGCTAATGCAGTAAGAAACTAAGACACAATAATAAGGTGCGATTGGAAGAGGCCGTCCACACACAAACACAATGCCAAGCAGAAGGAGAGCACAAACGATAATAGCAAACCACAGAGGAGACGAGATTTTAAGGTGGTTCGATTGTAGTCCACAATCTACATCCACCCCTCACTCCAACTAGAGTGAGGATTCCACTAGCCACTGTTAGAAAATTGCAGACTCAGTCTGCGAACAATATGCTGCCACACAGCTTGAACAACCAAGGGAAACAAATCCCTCAACCAAACTCAGCTACCCACAGAGCTTGACACCTGGACCTGCTACCAGCAAGACCAGAACCGGAGATGGCTCTCCCTTCCTCCAACCCGGAGGGAACCTGCTAATGACAACCCGTCACTGGCAAAACCAGAGATCACAGATCTCTCTTCCTCTGCAGCCCAGAGGGGAACCGGAGTAACTCTCCCTTCCTCCAAACACTGGAGGGTAACAACTCGAATCAGAGATATGAAGAAATGAAAGGAAAAATAGAAATGTAAACAAGACCAACGATGAACAACAATCGTTTCAGAAAACCAAAATCAAATGTAGCTTCCGAAGAAGCAAATTAGACTCTTCTCTCTCACTCAGACTTTTCTCTCACAGCAATACTCTCAAATCTTTTCTCTCTATCTTCTTTCTGGAACGTGGAGGCTCTCTCTCTCTTTTCTTCTTCTGCTCAGGGATTCTTCTCTTCAGCTTTTTCCTCCAGTTCGATCCATCTAATCGCAGAAGACACCTTTTATATGGCATTCGACCTGACTTTCAGGTCTTCACACGAGTGGGTCTCGTTCCCTCCTTTTCCAGAGCATCCTCGGATCACGTGCCAGGCATCATCCTCGGTTCACGTGCCCAATCATTAACCTGAATCATCTGCAGGCAGAGACAAGGAAATGTGATTAGTTAGTTCAGTCATATATCAACGAATGTATATACTTTAGAAGCAGTAACTGAGTAAGTGTGTACACTGAGAGAGTGTATAGACTTGTAGGTCTTCATGCGACCTCAGTGTATATACTTGCTGAAGAATGCATTATCATAACAGGGGGAATGTGTGGACTTCTGTGAAATGTATGAAGCCATCGAGTGTATAGACTTAGAGATGTCAATTAGGCAAGTGTGTCAAATGTGAGAGTGTATACACTTGAAAACAGCATATAGGCAAGTATGAACGACGAGAGAGAGTATACACTTGAAGGCCTTCAGCGTCCTCAGTGTATAGACTTGAAATCTGATGCATTAACGAGCCTATCTAATGTATAGACTAGAAACATTTGAACACATGGACAATGTATACACTTGGCCTTTGAGGAATGGTGTATTGACTCTGAACGTGAAGGCAGGCTGTATAGACTTGGAGAAAATTGAAGCACTGTATAGACTTGGTAAACCTGAACCAATGTACATACTTGGAACGCCTGAGGACCAGTGTACAGACTTAGAATCAATGAAAGCGTTGGCTGTACAGACTTGCATGAACGATGTATACACTTTGCCAATGTGTAGACTTAGGGTGTAGCTAAAGCAGCGAACGTAGGAATAGGTTGGAACGTATAGACTTACGTTCGATCAGCAATGTACAGACTTCAACTAGGGAAGCTACAGTGCTATGTCTAGATTTAATGATGCAAGCCTTGTATAGACATTGGAACGCTTGAAGCGATGTACAGACTTGGTGAGCGCCAAGCAATGTACAGACTTTGATGAACGCCGCTCGCTGTACAGACTTCGAATCAAGGCATGAATAGTGAATCAATGTCTAGACTTGGATGCCCAAGCCAATGTATGGATTGTGCAGTGCAGCCAGTGTATGGACTTGTACAGTGCAGCGCAATGTACAGACTTTGAAGTGCGACTAGGCAGGATGTGTAGACATTGAACGCAACCAGAATGTCTAGACTTGTTATGAAGCAATGCACAGGCTGTACATACTTGAAGAATGCTTGCAGAAGGCGATGTATAGTCTTGGAAGATGTGAGGCGATGTGCAGACTTTGGCAAAAGAAACGGCTGTACAGACTTTAGCTCAGCAGCGATGTATAGACTTTGATGACTGATGCATGAACAGTACGCCAATGTATAGACTAGGCCAATGAAGGTGTATAGACTTCAGTTGAGCAAGCTACAGTGCCGATGTATGGACTTGACCTCAAGGAATGGCTGTACAGACTTTGAAGGCTTAGCGGAGGATGTACAGACTTTGAATATGAAGACCAATGTACAGACTATGAGAGCTAAGGCCAATGTATTGACTTGCGAAACTGGGGGGTCGACCCATCAGTAAGGGGGGTCGACCCACAACTGTCCAGTCAATGCTGACAGAGTGTAGACATGATCAAGTAGTGCATATCTATCTGACAACCACATGAACTACACAATCCTACATGATGAAGCATGAATAAATCTAGAAATAGTAGATTGATTTATAGTGTGAGACATCATCAAAATCGTAGGGATGCAACAATCTCCCCCTTTTTGATGATGGCAACACTATGAATCAAGCAATATCAAAGCTTAACAAGAAATTAACTGCAGTTTCAACAATCAAAGCAAATTCAAAGCAAGTGAAAGCACAGCCAAATTAAACACTACTGCAGAAGCACTTCTTTCTCCAAAACCACTCCCCCACAACTCACTCTCAGCTCTCCTACAACCCATTCTCAGATAAAGCCATCACATGACAAGGTAATCTCCCCCTTAGTTCATGAACAATACTCCCCCAAAACTCATGACAATACATGATCTACTGATATTGCATAACCTCTCTCCCCCTTTGACATCAGCAAAAGGAAATGCAGAATATATGAAAGTGCTGGAGACATGAAGAAGAAGTACAGTAACTTCTTAGTGCAGAAAGACACAAGCAAGTCTTAAGAAAATAAGTGAGGTGCTAAACTCAAGTGAAGATTCTTGAACTCCAGTACACACTAGAGAAATAGAATTATAGAAAAGTTTATCAGCATACATAGAGTATGATTTAGAGCAGGAGTTAACAAGTATGGTCAGATATAGCTGAACTGTCAACAATCCAAAAAGACAACAAGAGACAAAGTCAAAGAGGTGTTCTCAAGGTATTGAAGACAAGCAATCCATTAGTTGCATAACAACAAGGAATTTTTGAGATGATTTTCAAGAAGATCAATGAGTAAATTAGTAATTCACTCTTTTGACATTAAGGAGACACCTTGATTAGAGGCCTGAATCCCCAGTTACTCAGAGTGAGTACCTCATTACTTCCTCCTTTTTTTTTATTAAAGGAACAGAGTTAGTAATTGTGACTTTTGACATGAGGAAATACCTTGATTAGAGGCCAGAGTCCCCAGTTACTCACCAGCAAGCCACCATTGCTCTGTCATGTCTTTTTCATTCATTTTAAGCATTTGACACCTCATGACATAGGAGAAATATTCATTTCATTGATGAAGCTCCCAGTTTCTCAGTGAACAAAACAAGACATGTTTGTTTAGTTAAGCCCTTGTGTTGAAGAGATGGAATGATTGAAGACAATACCAGAAGGACTATTACTTGAAGTGAATCTTGAAGTCTAGATTTCAAGCTGATTGGGTCAGATATCAAGACATACAGGTTTTGGCCTGAACCAGAATCATTGACAATGTAGGAAGATATACTTTTTACAATTAATCCAGATCTCTGAAGGAATACCAGAGGAAAGATTCTAACTGGACTTTAGTATCACTGACTTATAGACTTAAGAATTAAGTGACATTCTACTGTCTGAGAGAACCACACTAGATCTGTCATGAAAACCAGCAAAGACACACATCTGGTCAATCTTTTTGAATATGTCAAAGAACACTTCCTCTCACAGCTCAACCAGCTCCCCCTTACTCACAGCATTCCTGAAATCTAACCAACAGTCATACAGAACTCCCCCTCACAAAAAGAACAGACTACACGATTAAGACAATTTGTATAAGCCTAATTCTCTTCTCAGTGTTGTGAATTTTTCATTATCCAGAGGTTTAGTGAAGATGTCAGCAATCTGATTATCTGTGCCTACATGAATCAGTTCAAAATTGCTTTTAGAAACCTCATCTCTTATGAAATGATGCCTTATCTCTATGTGTTTGGTGCGTGAATGCAAAATAGGATTTTTGGCAAGATTAATGGCACTGGTATTATCACAATAGATAGGTGTGCACCCCAGGTCTACTTGGTAGTCCTGAAGCTGGTGTTTAATCCAAATTACTTGTGTTCCACAACTCCCTGCAGCCACATATTCAGCTTCTGCAGTGGAGAGGGCCACAAAATGTTGTTTCTTGGAACCCCAAGACACTAAACACCCACCCAAGAATTCACAATGACCACTAGTGCTTTTCCTGTCTAATTTACATCCTGCATAATCAGCATCTGTGTATGCAACTAAGTTAAATGTGTGTGATGCAGGAAACCATAAACCTAGAGAATGAGTAGTTGACAAATATCTGAAAATTCTTTTCACTGCAGCTAAATGTAATTCAGTAGGTCTAGACTGATACCTTGCACACATTCCTACACTGAATTGTATATCAAATCTGGAAGCTGTCAAGTAAAGAAGAGATCCAGTCATACCTCGATAGAGCTTGGCATTTACTTCTTTACCTGTCTCATCTGCATCCAGTGAGGTATTGGTACCCATGGGTGTTGTAATGTGCTTCAGGTTTTCCATACCAAACCTCTTGAACAGTTCCATTGTGTATTTGGTCTGGTTGATGAAGCACCCATCCTCTAGCTGTTGTACCTGCAAGCCAAGAAAGTACTTTAGTTCACCAACCAAACTCATCTCAAATTCAGCAGACATCATTTTAGAGAATTCAACACATAGTTCATGTTTAGTTGATCCAAACACAATGTCATCTACATATACCTGAACTATGAGGAGATCTTTATTTGTACCCTTGGTAAATAAAGTTTGATCTACTTTACCTCTTTTGTAGCCCTTGCTGATCAGAAATTCAGTCAATCTTTCATACCATGCTCTTGGAGCCTGCTTTAGACCATACAAGGCTTTGTTTAACCTGAAAACTTGGTTAGGTTGAGGAGAGAATTGAAATTCGGGGGTTGCTCAACAAAAATCTCTTCTTTAATGACTCCATTTAAAAAGGCACTTTTAACATCCATTTGTTGGAGTTTTATATTCTTTGAACATGCAAAAGCAAGCAACAATCTTATAGCTTCCATCCTAGCAACAGGTGCATAGGATTCATCGAAATCTACACCAAATTCCTGACAGTAGCCCTTGGCTACTAATCTGGCCTTATTCCTAGAAATGATTCCATCTTCATTCATTTTATTTTTGAACACCCACTTAGTTCCTATGATATTAACATTATCTGGTCTTGGAACAAGTTCCCAGACATTATTTCTTTCGAACTGGCCCAATTCCTCACACATAGCATTGACCCAAGCTTGATCAGCCAAGGCCTCTTCTATTGATTTGGGTTCAATTTGTGAGACTAAAGCAATTAAGTCTTCATTATTCACATTCCTAAAATGAGACCTAGTCCGAAGAGGATCTTCAGGATTGCCTATGACATTATCTATCGGATGATCTTTAAGAAATCTAACATTTATTGAAGACTCACCTGCTTCTCTTGGCTCTTCCTGGTTGGGAGGATTTGTTGTTCCACTTGGCTGAGTCTTCTCTTCTTCTTGGTCTTCTAGGAATTCCCCATCATGATTGGAATCCCTGTCAAAATTTTCAATGTTAGAAACACCTTTCTTTTCACTAAAAATAATGTGTGGAGACTCTTCAACCTTTTTGTCTGTTATGTTAAAGACCCTATATGCCCTAGACACTTCTGAATATCCCCAAAAATATTCCAGGGGAGCTTTTAGCTTCAAACTTGTCTAAATCGTTCTTGTCATTGTTATGAATAAAATATTTTGCTCCAAAAATTCTGAAATGAAACAAGTTTGGTTTCTTACCTTTTAGAAGCTCATAGGGTGTTTTCTTGTGAATGGGTCTTACCATGGCCATGTTGATTATGTAAGTTGCTGTATTGGCCGCCTCTGCCCAAAACCTCCTTAGTAATTGACTTTCAATTAGCATGGTTCGGGCCATCTCCACCACAGTTCTATTTCTTCTCTCCACAATTCCATTCTGTTCAGGTGTCCTGGGAGAAGAAAATCTGTGTGTTAGTCCCTCTCTTTCACAAAGATCAGAAAACATGAAGTTTTCAAACTCACCTCCATGGTCAGATTGAATAGAACAGATCTTGTGTTTTCCTTCTTGTTTGACCTTATTGAAAAACAGATTAAACTTTTGAAATGCATCACTTTTATTTGCTAAGAAAAAGATCCATGAATATCTAGAGAAGTCATCTATGATGACATAGCCAAACCTGTTCCCATTAAGACTCTGAGTTCTAGTGGGACCGAAGAGGTCCATATGGAGAAGTTCCATTGGTCTAGAGGACAATGGCTCAGATCTTAATTTGAAAGAATTCCTGGTCTGTTTGCCTAGAGCACAGGCATCACATGATTTTGAAATAGAATTGAATTTAATTCTAGGCATGCCTCTCACTAAATCATGCTTGACCAATTTATTTAAAGTAGTAAAGCTAGCATGACCTAGACGTCTATGCCATTCAAAAGCATCATTTTCAGAATTGGCAGATAAACAAATATTAGATTCAGATTCCTCATCTAGGTCTACCATGTAGACATTATTAATCCTGTTGGCTACAAATTTAACCACATCAGAATTTATTTCAAAGATTTTGCATGAATTATCATCAAACACAACCCTGTGACCCTTGTCACATAACTGACTAATGCTAATCAGGTTGTGTTGAAGACCTTCCACAAGTAGAACTTTTTCAATGGAGTTTGTGGAAGACTTACCTACTGTATCAACTCCAATAATCTTACCTTTGTTCTTTCCTCCAAACTTGACCAGACCCCCTACCTTCATCTCTATCTTGCTGAACTTGGATCGGTCTCCTGTCATGTGCCTGGAGCAGCCACTGTCGAGGTACCACTTGTTGTTTTCAGCTGCCAGGTCGACCTACACAAATAACATCAAGCAGAGTGATTTGGAACCCAAGATGAGTTGGGTCCGAGGACATTATTCAAATCTCTAATCAAATGTTTAGGAATCCAAATTTGCTTCAGCATGGATTTCCTTGGCACCTTTTCTTCTGGTTTATTGAAATTAAGTCCAGCTGGTCTGGAGAAGTAAGCTCTATTCCATTCATTAGGCTTGCCATTCCTAGGATATCTCCTGTAAGTTTGTTGATCAACAGATTTTTGAAGATGATGATCATTTCTCCAGTAGGTCCTCTTTGGACCCATCTGATTGTAGTAATTCCAACTTTTCTTCTGATCCACTTGCTTGGTCCATTTACCATTTATGTTCTGATTGGTAGGCTTAGTGAAATTCTTCACAAAATCCATTCCCATTTTAAATGGTTGACCAGCACTGTTTTTAGAGCCTTCCTTCTGACCTTGAGTTCCCTTACTGCTGTTTGAGCTGGATGGTGTGTCCAGCTTTTCTTTTCCCTTCTCTGGGCAGAAGGTAATGGTTTTGAATTGTAAGGGTCTTTTGTTAGTTGGGTCATAGCCTAGACCCTCCTTATTGAAGTTAACCCTAGCCCCCAGTATAGCATCCAGACTAGATTTTCCTTGGACAAATTTTTCCAAAACTTTCTGTTTGTCTTCCAGCTCCTTTTGAAGGGACTCAGAATTTTTTAGAAGTTCACCATTGACTTTCTTAACTGCTTCATATTTTTCTGAGTTTACTCTACTTTCATTCAAGCTTTCTTCAATTCTTATTTTGAGTTCATTGAGCTGATTTTGACTTTCTTGGTTTTCTCCCTTGAACTTATCATTTTCTTTTCTTAGTGAGGTCATTTCTTCTAGTTGTTCTTTTAGTTTCTGATTTTCCTCACAGACCTGAGTTTGTTCTTCAACATTAGTATTAAATTTTCTTTTAGTACCCTATGCTCTTTACTAAGAGAATTGAACTTATCTAATAACTCAGCATAAGCATCTTCCCAGTCATCAATCGTAAAATTTTCAAAAACATTGGTTACCTCCTCTTCACTGTTTGCCATTAGGCAAATTCCTTCTTCATACTCCTCTGAGGAAGTGTCTTCGGGATCTTCTTCCTCCTCGCTCCATGTGCAGACCATCGCCTGTGGCTTCTTCTTCTTCTGCACCTTTGTGTTCTTCTTCTGGAAGTAGGGACCCTTCTTCTGAAGATCTGGGCATTCGCCTTTCATGTGTCCCTGTTTGTTACAATGATAACAAGTCAGTCTCTTAGGATTTCTATCCCTATGATTGGTAGATTCAACATTCTTGTTAAAGGAGTATGGCTTTTTCCTCCTAAAGGTCTTCCCCTTTCTCCTTAAAAATTTACTGAACTGACGAGTGAGCATTGCCTGCTCCTTCTAGTCGAGATCGGAGAAGCCATCAGACTCACCGCTACTGCTGCTGCTACTGCTACTCTTGTTGTGGGATGCCTTGAGAGCTACATTCTTAGCCTTCCTATCACTTCTTTCACCACCTCCTTTGAAATTAATCTCATAGGTCATGAGGGATCCTATGAGTTCATTCACTGTCAAGGTCGTCAGATCTTTTGACTCTTCAATCACGATGGCCTTAGTGTGCCATGCTGGGGATAAAGATCTAAGAATTTTTCTGACTATATCTGCCTCAGCTAGATCCTTTCCTAGCCCCCTAAGAGTGTTTGTGATCAAGGACAACCTGGCATACATTTCAGTAATATTCTCCTTTGCATTCATCCTAAACAGTTCATACTTAGAGGTGTAGAGGTTTACCTTCGAGGCTTTCACTTGAGCTGTACCTTCGTAGATTAATTGCAGCTCATCCCACATTTGCTTGGTAGTCTTGTAGGCAGATATACGGGCATATTCCTCTGGGTGAACAGCACACTGGATGATGTTCAGCGCCGTCCAGTTGAGTGAAGATAGCTTGACATGGTCATCTGTCCACGCGTCTTCGTTGGGTGGCAGATCATACGGCCCAACAGTAATTACCCTCCACAGCTTGTGGCTCTGTGTCCTGATAAACACTTCCATCCTGTTCTTCCAAAAGAGATAGTTATTACCATCAAAAAATGGAGGACGACTAATGGATTGACCTTCAGCCATGAAGCTTCTAGGACCATTAGTATTTCCCTGACCGTTCGTCCACATGATGCAAACCTGCTCTGATACCAAATGTTAGCGCAGCGAAGAGTGATATAGAAGGGGGGGGATGAATAGATCACTCCCGATTTAGAAAACTTCAGCGGAAAATCACTACTTCGAAATACAACCCTTCAGAAATAGTTAAACAATATAGCTAACGCAGTAAGAAACTAAGACACAATAATAAGGTGCGATTGGAAGAGGCCGTCCACACACAAACACAATGCCAAGCAGAAGGAGAGCACAAACGATAATAGCAAACCACAGAGGAGACAAGTGATTTTAAGGTGGTTCGATTGTAGTCCACAATCTACATCCACCCCTCACTCCAACTAGAGGATTCCACTAGCCACTGCTAGAAAACTGCAGACTCAGTCTGCGAACAATATGCTGCCACACAGCTTGAACAACCAAGGGAAACAAATCCCTCAACCAAACTCTGCTACCCACAGAGCTTGACACCTGGACCTGCTACCAGCAAGACCAGAACCGGAGATGGCTCTCCCTTCCTCCAACCCGGAGGGAACCTGCTAATGACAACCCGTCACTGGCAAAACCAGAGATCACAGATCTCTCTTCCTCTGCAGCCCAGAGGGGAACCGGAGTAACTCTCCCTTCCTCCAAACACTGGAGGGTAACAACTCGAAATCAGAGATATGAAGAAATGAAAGGAAAAACAGAAATGTAAATAAGACCAACGATGAATAACAATCGTTTCAGAAAACCAAAATCAAATGTAGCTTCCGAAGAAGCAAATTGGACTCTTCTCTCTCACTCAGACTTTTCTCTCACAACAATACTCTCAAATCTTTTCTCTCTATCTTCTTTCTGGAACGTAGAGGCTCTCTCTTTTCTTCTTCTGCTCAGGGATTCTTCACTTCAGCTTTTTCCTCCAGTTCGATCCATCTAATCGCAGAAGACACCTTTTATATGGCATTCGACCTGACTTTCAGGTCTTCACACGAGTGGGTCTCGTTCCCTCCTTTTCCAGAGCATCATCGGATCACGTGCCAGGCATCATCCTCGGTTCACGTGCCCAATCATTAACCTGAATCATCTACAGGCAGAGACAAGGAAATGTGATTAGTTAGTTCAGTCATATATCAACGAATGTATATACTTTAGAAGCAGTAACTGAGTAAGTGTGTACACTGAGAGAGTGTATAGACTTGTAGGTCTTCATGCGACCTCAGTGTATATACTTGTTGAAGAATGCATTATCATAACAGGGGGAATGTGTGGACTTTTGTGAAATGTATGAAGCCATCGAGTGTATAGACTTAGAGATGTCAATTAGGCAAGTGTGTCAAATGTGAGAGTGTATACACTTGAAAACAACATATAGGCAAGTATGAACAACGAGAGAGAGTATACACTTGAAGGCCTTCAGCGTCCTCAGTGTATAGACTTGAAATCTGATGCATTAACGAGCCTATCCAATGTATAGACTAGAAACATTTGAACACATGGACAATGTATACACTTGGCCTTTGAGGAATGGTGTATTGACTCTGAACGTGAAGGCAGGCTGTATAGACTTGGAGAAAATTGAAGCACTGTATAGACTTGGTAAACCTGAACCAATGTACATACTTAGAACGCCTGAGGACCAGTGTACAGACTTGGAATCAATGAAAGCGTTGGCTGTACAGACTTGCATGAACGATGTATACACTTTGCCAATGTGTAGACTTAGGGTGTAGCTAAAGCAGCGAACGTAGGAATAGGTTGGAACGTATAGACTTACGTTCGATCAGCAATGTACAGACTTCAATTAGGGAAGTTACAGTGCTATGTCTAGACTTAATGATGCAAGCCTTGTATAGACATTGGAACGCTTGAAGCGATGTACAGACTTGGTGAGCGCCAAGCAATGTACAGACTTTGATGAACGCCGCTCGCTGTACAGACTTCGAATCAAGGCATGAATAGTGAATCAATGTCTAGACTTGGATGCCCAAGCCAATGTATGGATTGTGCAGTGCAGCCAGTGTATGGACTTGTACAGTGCAGCGCAGTGTACAGACTTTGAAGTGCGACTAGGCAGGATGTGTAGACATTGAACGCAACCAGAATGTCTAGACTTGTTATGAAACAGTGCACAGGCTGTACATACTTGAGGTAATGCTTGCAGAAGGCGATGTATGGACTTGGTTTGTGACTAGAGGCTGTACAGACTTTGGGACATGATGCGTGAGACGAAGGACAATGTATTGACTTTGAAATGGCAGACGATGTATAGACTTGGGGTTCAACTGAGGATGTATAGACTTGGGGTTCAATTGAGGATGTATAGACTTGGAAGATGTGAGGCGATGTGTAGGCTACAGTGCCGTTGTATGGACTTGATCTCAAGGAATAGCTGTACAGGCTTTGAATATGAAGACCAATGTATGGACTTGGAAAATAAAGGGGGCGTCGACCCATCAGAAGGGGGCGTCGACCTACAACTGTCCAGACTATGCAGACAGAGTGTAGACATGATCAAGTAGTGCATATCTATCTGACAACCATATGAACTGCACTGTCCTACATGATGAAGCATGAATTAATCTAGAGATAGAAGATTGATTTATAGTGTGAGACATCATCAAAACCGTAGGGATGCAACAAGAGCCATGGGCTAAGGCCAAATTTGGCTACGTCTCACCCATGGCCCAATGGCCCATTAAGGCCCAATAAGGCTCCATCAAGCCCTATTAGTTTGTGGTTCAGACCACTTAACTGATAAGGCCCAATAAGACTCAATTAGGTCCATTTATCCTAAGTGGCTAATACCACTTGACTAATAAGGACTAATAAGGCCCAATAAGGCTCAATTTGTTCCATTTAGTCTAAGTGGCTCGGACCATTGAGTCCATTATGCCCACTTGGCTCATGATAGGCCCATTTATGCTCAATTAGTCAAATTGACTCGGGCCATTGAGTCCATTATGTCCACTTGGCTCACCATAGGCCCGATAAGCCCAATTGGCTCGGATCATCGAGTTCATTATGCCCAATTAGCTCATCATAGGCCCGATAAGCCCAATTAGCTCGGACCAGAGACCATTATGCCCAATTGACTCACCATAGGACCAATAAGGCCCAATAAGCCCAATTGACTTGGATCATTGAATCCATTATGCACAATTGGTTTGCCATAGGCCCAAAACGGCGCGATAAGCCCAATTGGCTCGGACCATTGGGTCCAATAGGCCGATAAGCCCCAATTACCCCCATTGGCTCGAATCATTGAGTCCATTATGCCCGATTGGCTCATCCTAGGCCCAATTAGCCTAATTGGTCCGAACTACCAAGTTCATTATGCCCAATTGGCCCTTCCAAGTCTATTAGGCCCCAAGTGACCCAAAAAGTTAAGTATGGTCGGCCCAATTGGCCCAATTAGTTGATGCACCAAATCTTTCTATGTATATTGGCCAACTCAGCTCAATTTTGATGTAATTTCTCCATATTGATGAATAAAAGTTACGATTTTTTTTATTCATGTGTCTTCCTATGTGTATGCGGATGTGTGATGCCGGTCTTATGGGTGAAATGTCTAAAATATCCTATGACCTTGTTCGGACCTCACTCAAACTTGTATCGTGGTCCAAATGACCAAAATACTCTTGACATAATAAAAGTCTAAGAAATCTCAAAAAATTATAAAAATTACCCAGTATGCCTGAAATACCCCTAAAAACCTAAAAGATGGTCCAAATCAGGGTTTGGCGGACCGTTCGTACCGTCCGTCCCGACTTTTCGCTGGGACGGGACGGTACGGGTGTGTACCGCTGTGTACCGAGATGAAAACATAAACTATGTATATAAAGTATATGTAAAATAATACAAAATGTCTGTTAGCTCAGTTGGTTAGACGCCCTTCACGTGTCTCAACTCGTGACCCGGGTTCGAATCTGTCCATTCACATGAGTTTTGGCGTTTTAAAAAGAAACCAAGAAAAAAATGCAAACCCCACGTATCGAACCGGTGTTAACTAAAAATACTAAAAAGAAACCAATAAAAAAATGCAAACCCCACGTATCGAACCAGTGTCTTCCCATTGAAAACCAAACGCTTAACCAACTCACCTACAGTTTTCATTTGTTAAAAAAAACATATATGATATATGAGAGCGTACCGGTTGCGTCCCACAGACCGATCGTCCCGGTCTTTGGCTAGTACGGGACGGGACGTGCGGTTCGTCCCGTCCCGTACCGGTTTGTCAAACCCTGGTCCAAATGAGCAAAATACCTTTGATGCCCCAAAATTCCCAAAAATCATAGAAAAATCATGAAAAATGTTAAATCTTGAAAATATCCCTTCGAGCCCTAGAAATTCCTAAAATGACCAAAATACCCCTGGAAACCAAAATACCCCAAAATCCTCGAAAACATGTCCTTGGGTTCTAAAACCCACTGGAGTCACGAAAGCATACTTTAAACTCTAGAATGGTCCCTAAAACCAAGGTTTGATAAACCGAGACGGGACGGGGCGAACCGCCCGTCCCGTCCCAACCCCAGACCGGGACGTCCTGGTCTGTGGGACGCAACCTGTAGGATCTCATATATTTTAAATATTATTTATGTTATTTTTAACTGAAGAAATTTTGTAGACGGGTTGGCTAACTACTTTGTTTTCAAACGGGAGCTCACCGGTTCGAAACGCATGGTTGTGTGTGTTTTATATATATTTTTTAACATTCCCAGTCGAAAAAAAACGTAAAAACCTCAAGCGAATCCCCAGATTTGAACCCAGCACGTGTGACCGAAGTAAAGCGCCTAACCAACTGAGCTGACATCATTTTTCAATTATTTTAGATATACTCTATATATAAATGCTCTTTTTTCATCTCGGTACGCAATGGTACCGACCCGTACCGCACCGTCCCAGTGAAAGACCGAGACGGTCGGTACAAACAGGTTGCAAACCCTGTCTAAAACCCCATGAACAAGTGAAATGACAAAAATACCCTTGTGACCCAAATAACTTAAGATCAGCCTGAATCAACCCAAACCCACTTAAATTACTTTTTAACCCATTACAGGCTGGCAAATGTGTTTGTAGAGCCTCTTTAAATGGTGCATGCATATATTTATGATTGTTTGGCATCTATGAGCAGTTAATCAAGGGTTATCGGCCGTCCAGCCGATGTAATTAATACCGATTAAGGTCGGTGGGGAAAGGTCCAACACATGAACCCATAAAACCTGATGGACATATTTCATAATATCCTAGGGATTTATTTCCTAGTCCCGGAATATATATATGACATATCGAGGAGATATTCTTTTCATGTTCCCACAGCATCCCAAAAGTTGCTTACTCGTGCTATACCTGCTTTCCATGTTATCCTGAATTACATGCATTTCTTTTTGAAAGGGTGGCTCAGTTGGCCAAGTATTCACAAAATTTCTCCAATGGGAAAGTCAAATCCAGGCTTCAACCAGTTTTTCTCTTTTTAATTGCGGATCTTTCTGCACCACTCCAGTCCTACTGTCTTTGTGTGATTATTCTGTTGTCCAGGGATCCCGCAGTAAGGAGCAAAAATCTCCCCATGGGCCCTGCCATCTGTGAGGAGCAGTCAGACATAGGCTCCCACAGACTCGTGGGACAAACCCTCCCTCACACACACTTCGGTAGATGGGACTTGATCCCAAGACCTTTCATCCCAGATTGTGGCATATATGTCTTGCATGTAGTCCATGCAGAACAACTGACTAAATTTGTCAATTGTTGAGTAACATGTGGTGGTAGGGTCGTGGCACTTTTAAAGGGTGGAAACGAAATGAAGAACAATTCTGGAGTTATCTGTTAAATTCAATATCATTACATTTTCCTCCATTTTATCACTTTTTGCCCAGTTTTGATGTCTGACAGATCCTTCAGATTTCAAGGGACATAATGTGTGTGTGTGTGTGGAGAGAGAGAGAGAGATCAGGATTCATGACTGAGATTCTTTAGATTTCAAGGGGCACAATATGTGTGTGTGGGGTGGGGGGGGAAGAGGTTGTCAAGAGAGATCAGGATTTCCTTTGGCGTGCATCAACTAATTTAATAAAACAGAAGGCAATTGTATTTGCTATAAGCTTTAAAATATATTCTGTCAAGCCTGTAATCCATAAATTTCTAAACCATGATGTTTGGTGAGACCAAGGTGGTTCAATTTTTTGCGTAGTCTACATGATGGTTGTTTTTACCCATAAGAGGACAAGGCCACCACTTTTCCTCATGGGCTATGATATATGAGAAGTTCAATAGAAAATATTTCTTTTTTAATGATTAGTTACTGAAAATGATTTGCGTGTACCTAATATATTTCATTCTGACGATCAGGAGTGGACAATATGTATGGGAAGATCATCGCCCACGATCTGGTGCATGGAAAGGGACCAATGGAGGGGAGGCCATATCTTTTAGTGGGTGTGACGACGACCAAACTTCTGCAGATACCTCGGTGAAGTTTTTTTCTTGAATCTACTTGGTTTCTGTGCAAAGAAATAATTATTTATGCTTCACGATATTTACTTAGTAGAACGAAGACAGGAAAACTCCGAAGTGTCAGTACCTTTTGTGCAGAGCATAGAGTTTCTTCACTAATAGTCTCTACGTCCTTTAAACAATGTTCTAGGGCCCAAATCAAGAGATGGTCCAAACCGTTCTAGAATTTGTGTGGGCATCAGGTGCAGCTCCCATTTAAAATATAATTCAGTCATTCTCCCAGTGTCTGCAGTAGTATCTAGAACTTGTCCTTGGTCTACATCTAACTTAGTCAATGGTCAGCGCATAGGTTATCTAGGTACAAAAGATGGAGCTATTGTGGTTGTGGGCGTGTCCCCGAACTTTGATTGAATGCTGATGACATTGGAGTTCGTCAAGTTAAATGAATTGACTAGATGCAAAAATACATGACTTTGAGCATACAACGACGAGGTCATCCATATACTCCAATAACTTGATTATAAATACAGTTTGAGGAAAAGCATAAAAGATAATTAATAGTTATAGACATAAAATCTGTTTGTTTCTGGGTTCGGTAAAAAAAATGTTATTGCCACTTGTAAAACTGAGGGATACTCCTTTTCAAGTTGTGTTCTGGGGAGGCACCAATTTGTTCTAAAAACAGATCCTAAGAAGTTGAATTCTCTGGAAATTACTAGCATTTAATGGAACACTCTCCTTACATCAGAGTTTTTTTTGAAGGGATTTTTACATCTATACCCCTGTAAAACATTATATTTGCATTTATCCCCCTATTTTTTTGCATATTACCACCAATATCCTTAATGTATCCAGTATTGTTGTATATATACCCTTGTCGTAACCCACGTTACTTCAACTCAATTGCCGTATGGGTTAAGAGTGCAAAAGACTAACATGTCCTTAGGTTAGCCTCTCTCTCTCTCTCTACAGGGGTGGGGGAGAGGGAGGGGCCTGTGAGCGAGAGGGGTGGGGCCTGCGATCGCCGGAGCGGGAGAGGGGTGGGGCCTGTGATCGCCACCATGGGAGGGGGAGCTTGAGGAGATGGAGGTCGTTGCCGGAGTTGGAGGGGGAGAGCATCCATGGAGGAAGGGAGGCCTGTGTGAGAGCGTCGCCGGATGGTGGGGGAGAGGGGGGCCGGGAGGGAGAAGGGGGCTAGGTGCGAGCACCACCAGAGGGGTGGTGGAGAGGGGGCAGAGACGGGTTGGGGGGTGGGGTGCTCATGGAGGGGGGGGGGCTGCGTGATCATCGTCTCCCTCTTTCACTCATTGCCATCGTCGTAGGCACCCCCACCTCCTCTTTCTCTCCCCTCATCTCTCTCTCTCTCTATATATATATATCGATGCCCGAGAGAAACCCCCTCCTCTCTCTCACTCACTGTCCAATCGGACCACCCCCTGCTCCAACGACGAGGAGTTGAGGAGTAAGTGGTGGAGGGGGGTATTGACCGCAGCAGGTGAAGCCCACAACTAGGGAAGCAGCAGCAGTTGATCATGATCTGGAGCGTGGAGGAAGAGAAGTACAAGAAGAAGAGGAGGAAGCGGCGGCCGTCCCATCCTGGTGGGAGCAGCTGACCATGCGGGACTTCGCGGTGAGCCTGATGATCGGCTTCTTCCTCAGCTTCGTAGTGGTGAAGCTCAACCTCACCGCGGGCATCACCCCCTCCCCCAACGTCTCCGCGGGGTTGCTGGGCTTCTTCCTCCTCCGTTCCTGGATGGCACTGCTGGGCCAGGCCGGCTTTCTCCAGAGGCCCTTCACCCCCCAAGAGAACACCATTGTCCAGACCTGTGTCATCGCCATCACCGGCATCGCCTTCAGCGGCAACAGGTGGAGGCAGCCTCGCTCCCCTCAGACCATGTCAGTAGTGGAGAGAGAGGAGAGAGAGAGAGAGAGATACGGGAGAGGGAGGAGCAGTGGGGTGGGGGCATTTTTGGGATTTCACATGAATTGATGATTTCCGTGGTATATTCCCAGAATATTCGTCGATCGTTGACGGCTTGGGAACCCCGGGGGCATAATTTCAACAATATGGAGTATATCAGGGATATACGTGATAATACGGTAAAAATAGGGGATAAATGTAAATACGAAATTTTATAGGGGTATAGATGTAAAATCCCTTTATTGAAAGTGAACATTAGAATTTTTTTATGTATAGATAATCTGTTCGTAAGTTTTTTGTCATGAATCAGCCTTTAGCGGTGAAACTGTTGTTCTTAACGTGGGCAGGCTCTGTCAAGGGTAACCTCAACTGGAGCCATGACATTTTGTTTCATCCAAGCGCTTGAGCGTGGACAAGGGGGCACCTATGGGAGCATACTCAATTCCATGCGATCAACCATTCGCAATACAGGTGAGGCAATGGGTGGTGACGGTGTTACATCCCTGATCTCCATGCTTCTGACGGGAGGAAGTGCGGGCGGTGGGCTGCGACAGGTGATACAAAATGCTATTTTCAAAATTTCATGCATAATGTTTTACACATGACTATAGTCAGAGATTCTTAGCAACATTGGGCCATCATTTTGTGTGATTACAGGAGCCCCAGTTAACTGCCTGCGAACCATTTGATGTCTATTCAAAGCCATTCACCCTATGATTGGTGACAATTTCTCTGCTTATTTCTTGTGGCTCCAGTTCAGTTCGTGTAGCTTTGGATGCTTGTGTACAGTTGTAATCATCAGGTTCACCGTGCCATTGCCCCTCATCCATATTTCTGCTTTAAGTGATTAGAGCACTTGATTTTTTTTATTTGTTATAGACATCTTATCAATTCTTGGTATGTTGGCCTTTGCCTTATAGCCGGAGTTACCTGTATATGCCATGCATTGCTATTGCTGATCGAACATCATGGCAACACAACAAAGTCAATTATCTTATGAAAAGGGGACATGGTTTCTAGCAATCTATTTCTAAATGCATGTTGAATGCAAGATGAATTATTGTTCAATAAACTATGTTGTTTTTCATTTTTCTCCACACTAATCCTAAGTTGAATACTCGTTTGGTTGCATTGCCTTCCCATGAGACTGGAGATTCTAATACATGATGCCATCTTTGTAAAATTTAGCACCATAAGTGGAACGGTTAATCCACATTTCTTTTCTCAGATCAATTCGGCAATACTGTCAAAATCACATCTTGTAGCCAAAAAATAGGATCTATGCTTTAATGAATGAGTCTTTGCTATATTTTCATGGGCACATTCCTGGTCTAGTTCGAGTAACATTTCATCTGAAAATCTTGTATATTCAAGAACTAAGATGATACAAAAACTGACAGAGCGATATAGCATTGACAAGAAAAAAGATATGGAATTCTATTTCAAGCATTTGGAATACAAAAGCATTTCAGCAATTAAATATTTGGGGGAAAAAAGAGAACAGGCTGAATGCAATAACTTTCTGTAAGTGATGGGTAAGGATCTGAACCAGTGGTGAAATTGAGATTAGGGTGAAACAGGCCGGAATTTAGTCACAATTAAACTATACCTGATGTGATGGGTAAGGATCTCAACCAGTGCAGAAACTGAGATTAGGGTGAAACGGACCGGAATTAAGTCACAATGAAAGCAACATACCTGATCTATATATGGATGTGTTGTTATTTCACGAAGAACAGAGCCTGTTGAGAGTCTTTCATGAAATCTCTTTAGGTAACATTTGCTAACACTTAAATCTATCATCTAAGGTCTTAAGTTCACGTCGAATCTCTTTAATGTGTTGTTAGAAACAGCAAAAGAATCTTCGATGAAATTTCGGAATAGAATGTTAACTAAATATAATTTGGCTACAATTTTTTTTTCATACGACTGTAGTAGCTAAGAGGTGGCGATAGCAACAGTTGACAGCTGGTGTGACGGACATTGGAGTGATTGAGGGTGGGGCTGCTAGATGTCAAGGATACCATGGCGAAGAAAGTATTTACAATCTCTGAAAATAAAATTAAGTTACTTGATGTAGCTTAAAATCTAGGAGGCATTTTCAGACATTTGCAAATTTTCTGATATTGATTAAGGTATTTCATCAAACAATCTTAAAAGGGGATTGTCTGACTACTTCATATATTAGACATCGAATGTGTCACCAAATAAAACCTTTGTCAAATTTGTGTGAGAGACCAGAGTCAAAGGCCCTGCGTGCATTCCTCAACAATGGAAACAGGACAACCTATTGTCTTTTTCTCGAGCAAAGTCAAGGAAAATATCCTAAATCAACAGAATAATCATGTTTCTTGCTTCTTTTCTTTCAATTTTATTTATGTTTAGCATAGATTTTGAACAAAACAAACCCTTGTTTGTTCTGCCTAAAATCAAATCTTGAGAAACCTCAAAAGTTGATGTTTTTAGAAGAAAAAAAAAGATAATATTCATTTCCATTGTCAAAATTATTATTAGGGACTTAATAAACACAAAAAAGGACAATGAAACACTTCCAATTTCATGTATGTTAAAATCTCAAGGCCTATTTGGATGCAAAGTATAAGCACACTTAAGATTTTATCATAAACTCGTTATTTGTCACGACTTCAGTTTGGATAATTAGAAGTTGATTTACAATAAACTCATTTCATAAATGCGTGTATCATAAATTTACTGAGTTGGTTTATGTTAGACTCTTCCTGTAAATAGAATTTATCATAAACTCATTATATTTATGTAAAACAACCAAACATGAGTTAATAGAAAACTTGTTTACGATAAATACGTTTATTATCCACATTTTCACAAGTCACATCTAAACCGAACCTGCAAACTATTCATACCTACAGATTTGGATGGGTCAAAACATAAACCTGGCAAGGGTGCCGGGTCGGATGGGACCTTTTCTCTGTTTCAACGCTGGTGAAACCTGAGATGTCTCCAAAGGATCTATTCAAAACCTTGAGATGTCGTTTTTATTATGTATCTGCTATTCACCCCTCAATTATGATCTCAAGCAAATACCTTTAAGGCCCAATTTGATAACGGATTATGATAGTGGTGGGTGGCTTATCCCGGATGACATGCTCGCCCCCAATCCTAACCCACCCCGGGTAAGTCATTCCACCTTTTTTTGTAGGAATGAAATAATTCACCCTAATTCGCATTCGACTCCGGTTAAGAAAAAATAGACCAAAGTAGAACAACTCACCCGATTTCTGTTAAACCATCTTAACTAGATTTATTCCATTATCAAAGTGAGACTACCTTGATTGCTAAACGGAAACTTTGAAGCTCAATGTCAAAATTGAAGTTGCATTTATTTCCTTAAAAACCTACCATCCATTTTCTCTTTGATACACCCATCATCTGTCTAGTTGAGAGGCTTCAATTCAATCTCATTGACCTATTCAGATTTGGGATTGACACTCACAAATTGAGAATTCGAGATGGCAGGCCAACATTATAAAAACTAGCAAAAGGGAAAAAAAAGGAACGGCCTATAATCTAACGAGTCCTAAAATGGTTTGTTTGGACTCAATCAGCTAACATCTAGGCCTACCCAGAACAAAGGGGTTTACCTAAGTGCCCCTTTGCGTTTTTTAAAGTCTGTATAGACCAAAATTGACAAGTGCCTGGGGTTTTACGGCAGTGGAACAAGAAGGGAGTGGTAAAAAAAGGGCAGACTCAAACTCGGGTGATCCCGTGATCGCTCAGCTCTTTGTATCACTCCGCTAAGTTCTCCGTTATCAAAAAAAATTGACAAAAAAATTGACAGAAGTAGCAAGTTGGAGAGTAGAAAAACTAAAAGTAAAAAGAAGAGAAACAGAAGTGTCTCTCTCTTTGAATAACTTGAGGAGGCTAAAACTGAATAAAAACTAACAGATAATGAAGTCCATCTTCCTTTCTTGTTCTGTTTTGCTGCTTCTTCCATCTTGCCATTCCATCCGTGAATATTTGCATCTTTGCATTACATCCGTCGCATTCACGAATGCGAAATAAAACACCAACAAAATTGGCCGGCAACATGCATTTTACTTTACAAACAATTCTTAGTAGTTTTAGAATTGCACTTCAAAGCAATAAGATCAAATAAAATACCACAGCAATATGCATATCAAAGGACCTTTATGGCTGAATACTTCAAATTTTTAATTAAAAAATGACAACATTCACGCAGAAAGATGGCATGAGATGGCAAATATAGGATGATAACGCCGTTGGAAAGTCTTCATAAAACTCTTGTTTCATGATCTATGGCAGATCATTACTAGCATTCCTTTATCAGGAAATAGTTCAGACAAAATCACATGGAATCATCATAATGGCATATTCACGATCCATTCGGCTTGGGATATACTAAGTTTGGGTTTGGAGGCGGCCAAATGTGCAAAGATTCTCACTATGTGTGTGGCAAGCAACTCTTAATAAATTGACAACCATTGACAACATGAAGAAGAAGGGAATTCTCATCCCAAGCCGAGGCATTCTATGTAAACAAGCAGAGGAGTCTGGAGATCATATTTTCTTTGAATGCCCATATTCTCAGTGGATCTAGAAAGAGAGATTGCTCAGATCTGATTTGCATCTAAAGTCAATGAGAGGTATTACCCAGGAATTGCATGAGCTAAAAAAAAATTGGAGAGAGAGATGTCTTCAAACTTTTGAAGGATTCTAAAACAGCAAAATGCAGTCACTGCTGCATATTATATCAGATGCAAGGGACTGTATGGAAGCTTCTAACATTCAACCGCAGACAAGGAGGGAGAAGGCAGTCTATAAAAGATTTAGCCTGTGAGGGTGAAGGTTTTTCGTCCATATCCATACGAAGTTAATACAGTGATAGAGGTAACTAGTCTACGAATTGGGTAGACATTTCCTAAATCTAGATAACTAGTCTGCGATTTGTGTAGACAATTGTATTTCTGTATATTCAATTTCTTAGCCATACAATTACATTACTTATAAAAAAAATGATTGTGATGATGGTGAATCAGACACAGAAGCTATTTGTTGAATAGAATATAAGGTTGCCATGGGAAATGAATCACTTACAACAACTTGGCCTTTCAAACATGTGCCCATTCTGAGTTGCTCCTTATAACATGGATCAAACACTTACCTTGTGCAAACTTTGCCTGTTTTTACTTCATTGGGGTGACTTAAGTATAGATTTGGTTTAATGTACGATAGCATATGGTCTTAATACCAAAGTTTTCACTTTAAGTTGAGTAATTTTTTCCATTCTTTATGTTAATGTCTCAAATTGATCATCGTTCGCTGGGTCTATTGTGATTAAATTGTGAAAACCTCCTTCAAAATCAATTTGTGTCAATGGCCTTGATGCGTTTCCTTGAAAAAAGGCAACTTGGGCTGACATGATTATCGTTTTTTTCACTATTTTTTTGCCGAGTTTTAGGATTTTGCATTTCATCAAGCTAGGCTGATTCATTTCAGTTATTGCATTAGGCCGGGCTAATGTTTTTCTAGAATTTATTAGCTCCGCCTTGTTTGAGATTTATCTCAAGATTATCTCCACTTTAACCAAAACTTAAGTCATTTTATTTTGGCGGGATCAGATTTAGATAATCTACTTAAAAGTGACTTAATCCTACTTAAGTCGGATTAACTTATCCCAACTCCACATATGGTATAACTTAATCCGGTGTCATGTTAAAGCAAAAAATAATAAAATAAAATAAAATAAATCTACTTAACTTTAATCAGATTATCTTTAAGACAGAATAAAAATGGTGTTTAGAGTTACTCCATGGATATGGTTGTCCTAAACTCTATGGGCGGCTTTGACATCGGGGTAAGGGGGGGCGGCTAACCGACCCCGAAGGGTCGATTGAGATACCCGGGGTCGGTTAACGCGATTGTGTGAGGGGGGGGTCGAGCGGAGGCGGGGCCCAGCGGGTAGGGGGTGTCGGCTAACCGACCGACAGCTCCGCTGTCAAACACGCCCTATATAACTTCACCTTTTTATGTTCATATCTAGAATAGATCTTAATGCAACACGAGAACATCTACACTAGTAAGGTGAGTTTGCTAATCTAATAAGATAAGGACGGGTCAGGTGTGCCCGAGTCAAAGGCCCCTTTTTCACTTTTTTGGCTTGACTTAACCATATTCGGGGTCGTATGGGCCATTTGACCCTTTTCACTCGGACTAGTTATCACGGAATAAGCGCCCTTAACCCTATTCGAGGTTGAATGGGCCATTTTGTGTACTGAGCCGATTTGGTAGAACAACTCACCCTAACTTTGACATTATTCAGTTATCCATGTCCCGTAAGGCATAACATGCTATCTCTCATCTTTGAGCAAAGGAGATATCTATATCAAAGTAATAGGGAATTATCCTCGACAAATTGAACACCCTAATGGATATATCAAGGTTTGTTTGATCATTGTGTACCGATGTGTACCGACCATGTCGGATATTGTCAGCAAAAAATTAGCACGTTGACATGCAAACGATCCGACACCAACGGCGATGACAGTGGAAGGCGGAGGGAGGAGGCAATGCCTTCTATTCTCTCTCTAGGGGCTTATGGTGGACTCACCTCCCACCCTATCTTCATCGAGAGAGGGCTAAAAAATGGTGTGCGATACATTCTCTCTCATTGGCATAGCATAAATATAATTAGAGAATCAAATGGATATGCGAAATCTAATTCTAAAAGCTCTACACTACACCTTGTGTCATCCCGACCCAAAAATTTCTATTTTTTTCCAATCTGATGTTCTTCGTATTGAGAAGCCATGGCCAAAAGACTTGCAAGCCGTTGAAAGATGCGAGCTGAGACAATCAATCACTCCATTATAATACTTGTCAGAGAGGTCAATCTTGAATGATTTTGGGAGGAATGAAAGAGACCTTTAGATACATTGATCGAGCTCTATTATGATTGTGAACGAACAAAGTTATAAACAAGAGAAGATAGATGAGAGCCTAGATCCAAATAATGTGAAGCTCTAGCACTAATTTTTTTATAATTAATATAATAGCATAGGTGAAAAAATCTGTCACTTAATATTAAAGTTTGTAAGATTTGAATTCACAGTCTGAAAGGGGGGGCGGGGGGCGGAGGAGTTTCTCCATGTATGAAACTCCAACTTCCCATCCTCCCTTCGCTAATAAGAAAGGAACCTTTGCGAGGATGTGATTAGGTGGGAGCCTCCCAACTGCCCTCCTTCCCTTCTTCCTTCCTTCTCTCCCATCTCCCATCTCCGTCTTTCTTAAAACTTTTTTGCCCAACCTTCCCAGTGGTTCTCAAGGACAATCGTCCAACCCTTTGGACTTATGGCTTGCATATGCCCCCTACAATTTACTACACATGCATGTATCTTAGAGTTTTTATAAATTGTGAAAAAAATTCTTAAGTACATCCAAATAATTATGATTATATTATTCCTCCGACTGAAGTGCATTTGGGTGTGGAAACAACAAATTTATCTTAAAATTAGGTTGTCACAGGGAATAGATAAATGAATAATTAAGGGAAAAAAATTAAATTTGTATTTATTGACACTTTTTATAGCATATTTTAGAAATATTTGTTTTTCAAATTTAACGTCATATATAACTACAACTTTTTTGTATTTCAAGATTTTTGATAATTTATAAAACTTATATAAATGTAATTAATTATCAGAGTATGTATTGAATAAAATGCTTGTATCGCCCCATGGTATTCCTCACCATTTGGTCTCTCACTCCGAGTAACGCTGCCACCCAACTCGGGAAAGAGTGATCTAGAGAGTTCATGACACCTATTCCCTGTGATATAAGTGTATTTAGGATTGTCAATGGGTCGAGATGGTCTGAGTACTTGATCTGATTTTGGGTCGAGTTGTAAGATTTTTTCTGATCCACAGACGGGGTATGCTTAGACTTTAAGTTCAACCCATAAGTCTATCATACTTGTTCTCTTATTTTTTTCTCTCAGTAAATTTTAAAAAGTACTTAGTTAAACTTATGTTATTTTACATAATTATAAAATTATTATTTAGAATAAATTATATAATTAATATTAAAATTTTAATTAATTTAATGAGATTATAAATTCTATTATGATTAAATATATTATTTTTTTATTTTTACTTAATTTTTTGAGTAAGATTAAAATTTAATTTAATTTAATATTTTTTTAATAATATAAAATCAGATCTAATCCCAACTGATATAACTCTGATCTAAATCTAACTTAATTTTTAATATCGATAAATCAGTCTTGAATCTGGTCGACTTAAGTCTGCCTGGGCCCACCCGTAAACAGCCCTAGATGCACTTTCATCCGCTACGAGTCCTCTCGCCCCTACACGTGGGGGGTTGGTCCACCGGTTACTCGTCATCGTAAGTTCCAGCGGCCGTGAGATGGATCCACACATTCGCCGCGTGCTTCTGAAATTTATCTCCTTTCCCCCAACTGTCAAATTTTGAAGCCCCGCGGCCCCGGCGCCATCAAATCTCCGGTCCGCGCCTCCAATCTTTGCCGTTCAATTGAGATCGAACGGTTGAGAAAGGATCGATGACATCATAAACCAAAACCGGGCAGAGACAAACACGCAGGATGGTCCGGTCACGGGCTCTTCGCCACGATGTAAGTTTTCGATTAGTCCCCAGAGCCTTCTAATAGTTATATAAAACCTGCAATAATAAAAAATGATACATCCAAAACTCTCCCATAAAAGAAGGGCTATCTTTATAATTTTATGTGACGACGCTTTTACACATCACTCTAAAATGAGGGGATTGCTGCATATGTACTTTCTACTGGGGGATTTTAGAAGACTTCTTGCTGTTTCCTCTTCAACTTCAAGCATCGCAGCGTCATCTATAAGACGGGGGAGCGGCCTCCGCGGCTCCGCCACCGGGGCAGGTTCTGTTGTGGAAGCTAACCCGGCGGAGAAGGGGAAGAATGGCGTCGCGAACTAGGGTTTGGATGTGGCTGGCCTTCGCTTCTGCCGCCCTGCTCCTCGCCTCCTCCCGGGCCGAGGAAGCCGCAGCCACCGCCGCCGAGGGGGAGCCCTCCTTCGTGCTCACCCTCGACTCGGCCAACTTCTCCGACACCGTCGCCAAGCACCCCTTCATCGTCGTGGAGTTCTATGCCCCCTGGTGAGCCCCCACAACCCCCGGTCTTTGTGTTGCTGGTTCGCCTCTGCTGATCTGCTCTCGCGGCAGATCGGGTGCTTTATGGTCGTCGAAATTTAGGCTCTTCTGTTGTTGCCCATCTGTCGGGACCTACTTCGTTTCTGACTCCTGGCATGGCGTCTGGATACTGGATGTTCTCATCCGAAACTCCAACGAGTGAGTATGGCGCTTTGACCCTAGAGCGTGAATCTGTGCTTGCATGGAGTGGGGGATGACGATCTAGAAACTTGGTTACTCATGGATTTAGATGCTGTCTCGATCTGGGATCTGATTTCAGGATTTCTTTTTCGTTTTCCATCTTCAGCGATGAGTAGACTGAACAGCTTGCTTGTTCATCACCTTTTGTATTAAAAATTTATTTCTATACATAATATTGTGTATAAAATTTATCACTGCAATTTAACAAATTACATTTTATATCATATAATTTAATAAATCTATATACTCTAGTGTAGGATTTAATAATATACTTGTATTCAAGTAAATTAATTAAGTATATCTCGAATGTGAATAATATACAAAATTATTAACTTTAATGTTTTGACATTAAACCTTGACCCGTACGGTAAAGAGCAGGAAACAAGGGTCTTTTTGTGCTTCTAAATGATGGACCTATGAGCTCCTTCCTTCTGCATGCACACCCGATTGCAAATTTTCTAATAAAAAGGGACTACTACTTCTCCTACCGATAGCATGCAATAAGGATTTGCATAGCCTCGGCGTACAGGTATCAACCAAACTATTCGGAGTTGCGGCATATTTCAGGTTGGAGCAAGAGATTACAGAAGCTCATAAAATTTGAAGCTTCGACAAATTTTGTCTCAACTATTGGTTTTTAAAGCTGTGATAGAAGAAGACTGATCTACGTACTCGAGCTAATACGTCTCACTTTTCCTCTACAGGTGTGGACACTGCAAGAAACTCGCCCCCGAGGTACCAAATATTCCCATGGGAAACCTCTGTTAGATCAAGCCAATTTATATGTTTTAGGCATTTGCGACAGTCAGTCTGCCTCATTGGCTTTAGCGCTCTCTTGGTGTGTAATACTTGATTATTTTTTCTGCATGCAGTATGAGAAGGCTGCAGGTATTTTGAGCAAGCATGAACCTCCCATTGTTCTTGCAAAAGTTGATGCCAATGAGGAGGTTAACAAAGAACTTGCCTCTAAGTATGAGGTCAAAGGATTTCCCACGCTTAAGATATTGAAAAATGAAGGAAAGAACGTCCAAGAATACAAGGGCCCTCGAGAAGCGGAGGGTATAGTTGAATATTTGAAGAAGCAAGTTGGACCTCCATCTACTGAAATTAAATCTTCAGAGGATGCTAGCACTGTCTTCGACGAGAAGAAAGTCTTCATTGTAAGATCTTGATTGTACACGTTTTTTCTTTTTTTGTTTGTCATTCTTTCCTTAGACATTTTGGTTGTTAATTGATATAGGTGGGACTGTTCTCTGAATTTTCTGGCGAGGAATTTGAAAATTACATGACTGTTGCTGACGTATTACGGTCAGACTATGAGTTTGGTCATACATTGGATGCGAAGTTCCTTCCTAGAGGAGATTCTACAGTAAAACCACCCGTAGTTAGATTATTCAAGCCATTTGATGAACTTTTTGTTGATTGTAAGGTATCATTCTCACCTTATGCCACGACATATATTTTCATTTCTGTAATTTATTCAGACCTAGAGTTCCGGATTAGGCAGGCTGGCTTGGTTTGACACATAAAAGGTGCCTCACAAAGTCAGATCATGTGATCCACCTGGTGCATGCCTGTATAGGTGGTTTGCAGGCCAATGCGCCTAGACTTCTTCATGGCCCAGTTTGTTGCATGTTGCTCCCGTTGTAGCTGGTGATTTTTCGGGATAGTGTGAGATCTTGTCAAAGGGGCTGGCTATGGGTGCCAACGTGCTCTAGAAAAACAAAAAGATGGTAGGACCCATTTCCATTGCACCTCACTTACTTTTTTCTTTTTCCCTTTTTCCCCCCTTTGCAGGATTTCCATGCTGATGCTCTGCAAAAGTTTATTGAAGAAGCCAGTGTACCTCTTGTTACTATGTTCACCAAGGACCCCACGAATCACCCTTACGTCATAAAGTTCTTTGAAAGTGATAATGTTAAGGTATTTCTGTTTGTTTAAGTAAAGTTGTTTAATTTTCTTCTTCTCTCTCTATGCATGTGTGTGTATCAGTAGTTAAACGGAGAGTTTTCAGGTTTGACATACCTGGATACAAAATTCAAGGTTTTTCATACCTATTACTGATAAATAAAAGTTTTGGATTATTTATTATACAGGAGTTTTCTTTTTAGTTCCAGACTAGGGCAGCTAGACTGGTCTCTCTGTTTTATCATCTTAAAGCAGGGCTCGTTGCCTTCTGTTTTCTTTCACTTTTTCCTTTTCTTTTTTCATGGGAGGGAGGGTTAAACATTGACTGTATTAAGGAAATGATAAGTGTACATCAGAAACTAATTTGTAACACTGTATTCATACATGTCAAGAAGGTCAAGATATAGGTATAAAAGAATTCATTTCTTGGACTTCATGAATGATAACCATAGTTGTCAAGGCGACAAGGCGATCCAAGACGTTCATGAGGTACCAAAGCGCTTAGGCGGCAAGCCACCTACTTAGGCGTCGCCTAGGCGACACTTTGGCTACTAATTAAAAAAATCCAAAATACATATCCCCTAATATATAAATCAAGAATAAAATATATGAAAACATTATAAAAAATTAAATTACATGAAGAAATTGTAGTAATTAAATTGCATGAATATTACAGAAAATTAAATTACATCAAAAAAATTACAGAAAATTCAGAAGTAAATACAAAAAAAATTCAGAAGTAAATGTAAAAAATCAGAGATTCAGAAGTATTGGATACCAGACGGTGGGGAGACAGAGAGTGAGGAGGGGCCCCTTGGCCCCCACTGCAGCCCCCTATTGGGGCTTGGAGAGAGAGCGAGTCGTGACTCAGGGAGATAGATGGGAGATATAGAGAGAGATGAGGGGCCCCTCCGCCACCCATGCAGCCCCTTGTTAGGGCTTGGGGGGGGGGAGAGAGAGAGAGGAGGGGATAGTCCAGAGACAGGTGGGGGTTGTGGGGCATACCGGAGGGGGAGAGTCGAGTGGGATTGTAAGGGGGGGGAGAGAGGAGGGGACAGTCGGGAGATTGGTGGGGGCCCAACTGAGAGGACCGGCGGCGGAGTTGACTGTTCCGGCGCGGATAAGAATCGGCGGTGCACTTGCGGCCGGAGAGGATGGCTTCGGCGGTGGGAGGTGGGGATGACCTGAACGACGGAAGACGGCGGCGACATCGTCAGAGGACGGCGATCGACGACAACTGGCAGCGGAGGATGGCGGCCACATCAAAATCTGGGGGTAGAAATAGAGGAGAGAAGGGGAATTGGGAGGATGAGAATTGGGAGAATGGGGATGGGGGGGATCGCAATGGTTTTAAAGAGGATCCGTGAATTGTTCAAGCGGGTTGGATTCGATTTTGAGCGGGTCGCGGTCAATGCGGCAGAGGCGACCAATCGGGCGCCTTGGTGCCTAGCCTGCTGTTTACACGCGAAAACAATAGGTAAATAAATGTGGACATGTTGGCGATGAATTAAAATTTTGGAGGGTTGCGGGTATCATCCGCATGTTTATTTGCATCTATTCATTTTGCGTTTTGAGTTTATCAGACGATTTAAGGGTTCGTGTTCTGGACCTTTTCCCGCCGACCAGAGTCGTCGTTAATTACATCGGAGGAGTCTGAATACCCTTGATCAACTGCTAATGACTTCCCTTTTGTCTTTACGACTCATGCCCTGGGGCAAGGAGGGAATTTCTATGGTCCTTCCTCAAGGGAGAGTTTAGTTATAATTTTCCCTCTTATGAGAGTTCAATCACAATTTTTCCTTTAGTAAAGAATATATTTTCAATTTCTTGCGCGACTAAGGTGCCACGTATGGTCCTCTTAATTTTCCTGAATTTTCTGCATTTTATAAGATTTTTGCGGGTATATACGCAATTTTGAGAAAATTTGGGGTAAAAATGTAATTATTTAGACTTAACCTTGAACGGAGACATTTTCATAAGTCGGGAAATGTTTTCACATGAGCAAAAATATCTCTTTTAAATTTCCACACTTTTCTGATTTTTCCTTGAAATAGATAGACTTTTACACAATTCCAAAGAAATTCGGGGTAAAAATACAACTCCCGAACCATATAGGGACCATTGCATATTTTTCCCGCTTGACATAAGTTGATGCATTCCATGCGTTTCATATTAGCCTGGAGTTCGCTCCCAGCAATATAGTCATCCCTACCCTATCACGTCAATCCCACGAGCCTCTTATCCATTCTCGTTCGATCACGGCGGGGGAGCAAGTCAAAATAGAAAAACTCACATTGGGTTTAGGGATAATCAGGCTCGAACTGATGACTTCCACCACGTCAAGGTGACACTCTACCGTTGAGTTATATCCCTTCCCGGCCCCTATCGAGAAATGATTCACTAAATTTCATAACTTTACACAATGCATTTCAACAATATGATAATATAATGTTTTCTTGGACACCCAGGGGGCATTTTTGTCAAAACATATCATAGAAGGGTCTTTTTGTAAATTGTAGGGACTTAAACCCAACAAGACTGAGCAGTGAAGAAGGGGGCGCAGGCTTCTTCTTTTTCTTGGACTTGGGCCTCCTACAAGCTCTCAAAGTCTTCTTCCTTTCTCTCATTTTCTTCTCCTCGTTCTTCTTTCTTGTGCTCGGAGGCTCCTCCTTTTATAGGCATAAGAAAGAGTGTCGGAGGGGGTGTCAACCCGATTAGAAGCACCCTCCGGTGGAAGTGCAAGGGACAAGGTAACCTTTTCCCTCCCCCTTCTCAGTTTTTTTTTCTACTGCGTTTTCTTTTTCTTTTTTTTTTGCGTGTGGATAGAAGAAACTGGAGGGGGTTCCCTCCGGTCAAACAAGCATGCGCCCCCCCGGGGGGGGGGGGGGTTCCCCTCCGGTTTGACGCACACGTGGGTTGGGGGGGGGGGGGCTCCGCTCCGGTGCACCGGCCACCGGAGGGGGATCCCCCTCCGGTCCAATGATATCGGAGGGGGGGCCCTCCGGTGCACAGGCCACAGGAGGCCCCCCCCTCCGGTCTACCCACCGGAGGGGCTCCCTCCGGTGCGTCCCACCGCGCGGAGAAGAAGAGGAAGGGGTGGAGGGGGGGGGGGCTTGACCCCCCCGGTGGCTATAAAAGGTCGGTCCACTTGGTGAAAATGAATTTTTTACTGCTGGTAGGGAAGACTTCAGCAAGTATAAGGCCTGCCTTCGTGGTTTTGGCACTTTTTTTGTTTGTCCGGGAGTTGGAGAACATTCCCGTTGACCGTCGGGACAACTTGGAAGACAAAAATATTTCTTTGTGGTGGATTTCCCGTGCGGGTGAGCGGATTTATACCACCCTTTGATGAAGTTTTGCGCATAGAAGCACATATAAAATTATAAATAGTCCCTATTTTAACGGGACCCTTATGGGAGTTCATGACGGCTACGAGCTCGTCGTTTCAAGGCCATTCATAATAAAACCCAATTTTTCTTTCTTTTTTTAAAAAAAAATTCTGAAAATATCAGAAATTAGTAATAACTTTTTGGGGTCCAACACCCGCCTTGGCGACTGCCTTGTCCACCTTTTCCACTCTCAACAAGGCGTTTGAAAGGCGCTTGACCGGGGCGACGCCTAGGCACCCGCCTTGACAACCATAATGATAATTGTAGTCGCCTATCAGAAACTAACTAGAAATGTTGTAACAAGTGATGTAATGGGTAACCAGAAGTTCAACAATCTATCTCTACTGAAGTTTATAGGAAGGATAAGCATACATGAGATTTTTGGATATGGTTAAGGATGCTAGACTTTTACTAAAGGATAAAAAAGGATATGCGCTATTTGCCTTGATAGGTAACCTTGCATTCCTTGCTGGAACATGAGATGACCCTTGAAATTTTCATCCATTCCTTTGGAAAGTTCCCTCTGATTAGTCATGAGCCTGAACACTAAAACTTTCCTCCAAACGAACATGCCACAATTATGCATTAGTTGCAAGGCTAGAAAAATCATAATAACAGCTCCATGTAGTCCGTAGTCAAATGCTTATAATGCTTGAAGAACATAGCCTTTTTCTAAACTAAAATTTTAAACAGATAATGGAATATTTTTTGCATGAATTGGGACACCAGGATGTGAAATGGTGCTTCGTTATTAGGGTATCTGTCTCCAAAAATGGTGCTTATTTTAGTAAAATATTTGCCTGCTTGTGCATTTACCAGTTAGCATAAACTTTTATTCTCTAGAGCATGTTGTTGCATATTTCCTTCATACTCTAATCTTAATTATTAAGCAAAGGTATGCAAATTCCCATGTACCCATGAGCGCATATATTATATATACTTAATAACTTATATACATGATGTAATATTTTTATATAAATTATTAATATTATGTTATTATGTTACGTAATATATTATGTAAAGATAAAGTATAAAATATGAAATATATTATACTATTACACTTCCCGAGTGTTACTGTTCTACGGCTGTTTCATATCCATTTTACTGATGGCAATTCTCTTGGTTCTTGGGCGATTAGGCATTGCTCTTCATGAATTTCAGCAATGAACACTTTGAGGAATTTAAATCTGTTTATCATGATGTTGCTGGAAACTACAAGGGAAAGAAAATTAGCTTTTTGATGGGTGACCTCGATGCTAGTCAAGGTGCCTTTCAGGTAATTTCAATTTTAAGTCTTCTTTATGTTTGAACTCTGTATTGGCTGCCTTGGGCCTTTGATACACTGTTTGCTGATTGTATAAACAGTACTTCGGCCTTAAAGAAGAACAGGCTCCCCTCATGATTATACAAACCAATGATGGCCAGAAATATCTCAAAGCAAATCTGGAACCTGCTCAACTTGCAGCTTGGGTAAAAGAGTACATGGTAATGCATACGTGCACGTTTTTAATTTTGGAATTTGAAGATGCACTCTTGTCATTGTATGTCCGAAAATCTGCACCTACTGAGATGTAACTTTTACCTCGTCTTGCTGCTTTATGTTATTTCTATAGTGCTGAATGTCATTGCCTTTTTGTCTGCAGTTAATTTTCTAATATGAACATATGTTTGCAGGAGGGCAATGTGCAACCGTACAAAAAATCGGAGCCAATTCCAGAGGTTAACAATGAGCCAGTTAAAGTTGTGGTGGCTGACAACCTTCAAGATGTGGTGTTCAACTCTGGAAAGAATGGTTAGTTTCTGATTTCACCTACGATGCCAGCTTTTAGCTAACCACAGTTATGTTGTTATTGATGCATCACAGGCACCTCGATTGTCAACTTACACTAGAGAATGTAGAGACATCCCATTTTATTTCTAAGTATTTGTTACCACTACTGTACATGGTATTTTTGCAGTTTAAGATTCTAGTATTGTAAGTTTGTACTGGATTGTTCAATTTTCTAATCAAATGGTGTCCTTCAATGTTTCTATGTTGGAATGTACTGATAAGTATACTTTTCATGAGATAGAACCTTTTAAATGGATGGTTTATTTGAAGCATTCCCTTAATTTATGATTCTTCTAGATGCCTGCATATAAAGGCACTGCATGAATCCACAAGCATTCAAGTGTTGATATATTTTGGTGTAGTATTTGTTGTCAATATGAGGAATCCATGTGTTATTTAATTTTTTAATTAATAAACTCATTTAACAACATATTTCAGTGGACCAAATACCTCATGTCAATGCAATTCTTGATTGCTATCAGAAAGCAAATATCCACTAAAAGCACACTGAGAAAAGTTCAACACATAAAATGCATCCTATGACAACAATATATGCCTTTTTATAATCATATTGCAACATGAATATCATGAACTAATCTAAAGCAGCCTATATTCACCTCAGTGCACAGCAACTGATATAGATTTTACATCTTAAGTTTCTGTGTGGGAAAACCTCTGGAGGCCATGTTTTAGGTATAAGTCAGACAAGTTCTTGGAAGTCCAGATGCAACCAACTTTTTCGAACAGAAACCGTGGAAGCTTCTTGGTCTTCCTCCTATTCTATTATTAAAATGGGATTTCGTAGCATGCTATTCTGCCTTTTCATATCTTCTGCCGGATTCTCTTTCTATCTAAAGAAACCATAGGAGAGAAAAATCTGATCAAGCATGAATGTCATGCTGCCTTGATTTTTTTCCCAAATGCCACCTAAATAAATGTCAGTAATTTCTTTTTTGTGGTTTATATTGTGAAAAATCTTGGAGACTTGCTTCTTGGGCATTTCTTGATTAAATGAAATCCTGTCCCTGCTCTATGAGCAATTCATTTTGCACACACAAGCACATTCTTTGACACTTCATTTTGGTATTGCTATGTTGCTTAATGTTATATGCCATCTTTTTATATCTGTAGCTGTTTCTTACCTTTACTGCATGCTTGTGTACCTATGCCCATGCACATAGGTATAACTTGCACTTCATTTTTTTTCTTTTGAGATTTTTAACTTGCCTGACAAATGTCTGACACATCAGATATGCCTGTGTTGGTCATATTATAGGATAGAAAACTTGGATTAATCGGTGAATTGCCATTCAAACATTGATACTGTTAAGATGAAATGGTTATTAGTTGGTATGATCTAGTCTCCCGTGGTGAGCAAAATTTCAGCACATGCATCATGTGCAGAGTGCCAGAGAGTTGCATTTTTTTAGTGAATTTTTTATTTCCTGGTGTGTACATATTACTACTAAGTTCATATTTACTGATACTATGTGAACTTCGATTTGTAGTCCTGCTTGAATTTTATGCTCCATGGTGTGGGCATTGCCAGAAACTAGCACCCATCTTAGAGGAAGCGGCTGTCTCACTTCAAAGTGACTCTGATGTGATCATTGCAAAAATGGTAATGTTTTATTGTCCACTTAATATGCACTGCTAATATAGTGTCATAGTATTTCTCTGAGCTGTTGCCATTTTGCAAACCATGTTTAGGTTATTTAACAGTTCATAATGCCTTTTCCTATCTGGTCTTCTTTCCAAATTTATTGCAAGGTATGATATCTAGAATGATGATTCTCCTAGGTGGCTAATTATGGTTGTGCTTTTGCCAGTGTCCACACCTACGGGTGGTTCCTTGGCTCAGGTCTAGGCAACACCGCTTGGGGGTTTTACCAAGCCTACTCTTTGCCCCAGCTGGCGGACCCCATGATGCGAACTCAATAGGGTCCGTACGTCCAAGGTGGCCGTACTTTGAGGTTGGTGGCGGGGGTGGGTTTCCCCCAGTCATCAAAATAAAAAAAATCCTAGAATGATAATTTGAGTGACATGGACCTGGTTCTTTTCCACCTTGTATGTTTCTTGGAGGGAGGAACTTCAGTTGTATCAGTGACACCTTCTGTGCTAAATTCAATAATTCATTAGGTTATCCTTTGATTTGATTACTCTAAGTGCATCTATCGAATAATTAAAGGGAAGAGTGAAATCAATAAAATAAAGAAGGGGACATGACCTGTATACCCCTAAAATATTTCAATATTACCCCTATACCCTTATCTTTATGGTATTTACCCTAATACCCCTCAAATCGTTAAGATGGCCACACCGTACCCCTACCATCAATGACCCATCACGATTGTTAAATCCAGGTGGGTTAGAAGGGGGAAATGACTCTCTCTCTCTACATCCCTCTAGGGCCTCCACTCCAGGCATTGCACGTTGCCGATGTTGAGCTTCTCCACGCTGAGCTGTCGGAGGTTGTGGTCCACCGCCGCCTTGCAAATGCTGCCGTACACCTGGATGCACTCCTTGCAATAGCCTACAGCCACCATCTGCTTCATGATGTTTCAGAGGTTATCGACCCCATCCATTGGCACCAGATCGCTCTTGCAGATGTTGCTGGCCAATCTGTGGCTCTGATTGCTAGTAGCATTGGTCATCCTGTTGATGCTGCTTCCACTCCCACTACCACGGTTGCTGATGCTGCCTCCTCTTTGTACTCCCCGCGACAGCTGTTCTCGGCCCCATCGACCCCGTCGATGGAGAATTCCATTGAGGAGAGCGTGGCGAAGCTCAGATCGGAGCCCAAAGCCTCGATCTTGACTGCGTTGACCTGCGTGAGTAGGATGTTCCTGAATTCGTCCTCCAGGTGCGTCATGGCCTCCTGGATCGTCCCCCTCGAGGCCGACCTTCTAGGGCTGCTTCGAGGGAGCGGCAGATCTCATCGACAGCGTGGAGGTAGCTGTTGGCCTCGGCGCGGTCGCTGCCGTCGAAGAGCATATGGGGGGTCGGCTCCTCGGAGGCAGTGGAGTCCTAGCGCATGATCAGCTTCTTGGCGTCTTCTACATCATCCGCTGTCGGCGGCTAGGTGGTTGGGGATGACGCGGCTCCTCTATTGGAGCTGTCCATTTCGGCGATGAGAGAGAGAGAGAGAGAACAAAGGGGGGGCTTGGCTAGGTCTTTGAAGCCACAAAATAGGGGTAATAAGGTGCTTCGGCTGGTGGGACGGTCGGAGGAGGTGGCGATGATGGTGGTGGAGGTTTATCGGGATGGCAATGGGTGCATCAGCCTGGATGAGTTCCTGGTGTCTTCTTGACCCTTGGCGACGAGGCCTGCACCCTCGACGACTGTCGCCGCATGATTGGTGACGTCGACTCCAGCGGCGATTTCTTCGTTTCCTTTGACGACTTCATCCGCATGATGGATGGCCATAGATGATCCACCATGGGTCGGTGGTCGGAGGAGGGGGGAGAGGGCGGATAGGGAGAGCAGGGGATATAGCGGCGGGAGCGGGGGGAGAGAGGGACGGCAGAGAGGGCGGCGGTGAGGAGGTTGTCCCCAACGTTGAGCCGCCAGAGTGTGGGGACGCGACATAAGCCGGTGGGGAACTGGCCGAAGATCCTGACACTAGAGAGGTCGATGGAGATGGGAGATCCCTAAGAGCCTCTAGAAGGATAAAATTGTCATTTCAAGATGGGAGATCCCTGAGCCTCACTTTGATATGGGTTTATCCCTGGGTTAGCCCAAAGTTAACCTAGGGATAATCCTTTTTATACTTCGATTGATAGTTATAGTTAACTAGGTTTAAAAATAGGTTAACCAGGGATTATCCCTGGGTTTCAAAACCCACCCCTTTAGGTGGGTTAACCCATGTTATTCTCTCTCTCTCTCTCCATTAATTAATAATATATATTTCTCTTCTCTCTCTCTCCTAATTAATACTACACTTTTCTCTCTATAATTAATGTTATCCTCTCTCTCTCTTAATCTCGAAAGTTTGTTTTTAATAACTTTTATCATTGTTAATTTTTAGTTAGTAATATTAAACATATTTTTATTAAAAAATTTAAAATTATAAAAAATATATGTATCATATAGAATGTGACATTCCGGATTTTTAAGATATTTTTCAGATCATGATCTGTGGGTTTCGAATCGCTTTCATTGGCTCCGGAGTATGTTTTACGGTTTACTCGGGTTTTTGGCTGATTAGCCTGCGGAACCCCGTGTAGGACGAACCGCTGTGTTTTCCGGTTCCAAGACGTTATAGGCGCGTTGTGCGTTTTCCGAGGATCATGGGGATGATTTTTTTATTTTTCTAGATTTTTAAAATCTTAAAATATTTCTATATATATATTTATTAAAAAATTTATAATTATAAAAATATATTTATCATATATAGTGTGATGTCCCGAATTTTTTGGATATTTTTCAGATCAGGATCCATGGGTTTCAGATCGCTTTCGTGGGCTCTAGAGTGCGTTATACGGTTTACTCGGGTTTTTGGCTGATCAGCCTACGGAACCCCGTGTCGGACGAACCGTTGTGTTTTCCAGCTCCAGGACGTTATAGGCGCGTTGTGCATTTTCTGAGGATCGTGGGGATGAATTTTTTATTTTTTTATATATTTTAGATTTTTTAAAATCTCAAAATATTTATATATACATTTTTATTAAAAATTTTATAATTATAAAAATATATTTATCATATAGATTGTGACATTCTAGATTTTTTAGATATTTTTCAGATCATGATCCGTGAGTTTCGGATCGCTTTCGTAGACTCCGGAGTACGTTTTACGGTTTACTCGGATTTTTGGATGATTAGTCTACGGAATCCCGTGTAGGACGAATCGTTGTGCTTTCTTGCTCCGGGACGTTATAGACGCGTTGTGCGTTTTTCGAGGATCGTGAGAATAATTTTTTTAATTTTTTAGATTTTTAAAATTTTAAAAAGATATATAGATATAATATTTTATTTGTCATCATTACCAGATTAACCTACTACTTATCAAATCACACTAGATTAAAAGTAGATTAACCCACCTCTTTACTACTAGATTAACTACCCTCCTATCAAACTAAAAATGGGTTAACTCCAAACTACTTTAATCAGGTTGAGTTAGCCCACCTTTAACCTAACTCCATATCAAAGTGAGGCTGAGAGCCTCTAGAGGGATAAAAGTCATTTCACCCTAAATTGTAACCACTATTACCTATGTAACTCAGAATGTAACCTTGGGGCATGGCTACTCGTTAGTAGATTTGAGGGGTATTAAGGTAATTTTAAGGGTATTAAGGTAATTTTCTCAATAAAGAATCAAATATAAGATTTTCTCAGTATAAGAATAAATGAAGAGTGGAGTACAGAAACGGGCCTATGACAGGAAGAAAGAAAAATGACTCTTATACCTTGTATGTTATCCAATAAAAACCAGGGTTTATGGATTCATTGAATAATGATTGTGAAAGGAAATTATGTTTGTTGTGTGAATAATGATTGTGAAATCTTTACGGCAGCATTTGGGAACATGTTTGCAAAATGGATTTTTCTCAAAAGCAGATCTTTTTTTTTGTTTTTTTTGAAAATGCTCAAAAGCAGAATTTGAAGTCCCATGTCAATAAAGTACTGATTTCAGAGGGTTCAAATTAATGCAAAAATCTCATTTGGATGAGTTTTTCTTGAAAGTGGGTAATACCACTGATTGTATAAATGAAAAAGTAATGTACAAGTATAAGAAAGCTCCCCAAAAAGAGACCCAACACAAACACACCAAGGCATTGTATGGCCAATTACCCTCCCAACAAAGTAAAAAGGGTGGAGTTAAGGGCGTTCACATTACAAAACAATTCCGTCCATTCTCTCACTCTAGTACAAATGAAAGAAATAAGAGAATCTTCCACTCTAGCTTTCCGTCTAAAAATCTTGTTGTTCCTTTCACCCCAAAGGGACCAAAGGGTGGCATATAAAATAAACCATCAAACAACACGATCACTCTGATGGGCCACGATCTGACCCACGACTTGATGAATGACCGGATCTCTGTCTGATGACCCAAGACACATCAGACTCTGGAAGCCAAACCCTCCCACACACATTATGCGTATTGACAGCCAGTAAATAGATGGTCCATTGACTCGTCATGGAGGCCACATAAGCAGCAAAAGGGCTGGATCTCTGGAAGGAAGCATCTGAGCCAATCTCTAGTCGAGAGCTTCTGATGGGAAATCCTCCAAATAAGAATCTTCACCTTCATCCGAGATGACGATATAAGCAGCCGTCACAGAGAAAACCCCCTAACTGTCCCACCCCCACGACTATGCATCTTCACAGAAGGGGCGTGGAGCGAAGTCCAGGAGGAAGAAAAGGAGATTCTGAAGCCTCTCCAACTCAACAATCGAGAGGCTCCTCCTGAAAGTCGGCGTCCAGGTGAAAGGTGGGGGGTTGAAGGCACGGTCGACGGTTCCCAAAGGGTCTGTCGAGATCGCGAACAGACTAGGAAAAGAGTCGGCTAAGGAGAAGTCACCACACCATCTGTCTTTCCAGAAAAAGCATTCATTTGAATGCGTTACTTTCATTTCAATTTGACATGAATACCTTACTTTTTTTATAGTTTTTAACTTTTCATGGTTGTGTTAGTCCATTTATTCTAAGAGTACCTTTGCAATCATTACATCTATTCAAAAGCTCACACAACCTTGCTTTTGGACAAAATCCATTTTTTTTTCTTGTGGCTCTCTCTCTTTTCTCACATGGATCTTTCTCACATGGATTTTGGATAGTTGGAATCCCAATGGAAGCTGAGTTCATTTGGGAACACAAATGGATTTGTTAGAGATTCCAATTATTGAAATCCCTTCCACATGTAATTTCAAACAATGCCTATATCTAAATTACAACTATACATCATTAGCAAAGCCTTCCCCCATTTTTTTGGGGTTGGCTGGGTGAATCTATCCTACCACTTTAATCTATCCTGTGCTCTGTTTGTATCTAATACTAGGATGGTCCTATCCTTTTTTACTTTGTCAAACCATCTTATTTTTGGACCCCGAGGCCATTGTTTGCGGAGTCGGACAATCCCAATCTAGATCAGCCAACGGCAATCCAATTTCTGGGCTGGCTGGGGCATGGGAGTGGATGGGGTTTGGAGGGGATCCAATCCCTCTTTTGATTAAAAAAAAGAAAAAGTTTTAAATGGCTTGAATCAGTTGGAGCCTGGAATTTGTCTGAAATTGGTCGATCCTGGGCAGACTCTGACCTGATCCTCCCAACCTGGATCAGATGCTGCCCTGCTGATCCCTAGTTCTGATCCTGTTCTGGAAGCTTTACCGTACTGGATAAGATAGTAATGACTTAATTTATTATTTTAGTTTATTCGAATTGAGGATGTCCACTATGTAATGGGTTTTTTCCCCTTGGAAGCAAGATCCTGGAGATTGGAAACTGGTTGAAATTTGGGGCTGACTTTGATCCCATAATGATCAAATTGGCTGATCTAGAAAATAAAGAAGATGTGAGAAAAATGATAGCGTGTGGTGAAGAAAAGAGTGCAGGGAGGGAACAGCTCAAGGCATATGATAAAGAAGAAATAAAATGCAAAAAAACAAACAAACAAAAAAGGGTAACAGCAAGTTCAGGAGCATGATGAGAGCAGAGGCTGAGGTAAAGCATAGCAACAGCAGTGCAGTGGCAGAAGAAGAAAAGCGGACATAGGAACATTAATTGCAGATGAGCCTGCAGTGGTAGTGGCAGAGCAGATGTGCAGCGTCAACATCAGCAGCCAGCACTGGCAGCTGACTGCAAGGTCGGCAGCACAGATTGAAAAGATTACTTGTCTAATGTTCCTTCTCTTCGATTTTGTCCTTGTCCTTTCATCTTTTTATACTTGCAATGCAACACTACAAATGATGCATGGTTTTAAAACCATAAGCTGAAGCCACGCCGATCCAGGCAGATTTTGGGGGAGGATGTAGAAGAGGAGGGGTCTCCTTGGAGGGGGGGGGGGTGGAGAGGGGACTGTATGTTACAAGTAGTGACAACAACAACAGGCCAAAGGGAGCACCACCAGCGCCAAGAGTAGTGATTGGCAGCTACAGTCCTGCCTTTTTTGCTTGTTTCTCTTCCCCCTGGAGTAGTTAGGGAAGGCCATTGGATGAAACATAGCCCAGTGATTTAATTGAAAAAATATAACTCTCCTTCTAAAGAAACAGATGCAACATAGTTTATCATTATGTAATTGCAAAATGTTTCCTGGTATATAAAAAGACCCTGCAAATTAGAAAAAACCTTTAATTTGACAAACTGCTTAAGAATTATTAACAGAAAATCTTCATTAAATAATCTCCGAATCGATGTAACTGACAGTTCTAGGGTATGCCACTCTAGTTCCTTCGTTAGTCTTTATTTTTTTCTCCTTTTTTCCTCCTCTGGTCTACTTAAAAAAACCAAGGCTTGAATTTTCAGGACAGTCATTTTCTATGTCCAACAGGTCTGGCCCCTACCGGACGGCTTTGATTCCATGCTAAAGAAACTTTTAAATTTCCCATGGGAGTCATAGTGGAATTGGCCGTACCCTTGCGAATTGGAGCACAACTGCTGATCATGGTCCAAGTTATTTCTGTTCTCGTCTGCATTGGCAAGTACTTGGAACCTGAGGAGTACCATATACCTACAAGTCAATGACCACATGCTATCACTTTTACATCGTTTTGTGTTAACCTGATGAAGCTTAATTATCCATCTTGTCTGATTATTTCTTTCTATAGCATTTTTAGTAGCTTTATTCCATAAGTTTGATACTTCTATACCAAAAATTTTAATTCTATTTTGGAATATGACAACACCATCTTATCCTTTATGATGAAAATAATGTACGTCATAATTCTGCCTTCTCTTGCTATTAATGTAGCCTTGGATTGAAATAGTGTATGTGGTAGTCCTATGTTTCTGTTGCCATTTAATAGACCATGAATATTTTGTCTTAATCAGTGCAATTTTTTCTATTCATTTATAGCTCCTTTCTTTCTTATCCTTGACTAGGTAAATTTTTCTTCGTTTTAACAGGATGCAACTGCAAATGATGTCCCAAGTGATTTCGAGGTTCAGGGTTACCCAACTCTCTACTTTAGGTCAGCAAGTGGAAAACTTGTACAATATGATGATGGGGGTAGAACGAAGGAGGATATTATTGAGTTCATTAAGAAAAACAGGGATCCAATTGTAGGACCTGGATCCGTAAAGGATGAGCTATAATGAGGTAATTATGCATATTTCTGTTTATTATTTTTCTTAAAATGGTTAAATATTTGATTATAATGATACTATTTTTTATTTCGGTAAAACTCTGACCTCAACAAAATTCCTTTAGATTTCATGTACATTATCATCAAAATACCCTGTAAATATTGGTATATTTTTTGACCATATTAAATTTTGATTTAGAAGTCTTGTTATAACCGATCCATATTTCCTTGTTGTTCCTTTCTGTTTTGCCATTGGCTTCCCCTGTAGATAGCACCTGACTTAATTCATTTCCTTGGGAGACTGTACTATGTACATAGATGCCATTATACTTTGATTCAGTTACAACACTAGCTCTATTCCTTTTTTCATCATTGTTGGAAAATCTGAACAGAGTAGATCCCATGTGAACTGACCAGATTTCTGTAGAACGAGGAATGCAATGCATCCTTTTGTTTATGTGCAATGTCGCATTAAATATATCGTGGTGTTAACCAAACGCATGACGGTATTAAGTTCTTATCTCTGTAGTGTCCAGTTCTGGACCACCGTATCTGAAGCAAACCCCCCTCCTCACCAAAAAAGGACCGTCACTTTTGTGGTCATTTGCCTGCTATTTTTTTCTTCAGCAATGTCTTTTGATGTCTTCTTCCTGACGCATTATCCTGCTAAACTATGGAATTCTTTGCAGTGATACACAACTTTTGAAGTATGAATTTTCATTGTCTCATTCTCTCTTTACATTTGAGGATGTAACACCCCTACTTATTTAGAGCATTTTTGGTGCCCTCACCCGGGGCTAATACCCCCTGACTGAGAACCTCCCCCACATGAACGAAGTTGGAGAGCTGTTGAGCCAATTTGTTGTCTCCTCAAAGTAGTTAGGGGAAAAGACATCCAATGAGTCATTTGAAATGAATCATTTAAGATTATCTCACAAAGTCAATCTCAAAATTTTGGCAAAAAAGATAGGCTGTGGTGATGAATGGTTTGATTGAGAAGTCTTGGGTCTCGTTTATAGAGGGCTGATCATCAAGTGATGGCTTTCTCTATTCTATCAGAGCATCATCATAGTGAATGAAGAGGAGAGAAAAGGGAATCGTCTGCAAAATAGATTTCAAAAAGGCTCATTAAAGGGTGTCTTGGGCCTTGAAGGTATTGAAAATGCACCACTTCTCTGTAGTAGTGGTGAAATGGCTTTCAAATTTGGGTAACTACAAAAGATTTCTGAATGCTTAGCAAATCTGAAGGTTTTTCAGAAGTTCTTAAAGGTTGGACGTGGGGATCCATTGTCTCCACTATTGTTTCTCTCCATTGCAAATGTTCTTAATAGAATTTGTGCCACCTTCTTGGTAGTAAAAGGGAGTGCAGGTGAGCAATATAATCCAAGGTCTATTGGAATTAATCTGTCACAAGAAGAGGCGAATGAGTGCACAAACTCATGCATGGCAAAGTATAAGGCTAGTGTTGAATCCACAGGTGGTTAAACTGTGCAAAGGAATTTGGGATTCCACAATATGAGATTTGAGTGAAATGGGTGAGGAAAGGGAGGCCATTGATATGAAACCCCCACCTAGCACAAAATCACCAAGCCACCACCCATGTGGGAAACGTCAATTTCTCTCTCCTAATGTGAAAAATGAACAGTAGAGGGGCTATTTATAGGGGAAGCCACCCTTTTTCAACCAATTTTTGGGGTTTACCCCGGGTCCACCCCCAAAAGGGGGGTTTACCCCGGGTCCACCCCCTTTGGGGGGTTTGCCCTGGGTCCCCTCGGGGGGGTGGGGTGGGGGGGGGGGGGTTACCCCGGGTCCCCTCCTTGGGGGTTTGCCCCGGGTCCACCCTCCCCTTGGGGGGTTTGCCCCGGGTCCATCCCCAAGGAGGGGTTTTGCCCTGGGTCCACCCCCCACTTGGGGAGTTTGCCCTGGTTCTAACCCTTAGGGGGGTTTTTCTGCCCCGGGTCCACCCTGTGCACAGGATTAAAGGTTTTTTGGGTTGATTAAATCCTACCCTACTTTTAACCAAAATAGCTGCAACATGACAGCAAATAAGTTAGCAACCACAGCAAACATAATTAGCAGCTAACAAAATAGTTGCAGCAGCAGCCTAGTTGTTAAAGCAGCAGCAGCTCTGCAACAGCAGCAGCAGCACAAGGGCTGCAGCAGCAGCCCTGCAACGGCAGCTCTGCAACAGCAGCAGCAGCCTAGTTGTTAAAGCTGCAGAAGCTCTGCAACAGCAGCAGCACAAGGGCTACAGCAGCAGCACCCAGGGGTGGCAGCAACAGTTCAATGGCAGCAGTAGCAATACAAGACTAATAGCATCAGCAGCAACAACTAAGTTGGCAGCTGTGTGCAACAAAAGTTGCATGTCCCCTGAAGAAGAAGCCTGAGTTGTCCTGGTGTGGTTTACCAGACTCATGTTGATGTCACAATATGAAACCAATAAGGCAACAACCATGACTCAGATGGTTATTGCATCCATTCTCTGTGTTGGCCTGTATGATGCACTGCCATCAAACTTGTCATCAACTATTTTGCTGAGACTTCTTGGTTCTAAATTCCATTGTGTAACTGTAAAGGATCCTGGTGCCAGTGTGTTAGGAAATTGTCAGCCATGAGCTCAGAAACTGGGTTGATAAATTGGCCTTGTGTGTTGCTGAAAAGGCAGCATTAAGGAAGAGGTTGAAGAATAAACACAAGTGGTATCTGCGGCTGATAATATTGCAGCAGTAACACCCCTACAGCAACACAGTAGCAACATCAACAGCTAAGAACAGCTGCAGCAGCAGCCCAGTAGCCGCAACAGCAGCCCGACAGCTGCCATAGCAGCATCAGACAGATGCAACAACAGCACAAAAATGCTGCAACAGCAGCAAACAAAAGTGTTTGACAGCAACACCAACAATTGCTGGGAGATCCCATATTGAGATAGATTGTATGGCCATTTCAGTAAAGCTCTAGCAGCACAATGGCAACCAAATCAGCTGCAACAGCTGTAATAACGGCACCGCAACATCTGCAACAGCTATACAAAGTAGTTGCAACAACAACAGTAACAAAACTGGCTGCCATAGCAGCACATAACAGCTGCAACAGCAGCATACAACAACTGCAACCGCAGCAAACCAAATTTAGGCAGCAAACAAAATTGTTAGCAGCAGCAATAACAACCCTTTAATCAATGGGGAAAGTTAACCCAATGTGAAACAAAAGGGGTAGTGGCAGCATGGGTCTACCCCCATATGGGGGGTTTGGACCGGTTCCATACCCATATGGGGGGGGGGTTTGGACCGGGTCCACCCCCCATATAGGGGTTTTGCCCCGGTTCCACCCCCAAGTGGGGGATTTGGACCGGGTCCAGCCCCCACATGGGGTTTTGCCCCGGTTCCACCCTTATATGGGGGATTTGCCCCGGGTCCACCCCCCACATGGGGTTTTGCCCTGGATCTAGTCCCAATTTCCGTGGTTTTGTCCCGGATCCACTCCCAAAATCCCATGTTTTGGTCCGGATGGAGGGTGTAACTGCTAGAGTCCTTCGAGACTATAAATACCCCCAGTGGGGTCCGGGGGGGGGGGGGGACAGCAGAAAGACACATAGAGGAGTGCAGACAGAGAGAGTGTTTGGTGCTTGTGTTTCTTTGAAGGCCATCTCCCTGGACTTTGTGCTTGTGTAGTGGCTGTGGTTGTGTTGTGAGGGTGTGCTACAAACCCCATGTGCATCACAACCTTTTTTGTGAATTGTGTAATCTAGAGAAAATCTCCCTATGTGGAGAAATCTTTAAAGTGCAGACAGAGAGGGGGGGGGGAACAGCAGAAAGACACATAGAGGAGTGCAGACAGAGAGAGTGTTTGGTGCTTGTGTTTCTTTTGAAGGCCCATCTCTCTGGACTTTGTGCTTGTGTAGTGGCTGTGGTTGTGTTGTGAGGGTGTGCTACAAACCCCATGTGCATCACAACCTTTTTTGTGAATTGTGTAATCTAGAGAAAATCTCCCTATGTGGAGAAATCTTTAAAGTCCGGCGATGTGGTTGTGCAGACACCCAGGATATATGATCAAGACATTTGTGTAAACCCTGATTGCTTAAGAAGTTTGGCCCCGGTGTTGCACTGATGGACACGCGAAGCTGGGCCCCGACTCATGAGAGCTTAAGAAGGGGAAGCAATCTTTCGATTGTCTTTGGTCAACGGGTCCTCCCCAATGAGGGACTTGCGTCTATTGCCAAGATTATACAAAAACCCCTATTCAGTCCAGATTGTTACCAAAATATTCTTGGTCTGGGCAAATTGCATAAATACCCCTAATGACGGGGGAAATTGCAAAAATTCCGTCAAAAGTGGAAAGTCGCAGAGATACCCATGATAGGTTCGAAATTGCCCTGATTGCCTGTGAGCAAAGGATCATGTACAACCAAAATATCGATTGCCTATGAACAAAGGATCATGTGTAATCGGAAAAAACTTGTCGACAAGTCTGTACTCATGAAATGTACTTGTGATATCTTGTACACTTTATAACATTTTATGAAATATGCTAGTAGCCATGGGAGCATGGTTCTACAAAATCTTGTGAATGCTCGAGTTATGAAATACCACGCTTCGCATCATACAAAGATAATTATGGAGTTTCGAGACTCCGTTAACCTCGTAGAGGTCAAATGGCCAACACATAGTGGCCTCGAGTCTTGAGGTTATGAATTTGGGGATCTACCTCGATCTTCGTAAGTATGTCGGTTAAGCCCGTAGCCCTTCCCGAGATATTCTCAATATTGGGCATTGCCTCGCACGACTTAGCGCTTAGGGCAACGCCTTCAGCGTCACAACTAACTTTATGTAAATGGTGGATTTTCTTTGGCAGTTAATCAAGGGTATTCGGACTCGTATCGATGTAAATAAACAACGACTGCGGTCGGTGGGGAATTTTTCAGTATCCGAACTCTAATCGTCTTATACACCTAAATTCGCAGAAATAATGATATACCCACTACCTAAATAACTACGAATGTGTATTTTCTTCTTCAAAGGAGAAATGTTTATTTATTTATTTATTTTCGTGAGTTAAACAAGAGCCTAGGGCAGGCCGAGGCTCTGTGAATTAGTTAGGTCTTTGATGTCTCAAGGTGAATAGTAGGAAAGGAGAGCGAGGGGAAGAGGTGGCAGTCCTTGGCCTGATCATCCAATTCACTTTCCCCTGCATCTTTAAGTCACTTTGGGGTTCAGGGAAAGTCGCGTAGCCTGCTAAAGTGCTTAATCGTGGCAAATTACCATGTTATATGTTGTGAGGTCATTGGTGGAGAAAGTGTCTTTTCGCAGTCTGCCTTAAGTCATAGGCCCAGTTTGGATGTGGTAACAATATTACAAACAAATTGGAGGAGAGCTATGAACTTACCTACTGTGGTTTTAGAAATACTGCTTGCCTATTTCCTTGACTACAGCAACAATAATTTGGAAGTGGAAGAAATGTGATGAGTGAGAAATGCAAAGGATGAAGTTCTTTTACTTGGAATCAATCATGCTATTTATTATATTTCTTGACAATTATATCTTCTCACTAAATCTGACCTTTGCCTGAGACCTTTTCCATGTCTTTGGAAAGTGGACCTTTGTCCTTGTGCCTGTCACTCAATTCCGGAGATTCCTTGTTTTTTATTTGCTTTATTCTATGTTAGTGTGCCCGAAATGTTCGTTCTGTACACTTTCCTGGATACACACTGCCACTCTATGACTTGCATGATTTGTCCAACGCACTCCCAGACTACCTTTCGTTCAGAGGCCTTCAACTGACTTTGGTGGGGTTTCTAGTTTATTAACATGGTATAATAGTCCTTGTGAAGATCGGTTTTGGACAATTTGCCCATCTATTTCCTCTCCATGTTTTGGATCTCGCAGTTGGTGGTGAAAATGATAGAGTCCGTTCAAGGGAGATTCTTTTGGCACGGGAGTGGGAGGATGTGTAGGGGTTGGCATATCAATTGGGCTAGGGTGGTTGCTAGTAAGGAAGAGGGAGGCATCGGGATCAAGGATGTTAAAGATTTTAATTTGACTTTTTTGTGCAAGTGGCTGTGGAGACTGGGGTCAGATGACAATGATTTGTGGGTGCAAGTTATCAGGTAGAGATATTTTGGCAGGAGGAGACTTCTAGATATGAATTCACCAGTTCAACAGCGGATTTCACCTATTTGGCATGGCATTATGACTTGCAGGGACATTATCTCCTCCGACCTGTAGATCTAACGAGGTAAAGGCGGCCAGTGTCTTTTTTGGAAGGATAGATGGTACGATGACTTTACCTTGGAGATTTTCTTCTCCGGCTTCTTCGATATTTCAGCTCACCCTTTGGAGTCGATCGCCCATGCTTTTGACTCCCAGCTTTCAAGAGACATTTAGGCACTGATCTTTAGGAGAGCTCATGATCAATGAGATGGTGCAGCTTGAGGAGTTTCTACTCTTCCTCCTCGCTTATGCTGCATACTTTGACAGGGAGGATGTGTGGACTTGGAGGTGGGATAGGGAGGGGACCTTTTCAGTGAGGTCGGCTTACTCTATTATCTCAGATGGAGGGATGCACCTTAGTCTCGCCTCTCAGGTTTGGAGGCTGCAGAGTCTGTTGAAGGTGAAGCTCCTCCTTTGGAGTATCTCCCATGAGAGGCTATCCACTTGCGACAGATTGCTCCAATTTCTCTTGGGGATTCAGTCGACCTGTTGCCTGTGTGGTCAGGAGGATGAGACCTTAGACCACCTATTTGTAAGTTGCATCTACTCACAGGTGGTGTGGGACGGGATGGCTACCAGAGTTCGCTGTCCTTCATCGGCAGCGTGAGGTGCACCTTTTCAATGCGTCGTGGGGGAGGTGGTGGCCCTGTAGAGCAGATAGTATCATGCTGTGGTTGATACTGCATGTCACCCTTTGGTCGTTGTGGGGTGAACGCAATAGTACCACCCTTTGGTCGTTGTGGGTGAACGCAATAGTAGGATCTTTAAGAGAGGCTAGAGTTGAGACTTCTCTTGTTTCTTTCATTTGTGCAGAGTGAGGGAATGTATAGAGTTGCTTTGTAACGTGAATTCTCTTTAACTCCCCTCTTTTTGTTTTGCTAGGGGGCTAATACGTCTTACACCACCTTGGTGTGTTTTTGTACAGTGTTTTTTGGGAGCCCATTGCCTATACTTGTACATCTCTTTTTTTCTATATTTAATACAATGGTGGTACTCTACACTTTCAAAAGAAACATGGTATAATAGTCATGGCAATATGTGCATAACTGCTGATTTATTTTGACAAACAACTGTGTCGGAAATTAATTGCTTGTGACACATGAATAGATGGTAAAAGCAATCCTTCTTCTGAACATTGGTTTTGTTTTCTGTGCATGCACATACGGAAAGGCCTTGATTGTCCTAATTTATCCATTGTGCGGACGAGGATCTAGACTATCTTCTGTGTGGGGCAGCTCTGGTGTCCTTTGACCGGTGCTAGGTTTGGTTCAGGGAAAAAGGTAGGGATGTTAATGGGCCTGGGCTGCTGGGCCTGCCTGCTTGAGCCAGCAGCTGGGATGGAATTTTAGGCCCACTAATAAATGGGCTGCGCTTGCTGTTTTAGCCTGACGGGCCTAACAGAAATGTAAAGTAGTCAAAAGACCTAAAAAACCGCCTGTGGTGCAGCAGTCTGGTCGTTGGGTTTTAATGGAGAGATCACATTCGTGTTATTTTGGTCAAAGGTTAGAATATTAAAAAGGTCAAGCGAGTCAGTTGGGGCCGATTGGGGCCAATGAGCCACTGTGATGAGCCTGGGCTGGGCTTGGGCCTGCCCTTCAAGGCCGTGGGTCTGACTTGGGCTCGGGCAGGCTGGCCCAAGCCTGGCTTGTTGACACCCCTAGAAAAAAGGGAATTTGTTTCAGAGTGGCATGTTTGTACAATGGGGGGATAGTGGTTGTGTGCCGCCATGGTCACCCATGATAGCTTATGAATATGCTGAAAATACCGAAGGTTGGTATGTTGTTTAGCCATCGTCAGTCATCATCATCATCATCATCATCATAAGTCTTTGTTCCAAGTTAACGGAGTGGGATTGAAGGATTTCTACGAACTGTACAGGCTGTTAGGTGTGACGTCAACAGTAAGGTAGTGCCTTTTTTTGGCTGAGGTCAACTTTACGTAAGACAGGATCTGCAGTCTCATGAGGCAGTGGAATCACCATTTTGTTTGCGTAGTTCAAGCTCATAGCAAAGTTGTCTACGAATCTGAGCCTAAAATTGTTGCGGCACCAATAATTAAGAACTCCCATTAATTATTAGGCGACAATGTTAAGGATGTACCATATCTTCCACTATCATTGTGGCATCACATCCTGTTCATCTATGGAACACAAACCCACCCTTGTCTCGCTCCAAGACCAGGATTTTTGATTGCTTCAGGCGTTGCTACCTCGTGCCTTTTGTTTTCCTGAATGACTTCCATCGTACATCTAAACCTTATTGAAGTTTCTACGTTTCCCAGTATTACTTCCACTGCAACAAATGGACTGGTTACTTTCTCTGTTTCCGTCTAAGAGCATTTTTAATTGCATCTTTTATTTTGTTCTTGCAGGAGGTTGCGAGGAAAGGAAGAGGTCCATCGGTTACCATCACAATAGGGAATCGCCAGGACTGGTCTTGCCCTTCACCACCCCAAGTTTTATGGGCGTCCAGTCCAGTCTATCATAGAGAATAAAAATTTCCACTGTAACTTTTTTATTTAGGAGCTTCAGTGATCTCAGTGAGGTAGTAGTTAAATTTTTGTTGGTATTCCTCAAGGACTCGACATCCCAGAAAGAACTTTCCAGTTCCGTTCGTTCTTTGCAGAAATCTTAGATGTGTCGAACTGCTGTCGTTCCCCATTCTTACGTATCATCTGGGAACGTCTATTGAGAAAGAGGGATCTTAAAATGCTGGAGATTTCGTGGTGCAAGTTCAACGCCCGTGATTAAAATCTCCCCAAATATCTTCAAAAGCCCACTCCGTTCGTTTACCACCTTTCGTGCTCCTCTCATATTTCTCACCACGTCTATGGAAGAGTACAATGCATTTGTTGTTTGGTTGTCTCTTAGTTCGAACCAATAATTAGAATCTGCATCCGATCACAGTAAAAAGAATGGTTTTTGAAATCATTTTATGGAGATGGGAGTTCAATGTTATTCATTTTATCTCTAATCTCTCGTTATTACTAAACAAAAGATTAAATTGTTGCGAGGTTACGTAGTGGCGCCTAGGATTTTTTCCTTCGTCTCTGAGGCAGCGTTTGGTTCGGGTGAGGGCAGTGGGGTTTATTGAAAAGTCTTCAACAGTACACTGTTATCATATGTTGGAGATTTTCAGAGGTTAAAAATCCCATTTATTGAAGATGTTTAGCCGATGTTGTGGAGACGACATGACACAGGCAACGATGTCATTTGCGAAACAAAAATAGCGAGGTGGATGACATCGTCGCATGTTTCATTTGGCGAATACTTGCCTTGACCCCTGTACACTGTGATGATGATAAAAAAGTAAGGGTAAATCAGTAATTGAAGCTCTAAAATGTGCGACCATTGTTGCAAAAGTTCTCTCTCCATTGACTTTTGAGGGATTGTGGGTGTTTTCGAAAATGGGTCTGTCTCTCTGCTCTGTTAAGAGTTCGCACGCACAAAAAGTCTAATTATGATTAGCTTTAGGAGTAATTGTACGGACTAATTAAATGCTCCAGATTGTAATGTAAGGCATCATTATCAATGTAAATCACATTTTTTGTTAACCGCTTGTCCCTCTCGTCATGACCACAGATGGGAGGAGGTCAGTTCAAAATTCAAGTTCAATGGCATTGTGGTTGTGGTTGGATGGGAGTGATTGACGAGAGGGGGTGAGACAAAAAGAGTGTGGCATCATAGTGTTGCTCGTGTACCATCATCCATTTTATTTAAACTACGTTCACTTAGAATGTGGTTTTACGTTATCATTTCACTCTGTCATATGTCATGTTCAATATTAAATATTAAATGCATAATGCTATAAGTATCCTTTTTCACAGGAATCCGAAGAAAATTGAGAATAGTTTAATGGGATGTTTGGTCACATTTTTTTGATATTTTTTCTCTCAAAATTTGTTTTGAAGGAAAAATAGGGATTAAGTCTTATTTGAAGCACCTTTCCTAATAAATTTTAAGGAGAGAGTTAACCTTTCATTAATTTTTTTCAAATAAAAAATAACTCTTTACTTATTTTTTTTCAAAATAGTCAATCTCTCTCTCCCATAGCCACCTCTCTCTCAACCACCTCCCTAATGAGCAACCTTCTTCCTTCTTAAAATATTATTTAGATTTTAGCAAATATGTCAAAACTTGACTTTTTTAAATTTAAAAATTATGAAAAAATAACAGTGAAATATTTTTCAAAGGAGAAATAGCCTTAAAGAAAAAAATATTCTCAAACACCCTATAAAAAAAACTGAGGATTGAGGAGAAATTTGTGAGGGATCTAAATATTAATACTTAGTAAAAAGATCAAACATTTGGGAGGAAAAATCATCAAATGGCGGCATGCCAAGAAAAGAGGCCATGTATCTATCCAACATGGCAAGTGCACTGCTGACTTCAGCCCGAGAAAGTGGAGACATCGAATACATTTCGATGCAACTGATGTCTCTCGATCAGTAGAAGGTAATCGTCTCATGGTTTGAATAGCTGCAAGAAAGGATAGGCCAAGCAAAGAAAGCTACATTTCTAGTGTTCACGACATGCGTGGTCAATTTGTTCATCAGTTAAGTGCAAGGCCGTATCCAGTGCGGACCAACTTGGCATAAATGCATCTCATTTCTTAACACCTGGGGTAAGGTTGTCTGGTTGTCTATCATCACATTAGTTGTGGCAACTTCGGATTATCTCTGTTTTCATTGTGCGTAAGGAAGATGTCTGTGTGTGTGTGTGTGTATGTGTGTGTGTGTGTGTGTGTGTGAGAGAGAGAGAGAGAGAGAGAGAGAGAGAGAGAGAGAGAGAGAGAGAGAGAGAGAGAGAGAGAGAGAGAGAGAGAGACTTATTAATTGCTGTATTGCTTTTAATCTTTGTCTATCTAATCCGGGCTGATTTTCCAGATACAACTATTCCATGTTAAACTAAGGTTGCGTTTGATAATCTTGAAGGTTTAAATCTGAAATCTAAGTTTTATATCTTACACCCATGGATAACGTAGATGTCCGTAATGCTCCATAAAAAAATTGATTATTTGATAATTACAAAGACAGATCTTTTTAAATTGTGGATAGATTAAGTGAGGTCCATTTAGGCTCGCTCTCCCGAGCCTCCATTAGGGGTATTTGCTTAAAAGAAGGAAAGCGTCCATTTAGGCCATGGGAGATCTGCTCCCACACAAGTATCAAGAGTCGCCCTGTCATAGCTTGATTAAAGTTGCTTATGTAATGTCATTTTGGTACATGACCTTTTGCACTGGTGTCCTGAAGCGTCGATGTTTTTTTCTTAGATTCCGTGCATTTATCAAAATCTCACGGGTGGTGCATTGCTGCAAAGATCAAGTTACAAATTGTACATAGTAGAAGTAAACGAAGGTTAGAGAAGACTAGTATGAATTGTAAGGTAGTCACTAGGGGCCGCTTTGATAGCGGGGTTGTCGGGCGGATGGCGCAATCGGGGAGAGAGAAATCTCCGGTGGACCCCGTCTCCCCCTCACACACGTTGCGTTAACCGGGATCGGTTAGCGTAAGCGACTCCCGAGGGTTGTTTGCACTAACCGTGCCCGATTAATAAAACGGCCCTAAGTGATAAAACATGTTCGGAGGTGGTGTCATGGTGACGGTGTTTCGGCAAAAGAACAGAGTTTTCTGTTGGCTACTTTCTAAAGCCAAAAGGAACATGAACCGCACGATACCTTTGAGCAAAATTAATGGCACCCATCTATGTTTCATTTTCCTAGCCACATGGGAATTTGTAATGTTGCGAGTTTGTATGAATACCACGTTCTAGATTGTTCCCTATATTCAAACGTCGATCTCATCTTTTCATCAAGAGAATGGCACTGATGTAGAATAGATTGTAAAAACCAACTAATCAGAGCAAAAGAATGGCCAAGGTTGGTATCCTTGGCCCACCGCCGACGTTTCTTTGAGCAGCTTCAAATAAGCAGTGGGATCTAATTATCTCCTTATTTTACATTTAGTAAACCTCAAGCAAGGTTATGGACGAGGTCTGAAGTTCTTATTGGGCCCAACTATGGAGTCGGCCCGAGAGAGAGAGAGGGCTAGGGCCCGCTAAGGCCTAAACAGCCCCCCTAGGGTGAGGAGCTCGGCAGGGCAGTGACACCAGAGTGTTCGGATTGTCTACGAATACAGAGACACTATGGATAAACACACCGATCATCTACGTGGGTCAGGAGTTTAAGATGGGACTGTCAGCTGAGGGGCACGTGTCAAATCTATAGTGACCTAGAAGGATTATTGAGTATGATGATCTGTACCTGGTTTGGCCCCCTACAGATGGAATTGTCCCCCTTGCGAGGGCTCTTTTAGATTCTCTTTCTGATATGAGATTTATCTTTCTTTCCACGAGAGCTAGCCTCCTTCTGGATCCATCTCCCGCACGTCAAGCCACCTCAATGCGAGGACAGGGGCCTGAGGCGACGCCTTATCAATGTGTTCCTTCGTGGTGGGCCGCTAATGGACCCGTGAAGGGTGGAAGCCCTAATATGAAGGATGATCGACTCATTTGTAGGGGTTTAGAACGTCCAGTTAGCTCGTCCTTTTAGTTACGGTTTGGAAGTGCTTCTATCGTGGATTCTAATTATCACCGGAATAACTTGACCATAGATCTATACATGCATCCCATGCTAGAATAATCTTTACTTGTCTGGGTCTTTTGCATATAGCATGGGTGGGCAATATTAGTGTGGTCACTGGACCGTCTTAAATGAATAGAGGAGTAGTATTTGTTGCACCACTGCCAATGCAACAAATGGCAGTGCAGGCAATTTATTATTATTATTATTTAATTTTTTTTGTCACATCAAATCCCATTCAAAGTTACATAACTAATGATGTGACAGCTTAAAAAATATAAACAAATAAAGAGTGTCGGCCCTCGTGTACTCCAAATAATAAATAGGTCGACCACATTTTGACTCAGTAAGACATATCATTGTTTTAAATTTTTTTTTTAGCCGTCTGATTGGCATGTAACTCAGATGTGATATATATATATTTTTAAAAAAATAACTTGCACCACCGGTGCGCTAGGTATTACTCAAATAAATATGACCATTATGGTGCTTGGTCAAAAACCCGTGGGTGGGCACCCCAAGAAAAAATGTCTCTCCCAATCTTCTGTTACGTACACCAACGCCGGCGGAAATTTGGAAGTTTGATGTTTGTCTTCACTCTTTTTTCTATGCCTGTACATGAAGACGATGCCCCCCCCCCCCCCCCACTGAGAGGCGGGTAGGTGTGGGAAAACCCGTGTTGGGTAGTGTGGGTAGGCGGCTCTACAGTGGGCCTAGGCGGGCATTATGAGCTGTGGGGGGGGGGGGGAGGGGAAGAAAGAGAAGGTGGGGGGGAGGAGAGGAGAGCAAAAATGGCCCACCAGCAGAAGATTTTCCTCTCCTCCATCCACTCCGGTGGAGGACGACGACGTCATACGGCCGTGTGGAGTGTGGACAGGCCCACTGTGGGCTGCATACTCCTCCACCACCTCTACCAGCAGCGGCAGCAGAGGCGATTGTGTGTGGCGTGTGGGCATGGGTGTTGTGTTGCTGTTTCACACCCGGGTGGGATCGATGAGATTGGGAAAAAAACGTGAGCTCGTGGGAAGTCGTCAAATTGCTCGAACAAGGACTTCTACACTTACCGTCGCCTTCAGTTGTGAGTTGTGAACCGTGACCCCCCCCCCATCCCTCTGCTGAACCAACATGTACGGGAAGAGAGACTTTCGGTCTGGTTTTGCTCTAAGGAAAGGGGGGGATCACCGCCTTCCTTTTTTGGGTTTTGTTTTAGAATTGGAAATACAAAGTTCAAGCTCACTTTTTTTATTATTGTTGTCCGTTTTATAAATCAAAAAGAGTGACAAAAATATGTGACGCCATAATAATTTATAATAATAATAATAAATAAATAAATAGTGAGAAGAATGAGAAGGTGAAATAAGAGGAAGGAGAAGTAGCAATCCTCTCTCTCTCTCTCTCTAATTTACTGGAAGTAAGAACATAAAACTCCTCCTCCAGACAGGTCCAAAAATTTGAACATAAAACTCCTCCTCCGGACAGGTCCAAAATTTTTACAAAGAAAAGAAAAAGGAAAGATTAAAAAAGGGGGGTGGGGTTGGGGAAGGAGGCCACCACCATCTCTCTCTCGCATACAGGGAAGGGAAGAAAGGAGATACATATTTATATGGAAACTACTGGCTTCTCCCTTACGAGCAGAGCAGAGCAGCGCATCGCATCGCATGATCGCATCGCTTCCGATCTCATCCTTTCTGCTTTCTCTGCACCGACTAGTTTTCTCTCTCTCCTTTTGTTTCTGCCATTTTTTTCGCTTCTTTTGTTTCTGCTATTTTTTCCCCAACATCATACTAGCGAGTAGCGATATATGATCTGCTAGATGGCCACAACTGCTCCGGTGGCGCGGACCTGCATGCCCTGGGGCGCCTTGTCCTTCTGCTTCTGCTGCTCCTTCCTGGAGGCGGAGGCCTTCATGGACAGGCCCCAGCTCTTCTCCCTCGCCTCGTCCATCTCGATCTGCTCCTGCCGGCACTCCTCGCTGCAGAAGGGCGTGTCACCTCTGCACTCATTTCATCACCCCAATATGATTATTATTACTATTTTTTCCTCCCCGATCAGATCAGATCCCGCCGGATCCACGCCAAAAACAAAACAAACGCCAAGGGACGGGAAACCAGAACGTTCGCGGCTGTACGCACGCACCTGTACATGTAGATGTCGAGGTTGCGGCCCAGGGGCTTCTTGCAGAGGAAGCAGGCGTCGAGGAAGTGCCGCGGCTCGTCCTCCAACGCGGGGTCGAAGAAGAACCTGGCGCCACCGCCGCCCCCCGCCGATCTCGGGGTGAGGGAGCCCAGCGCCACGTAGCTCCCCCACCTCCTCGCCGGAGCAGAGCCGGGGTCGCAGGGGACGTTGCCGCCACCGGAGACCCCTGCCTCCAAGTCCTCTCCCCTCCTCCGCGCCGATCTGGCGACGCCCGCCGCGAGAGGGCCGGAGGAGCGCTCGTACTCCGCCATCGTCCTTACGGAGGAAACGAAGAAGAGGAAGGACGCCTCCTCCCTTCCACCCTTACCCCTCCCCTTCCTTCGTCCTTGGTGCCGACTGTGTGTGGTTGGTGGTGCGAGGGTGTGAAGGAGAGAGAGATGAAGGGGGGCTGGGGGTTTTTAAGGGACGCCAGGGGTGGTGGCAGTTCGACCGATCCTATCATCTGGGCCGCACAATCTTGCGTCACGATTAAATTGTGGGTCCCACTAAAACTTTTCACAGGCGTATACAGGGCTTTGGCCCGGAGGTTCTGGTCTCGCAGGCGGTTTACAGGCGACGCCCAAAGCGGGAGTCGTGGATCGGGCCTGGGTGTGGTGCGTAGCGATGCGTTCCAGAGGAACGCGTATCACTCGAATGCAGACACAGAAGAGGGGGTATCGTATAACGACAAATAGGTTTCTTAGTCGGGACGGGAGGTTCCGACATGTGGCGTCATATCTTCCACTCTCTCACCGACGCACATGTTTCTGTAACATGTCGATGCGTCCAGGGGAAGAGATCGGCACGGGCCAAAACCTGCCCATGGGGATCCGCACAAGTAATATCGCATTTTACAGTAATGCCATTACCGTATGTCCTCGGCCCTCTTTTACGACGTTCCCTTACGATGGCACTTCATGTAATTTTGACGCGGTCATGAGCGTCGACTGGGTTCTAGAGTCTCCGCAGTCCCCATCAAAACGGTGGGGCCCGCAGTCAGAGCCTCCGTATCAATACGGCAGACGACTGGCGCCATCCGGTGGCCATGCCGAATTGCCGGTAACCTTTTCTTTCCTTTTCATTTTTTTCTCACTCTCAGCTTTCTACTTTGGCGTGCAATGGGCGCACTAATCTTGCTCCCCTCCCGCTCACGGTGAGGTCACCCGTTGCCCTCTCCCGTCTTCTTATATTGCGATATCTAAATTCATATTAAATTAATAATTAAATCATTTAATATTTAATTTAAATTATTTATTAATTATTTTATTTAAATAATTATTTGATCAAATAATTTTAAATTTGATTCAAATTTTAAATGAATAATAATTAGATTTATTTAAAATGAATCGTGCGAGTCGTGCACGAGCATAACAAGTTATTTTCTTAAAAAAGTGTGAATGTTATTTTTATTTTAAAAAATATTATCAAAATATTAGATTTCATCGTAAAAAATAGAAAATGACTTATCAAATAGGTGTAAGTAGATTCTTATTTTTAAAATTTATTTAGAGAGAAAAAAGTGAAAAAGAGTAATCAAATAATAAGGAATATGTGGTTCTTTAGATATTCATCTAAAGACTCATATTCGGTCGGATAATATCTAACACGGATATCTCAAGATCCGAATTCATATTAGATTAATAATCAAATTATTTGATATCTGATTAAATTATCTATCAGATATTTTATTCAGATAATTATCCGAATTCGAATTCGAATTCGATTCAAATTTTAAATAGATAAATAACAAGTCTACTGCTCTCATCGGAGACAACTTGTTGTGTTGTGCTCTCGTGGGGAGGCTCCATGTCATCGCTTTTCGCTCCCTCCCATGAAACAAGACGTACTCTCCTCTTCTCTCCTCGTGGGGCCTACAAATTCGTATAATCAAAGGATGTACCATCCCAATTTCATCGTACATCCCCCCCCAAAAAAATGGATATACCATACCTCCTGGAATTTCTTGCCGACTTTTAATTAAAACTTTTATTAATGATAAGAGATACTTAATTATGGACCCCAGCAATGCTACTACCTTATTTTCTTTTAATTAAAACTTTTATTAATGATGCGGGACGGACACGGGAGACGACACTATTAGGTGCCACCCTCGGACTCTAGATGAAGATGCGACCAGCAATACACACCAGGGAGACACTAAGCCCGACACTACGAGCTCCTAGTGGCAAAACGTCGCTAACAGAAGTAGAAGCTCACTCGTCGTCCCAAGCGAGGGAAAGCGCGGACCGTGCGCGGTTAAGAAATCGGCGGAGGTCAAGGGTAGTCCGACTCAACTTCCGGACTCGGATCGAGTCGAGGGACGGGTCACTCTCACTCTCATAGCGGTGACATGGACACACGGGCTAGTACCTACACTCTCGGCAGCGGCCTAAGACCGTATACTAGCTAAGCAATGTAACGCCAAGGAGTTAAGACTTTACCTCCACGCACCCGGCGTGGCGAAGACACCCCGGCTGACTTACGGACCCCCGGTTAACATAAGTCACAGCAGTACAACAAGATTCGACCCTCTCCACGCAGGGAGGTAAAAGGTCACATGTGGGCCCCGGGGATCACGCAAATCAGGTTGACAGGCAGCATCTTGATGTCGACTCGATGCGCCGAACTCCGCGTTTTCGTGCTTTCCGAACGGCGGGTTCTGCGGGCCCGTGGGGCCCACTGGTGGCGCTGTCCTCCGGATCTGCGGGGGTGGGTCCCACTATGATGGAGACCCCTGGTGGCGCGCCTCCACGGACGGCGGTCTGCCGGAGACACCGATTGGTGGCCGGTCGGGTCCGATCTTCAAGTTGTGGAATGGCTGCCCACGGATTTCAGTTCTGTTTTCCCTGCGCGCGCTCTGGCGAAAACAGCCGCTGCGGTCGATCCCGACGTCGGATCTGGACGCATGAGCTATCATTGGAAAGCTCTCTTCAAATGCTTCAATCTAAACTCATAGAGATCTGATGGATCTAGCCGGATCTAGACTTTAATGAATTTACAAATCCCTGTTGTACAGTAACCGAGACATCAGATTTACAGGGTACTTGTCTGAGAACCACCGTTGACTGCCTACTTTCCGTAGGAATAAGACTTCAAGCTCTTCTTCAACTTTGTAGATAATCAAACCATGAAGCTGGGACAATTTTTAGAATTGGATTTGGAGGTGGTGGTGATTTGATAGGATTTTTGGAGTGACTAGTGATCGGATCTGGGAACAGTAGGATAGAACTGTAGATGGGACTGAGAACGAAATTTGGAAAATATGAGATGGATGAACTAGAAATTTATAAAAATTGTGGATGAAGGGATCGATGGAAGTAAACTCCAGTAAAATTTGTGGGACTAACAAAAATCAAAAAGTGGACCTAAGACCTATAACTTAGGGCGGAGATGAATCTGGACAGACTGCTGGCAGAACTGAAATGAAAGAGTGGACGAAAATCTAAAAATATGGAACGGGATCTGAATGACAAACCAATTTTTTTGGGACTTCCTTGACACCTATGGAACCTCCAGTAAAATCCCCAGGTCGATCAGAGCTCTTGGCTGAGTTGGGAATTTCCTGGGAGTTGCTGTGGTACTGCGCGGGCAGAACTCCGATGAAGACGATGGCGGTGCGGTGGCGGCTCGTGGCGGCGGCGAGGATGACCGGAACTGATAGGGGAGGAGTCACACCTCCAGAGGCAACCTTCACAGCTGCAAGGGGGGAGAGAGGGTCGCACCAAGCTGGAGCTCCAACAATTTCTTTGATTCAAAATGGCATTAATTCATCAAAAATGGAAATTACAAGCATATATAGGTCACCAATCTAATCAATCCTCCACCGTTGGATCTAGGGATGGGAGATGGAGGGCTGGGATTGCTTGTGACCATCCACAAAAATTAAAATTGAAAAAAAAACAAGGAGGGGGGCGGCCTATTGACTTTATTGGCAAGGGGGGGCAAGTTTGACATGGTAGGTGGGAGGTGGGTGGCCATCTTGGACTTTCCAAGTCACTTGTCTCCCATGTGTCTTTTACCATTCAAACTTCTAGATGCCTCCATTTGACATGTTGACTGACCCCACATGGGACCCAAGGCTGAGGTGGCCCAATGGGGGTGGGCCCTGTGGGGCCCGTGGGGTCCACGGGGTCCGAATTGCACATAAGCCCCTATTACAATCAAAATGGCAAACCGAATGCAACGAAATAAACACAAATTAAACACACATAAAGTCTAACTAAATATAATAAATGGGGAGGCTCAAGGCGGAGTCTCTAGGCTGTCTCCGAGCCAGATGGATGCTGAGGTGGCTCGAGTCGTGCTCCTCGTGTGCGGTACCGGTGGCTCGGCGTATCGTGCCGATCAGCTGCTCGGGTGTCCGCACCAATTCTCCCCGGGTGGGAGAAACTCGACCCTGTCGAGTAAGGGTCTGCATCGCTCCTGTATCGCTTAAAAAGGTCCGGATCGATCCGCTGCAACTCGCCATGCGTGATCCATGTGTCCTCAGTAGTGGGCCGTCCTCTCCATCGCACTAGGTAGCGCGGGTAAGATCCACTCCTGGTAACTGTCACTTGCTCGTCCAGTATACGATCTATATGCTCACGCTGCCGTGAAAAAGGGGCTGGAGGTGGAATCGGACATTCAGGTGTGGGATCACTCTCAAGGGGAGGAGATGGCTCAAAAGGCTCACTAGGGATCACCGCTGGGTCCCTATATGCAACAAGATCCGATACATTGAAGGTAGAGCTTATACCATATTCCTCAGGCAGGCCCACAACATACGCATTGGATCCAACGCGTTTCAACACTCTAAATGGACCGGCTCCGCGAGCTTGCCACTTCTTAATGGTTCCAGAGGGAAACCGTTCAGGTCTTACCCTGATCATGACATATTCGCCCTCGTGGAACTCTCGGTGGTGTCAGTGAGCATCGACTAACTCCTTGTACCATGCATTGCTGGCCTCAAATGTGACGACAGACATCGTCATGCAGACTCTTAACATGATTAGCAAAAGAAAAGAAACACAGGATGCACACACGACCTAACATGCTTAGCAAAAGAAAAGAAACACACGGATGCACACATGACCCTCAACAACCCTACAGTTAGTAAAACCAAATCATATGCAAGGTGGTCCAGGACATCCGAATGTGTGCCATGCATGCATTTGACATAACCGGAGGTTAATGTCATGGTGGACTCCTAAACATCCTACGATGCACCATTCATGGACATGGGGTTTGGATGTGGGAAGTCCGGGAGGTTTGGGTGGTTTAGGTGGACCGAGGAAACCAAAGTCTTCATAACCCTCTAATGACGGTTCGGACCTATTGCCATGTGAAGGTTGCCAGGCCCGAGTAGGAGGGGTGTGATCGTGGACTTCCTTAAAGAGATGGAATGGAGGTTGTGGGCCCAAGGGCCCATGAAGAAAGGGATCGAAGGGATCAAAGAATGTGTGACCCCTCGATATGGATTCCCTCATTTCAAAGTCCCATGTGTGGAAGTCTAGAAGGTGTTGTTGAACTCCTTCATCCTTGAAGGGAGATGAGACGGTGGGGGTATGATGATGGACTCCCTCGAAAAGGTGGAGTAAATATGGTGGGTCACGGGGTCCACAAGAGAATGGGTCGAAGGGATCAAAGAAGGTATGACCCTTCGTGCTGGGTTCCCACAAGTCACAGTCCCATGTGTAGAAGTCTTGAAGGTGTGGATGGTCACCTTCATATATTGTGGCGGGTGGGACGATGATCGTAGGTAAGAAGTATGATTCCTCCCTTGGGCAAATGGGAGTGAAGTCGGGCTCGGCCGGCATAGGGAGGAGTAGAAGAACCTCTGTGGTAACATGACCCACGGTGTACACGGAGGTGATAGACCCTAAGGATGGATGTGTGAAGCTACGACCGATAGGTTGGTCAAAGCCTGGGGCCAACAAGTGCATAAATGTCAATTGCCGGTCTAATCCGTTAAGAAGGTCATCCAATGTATCCACATGGTGACTAGACCGGAAAGTGGTATGGAATGAGTTGATTGGCACCAGAGGTAGGATAGGGTCCATAGATTGAAAGGGAAGTGGGACCAAGCTATCCTCGAGCCAACTAAGTAGTGGCTCGGCTATGTAAAGTGTACCCGTTAGAAATACGGGTGACTCGGGCTTGGGTGGCTCCAAATGAGATGGTTCCGAATAGAGTTCGGAAGTAGAGGGTGGTAGCATGGGAGCTCTCGTGGGTGGGGAAGACCATGGGATAGGTTGTCCGACCGGCTCGGGAATCGACTGAGGGGTAGAGGCTTGCCGAAGGGCGGCATCTGTTCGCCGAATGGCGACATCAAACCGGGCCTCGAAAGGCTCGACCTCGAGAGCGACCTAATAACACTGCGCTAGAGAGAACGCATCACGAATAAGACATTCATACCGGAAATGAAGCCGCAAACCTCTCCGAAACTGGGAGGCAATCGTGGTGCTCTCGTTTCCAAACCGGTACACGTCGAAGTCCCTAATGTACTCGAACACGGACTTGTCGCCTTGGACGGGTTGGCATGGGTTGGCCATAGTTGCCAAAGGATGGGAATGGATCCCTAAGAATGGACATGCAAGGCCATTTGAACATGAGACACAAACTGATGCAAACACACACTAATGCAAGAATGATGCACTTAGACCTAACCAATATCCGGTACGTGGCGGAGATAAGCGACCCGAAGATCACTCGCGCAAGTACGCTACCTTCCCGATAGGCATAACCTAATGTTCGGGCAACGCCTTTTAATATACCGAGCTATTGGGTGAAATGCAATTTGAAACACTCTTTTTTTTTGTTTTGACAATGATGATGATCCTAGACTCGACTTAGACCATGATGCATGTAAGACATATGCAATGACTACCCTAGACTCGACTCGCTCTGATACCAAACTGATGCGGGACGGACACGGGAGACGACACTATTAGGTGCCACCCTCGGACTCTAGATGAAGATGCGACCAGCAATACACACCAGGGAGACACTAAGCCCGACACTACGAGCTCCTAGTGGCAAAACGTCGCTAACAGAAGTAGAAGCTCACTCGTCGTCCCAAGCGAGGGAAAGCGCGGACCGTGCGCGGTTAAGAAACCGGCGGAGGTCAAGGGTAGTCCGACTCAACTTCTGGACTCGGATCGAGTCGCGGGACGGGTCACTCTCACTCTCACAGCGGTGACATGGACACACGGGCTAGTACCTACACTCTCGGCAGCGGCCTAAGACCGTATACTAGCTAAGCAATGTAACGCCAAGGAGTTAAGACTTTACCTCCACGCACCCGGCGTGGCGAAGACACCCCGGCTGACTTACGGACCCCCGGTTAACATAAGTCACAGCAATACAACAAGATTCGACCCACTCCACGCAGGGAGGTAAAAGGTCACATGTGGGCCCCGGGGATCACGCAAATCAGGTTGACAGGCAGCATCTTGATGTCGACTCGATGCGCCGAACTCTGCGTTTTCGTGCTTTCCGAACGGCGGGTTCTGCGGGCCCGTGGGGCCCACTGGTGGCGCTGTCCTCCGGATCTGCGGGGGTGGGTCCCACTATGATGGAGACCCCTGGTGGCGCGCCTCCACGGACGGCGGTCTGCCGGAGACACCGATTGGTGGCCGGTCGGGTCCGATCTTCAAGTTGTGGAATGGCTGCCCACGGATTTCAGTTCTATTTTCCCTGCGCGCGCTCCGGCGAAAACAGCCGCTGTGGTCGATCCCGACGTCGGATCGGGACGCATGAGCTATCGTTGGAAAGCTCTCTTCAAATGCTTCAATCTAGACTCAGAGAGATCTGATGGATCTAGCCGGATCTAGACTTTAATGAATTTACAAATCCCTGTTGTACAGTAACCGAGACATCAGATTTACAGGGTACTTGTCTGAGAACCACCGTTGACTGCCTACTTTCCGTAGGAATCAGACTTCAAGCTCTTCTTCAACTTTGTAGATAATCAAACCATGAAGCTGGGAAAATTTTTAGAATTGTATTTTGAGGTGGTGGTGATTTGATAGGATTTTTGGAGTGACTAGTGGTCGGATCTGGGAACAGTAGGATAGAACTGTAGATGGGACTGAGAACGAAATTTGGAAAATATGAGATGGATGAACTAGAAATTTATAAAAATTGTGGATGAAGGGATCGATGGAAGGAAACTCCAGTAAAATTTGTGGGACTAACAAAAATCAAAAAGTGGACCTAAGACCTATAACTTAGGGCGGAGATGAATCTGGACAGACTGCTGGCAGAACTGAAATGAAAGAGTGGACGAAAATCTAAAAATATGGAACGGGATCTGAATGACAACCCAATTTTTTTGGGACTTCCTTGACACCTATGGAACCTCCAGTAAAATCCCCAAGTCGATCAGAGCTCTTGGCTGAGTTGGGAATTTCGTGGGAGTTGCTGTGGTACTGCGTGGGCAGAACTCCGATGAAGACGATGGCGGTGCGGTGGCGGCTCGTGGCGGCGGCGAGGATGACCGGAACTGATAGGGGAGGAGTCACACCTCCAGAGGCAACCTTCACAGCTGCAAGGGGGGAGAGAGGGTCGCACCAAGCTGGAGCTCCAACAATTTCTTTGATTCAAAATGGCATTAATTCATCAAAAATGGAAATTACAAGCATATATAGGTCACCAATCTAATCAATCCTCCACCGTTGGATCTAGGGATGGGAGATGGAGGGCTGGGATTGCTTGTGACCATCCACAAAAATTAAAATTGAAAAAAAAAATAAGGAGGGGGGCGGCCTATTGACTTTATTGGCAAGGGGGGGCAAGTTTGACATGGTAGGTGGGAGGTAGGTGGCCATCTTGGACTTTCCAAGTCACTTGTCTCCCATGTGTCTTTTACCATTCAAACTTCTAGATGCCTCCATTTGACATGTTGACTGACCCCACATGGGACCCAAGGCTGAGGTGGCCCAATGGGGGTGGGCCCTGTGGGGCCCGTGGGGCCCACGGGGTCCGAATTGCACATAAGCCCCTATTACAATCAAAATGGCAAACCGAATGCAACGAAATAAACACAAATTAAACACACATAAAGTCTAACTAAATATAATAAATGGGGAGGCTCAAGGCGGAGTCTCCAGGCTGTCTCCGAGCCAGATGGATGCTGAGGTGGCTCGAGTCGTGCTCCTCGTGTGCGGTACTGGTGGCTCGGCGTATCGTGCCGATCAGCTGCTCGGGTGTCCGCACCATACAATCTTGGCCACATCTCTCTTCAGGCCAGGCCAATATAAGTGCTCCTCCACAGAATGGATGGTCTTGTTGCGGCCAAAGTGACCAGCAAGACCTCCAGCATGCATTTCCCAAATCAGAAAGTCCCGAACAGAAGTCCTCGGGACACAGAGTTGCTGCCCTCGAAATAGAAAACCATCGTGGAGTAGATAGTCAGAAAAGACTATCGAGGGTCCAACAGACAGAGCAGAGTAGGCAGGGTCAAAATCAGGACACTCTCCATAGAGTTCCTTCATGCGGTCAAATCCGGTGACCTCTACCCGAACAGTGGAAAGAAGGGAGACCCTTCGACTCAAGGCGTCGGCCACCTTATTGTCCTTTCTAGCCTTATGTTTTAGGACAAAGGTGAAGGACTAGAGGAATTCTACCCACCGACCATGCCTTGGGTTTAAGCCCTTCTGAGAGCTAAGGAATTTCAAAGCCTCGTGGTCCGAGTATAAGACAAACTCATGTGGTAAGAGACAGTGTCTCCAATGTTTGAGGGCTTGGACCACAACGTATAATTCCTTATCGTAGGTGGAGTAACGAAGCTTCGCATCAGAAAGCTTCTCACTAAAATAGGCCACAGAGTGGCTCTCCAAGTTAAGCACTCCTCCTATTCCTACGCCAGATGCGTCACATGATATCTCGAAGACTTTGGAAAAGTCTGGCAGGCGAAGGACATGGACTTTGGTCATGAACTCCTTTATGGCACGAAAAGCCTAGGAGGCGGCTTTGGTCCACTCAAAATTTCCCTTACAGATACAATCCGTAATGGGTGCCATAATGGTGCTAAAACCCTGAATAAAGTGTCTGTAGAAAGTGGCTAGCCCATGGAAACTACGAACGTCGTGGACGTTCTGGGGTTCAGGCCAGTCTATCAAGGTTTCGACCTTGGATTGGTTCACAGACACTCCTTGGCTAGAAACCACAAACCCGAGGAAAGCGACTTGGTCCGTCATAAATTCACATTTCTTGAGATTGACGTATAGGGTCTCTCTTCTCAAAGTCTCACAGACTTCCCTCAGATGTTGGATGTAGTCATGAGGGTTGTGGCTATAAATGAGAATGTCGTCAAAGTAGACGACAACAAAGCGACCAATGAGAGGACGAATGGCATCTGTCATAAGCCTCATGAAAGTGCTGGGGGCGTTGGATAGCCTAAACGGCATGACAAGTCACTCATACAGACCTTCTTTTATTTTGAAGGTTATTTTCCGCTCATCCCCTGGTCGAATCCGGACCTGATGGTAGCCACTTTTCAAGTCAATCTTGGAAAAGATGGTGGCTCCACTCATCATGTCAAACATGTCATCAAGACGGGGAATGGGAAACCTATACTTGACAGTGATCTTATTGATGGCGCGGCTGTCAACACACATCTGCCATGCGTCATCCTTCTTGGGTGTGAGCAAGGCAGGGACAGCACATGGGCTCTTGCTCACCCTGAGGAAACCCTTTTGGATAAGGTCCTCGACAATCCTTTGGAGCTCATCATGCTCCTTGGGGTTCAATCTGTAGTGGGGAAGGTTGGGTAGGGTGGACCCGGGGACAATATCAATAGCGTGTTGTACATCACGCATGGGAGGGAGTCTAGAGGGCAAATCCTCTGGAAAAATATCTTGGAAGTCCTACAGAATTACCTGGATCTCGGGTGGGACTGAGACTCTGGACTCCTCAGGGGTGATGGTGACAACAACAGCCCAGACATGAGCACCCTCGGTAACCTCCCTATTCAGCTCACGGACACCTATGAAGTAAAGGCGCCTAATCGGGTCATAACCAACCTTAGGGGCCATGGGAATGGGTGTGATAGGTGCTGGAGGAGAGGGAATGAGAAGCTTCCCTTCAGTGGGAGTTCGGGGACTCTCTTGAACCTTGGGGGTTCCAGTGGGGGTGGAGGTGGAACTCTTTCCCGGGGTCACCTTTGGGGGTGCCGGGTACTGCTGTATCTCCTTCCCATTGTGTGAGAAGGAACACTGATTGGACCGATCGAATATAGTAATGTCTATATCATAGATCTACGGTCGTCCTAGGATGATGCTACCAACCTTCATTGGCACTACATCGCATAAGATTTGTCCTTGGTAGGACTGGAATTGGATGGGAATGACACATGTAGTGGTGACTGAGATAGACGTGTCGTCAACCCAAGCCACGTTGTATGGCCTAGGATGAGGATGGGTAGGTAGACCTAGACGAGAGACAAAGTCTGAAGAGACTGCATTGATACAGCTCCCGTTGTCAAAAATCACCTTGCAGGGTTGGGATTTCACCATAATGTATGTTTGGAAAATGGAGGTTCGACGCCAGTCGTCCTCCTGTGAGTGTGTTAGGATGCAGCGAACTACAGCTAGTCTTCTCTGATTTCAACTCTCGGTAATATCTCCCACTTGTATGTACTCGACATGCGTTCCATCATACCCTGCATCTGTAATATCCCGGATCTTTCAGATCCTTCTTCGTGGGTCCCGGATCTGATTTTTCGGAGTGTCTGGCTCCGTTGTGTCTGAAATTTCGTTTCGGTCATCTTTCGTGTTCGGATCGACGCGATCCGGAGTTGTTTCGGAGGCCCGGAGGCGTTCCGCGGCTTTCCGCGTGTGTTTCCGATTTCCGGTGTGTGTTTCGGCAATTCCTTCGGAACCTCGCTGCGGGTGAACCGGGTCGTTCACCTGGGCACACGTGGTACTGTTGCGATCGGTGCGTCCCGAGGATTTCGGAAATGTAATTTTCTAATTTTTGATATTTTCCAAAATTTCCGGATTTTCCTATAAATACCCCCCTATTTTCTCTCTCTCCCCCACCTTCTCTTTCTTCTTCTTCTTCCTCCTTTCTCCCCCACCGTGAGCACCGCCCCCTCTTCCTCTCTTCTTCATCCGGCGAGACCGCGGCGGCGTCCCCTCCGGCTGCAGACGGCACGGGGCGACGGCGTGGTGACGACGAGGTGATCGTGAAGGCGTTCGTGGGTCGTGGGAGCTCAAGGAAGAACGAGGGTTTTCAAAGCATTTTCTTGCGATCAGGGACGATCCGGCGAAGCATTCGCTCCATTAAGGTAGGGTGACGTTCCTTGGCCTCTTGCCGTTCATTTCCGTGGTTTATAGGCCGAGGGGAGGCCGAGAGGGGCGTGATTGAGCGGGTTTGGGGTTTTTCATGATTTGGGGAGAGCTCGCCCGATCTATCGATTTAGCCCATGATTTCACGTTTTGGTGGCCTAGAATCATGCTAGGGGTCCCCAGGGGTCTTCCCCTTTGATTTCCCCCTCTCCAGTGGAGGCATGGGGGCGTGGTCGAAGTTTTTGGGCGGTTCTGCCGTTTTCGCCGTCGGGTGCGTTTAACGGTCCTTCCAGGGACCGTTACATGATGTAACGCGCCTTGGAGGGGCCGTTACATGCCCTTTGTTAAGCCTTTGGGGGTCAGGGACTGTAACGGTCCCGCGATAGACCGCCATTTGGGTGTGACGCGTCTGGAAGGGTGCGTCACACGCACTTTGTTAGCCTTTGGGGTCAGGGGCTGTGACGGTCCCCCGATAGACCGCCACAGCCGTGTGACGCGCCTGGGAGGGTGCGTCACATCCCCTGTTAACCAGCTGGGGGCTGGGAGTGTGACGGCCCCCGCCAGACCATTACATGCCTGTGACACGCCTGGGGTGGACCGTCAGAGGCATCCGACCGTTGATTTGACCGTTGGGGTCAAGGCATGTGACGCACCAGGCCAGGCGCGTCACATCCTTGTAACGGCGCAGGGTGGGCGCGTTAGGGCGCCTTTGGGCGGTTGAACCCCAGGCGGTGTGACGCCCCCGGTGTGGGCCGTCACACCCCGTGACGTGCCTGCGTAGGGGCGTCACAGTCTGTAACGCGGTAGGGCAGGCGCGTTACACTTTGCCTTGCGCTGAGAGTGTGACGGCCTGCGTAGGACCGTCAGGCTTCCTGTGACGGTCCTGCCTAGACCGTCACTTGCCGGTGACGGTCCAGGGGTGGACCGTCAGGCTCCTGGTTGCCCCGAGAGGGTTGCAACCCCGTTTTTAGTCCGGCTGTGGCCACCGTGCGACGGGGCCGGTACGTGGGGTGGTCCCCGTACGTCGTCGGATGCGGACATTGTTTTCCGTTGACTTGAGAGTCTACTCCTTCAATGACCCTCCACTAGTCGTAGCCTACCAGTACGCGGTACAGGTCGCACCAGGGAGTGGTGTACGGGCTCATCCTTAGAGGCGGTTTGTGGACCGGTTGCCGTCGGGCCCCACGTCTTGCAGCCAGAGTCCGGCTGAGGGAAAAACCGGTCAGAGGGCCAGACCAGGGATGCGCGGTCTGTGTGTGCACACGTGGTTGGGGGCGGTTGGACCCACGTCGACGGGCGTGACCCCATCCAGTCACTTATTTTTGGTTACTTGTGTGGCGCCCCCTTTTCCGCGATCCCGTATCGGGTCCGGGGACGTCATAGCGGATGTACGGAAGTGTTGTGGGCCCAGATTATTTACAAGGCGCTAAAGGCCAAACCATCACATAATCCAAAATAAATATAACCATACCATTTTCATAAGATAAATACTCATAATTTACATCGTATACGGAATACTACATATCTCTACTCAAAAGTCATATTTACATTCATTATTCCAAAGAAAACTAAATCTATCTACGCAGCGGAATCCAAACTACGCCCTGGATCACCCTCCGACCTACTGTCCGTCGGAGTCGAGGTACACACTCGTCAATTTCCTGAAATGGTTAGGCAACGAAATGAGTCCACAGACTCAGTAGGCATCAAAACCAATCACATACTTATCATATACTAAACTGTGCAAATCCATGATATATATAAAGCTAATCACAATTTCACTGAATTGTACATATACTATGAATGCGAAGGAAATATAAAGAGCAAAGTAATTTTCAGATTTATAAACAAATGCTTATAACAAATCTTATCTGACTTATATATATGGCATAATACATATCTTAGCTAAATCAGAGCTTATACAGATGAACTTATTCTCAGATCAAATCAAAGTCATATATCAAATCTGAATTTCATATTGTTTGGCAGCATATATTGAACATGCATCCCGTCACTAAAAGCAGTAGCAAACACATACCTAGGCATCCAGACGTCGACATAAAGACAAAAGGTCTAAATGCTGGAGCCTGTCGGCCTTGATCAACCACGCAGGATCGGGAGTTAATACTCCACCATTCCCCAGATAATTTTCTTATTCTGGGTTCCGAATTTTTCAGAAGTCCGTTTGTCCTCGGAAATGGGCCTAATCCCGTAGCAGAAGCTAACTACGGTTTGTCGCCCCACACCTCCTTAAAGTGACATAGTCCATATGCTTAATCAAATCTTTTATTCTTATTATAATGCTTATTACATAGTCGTCTCAATACTTAAAACTTGTCATTGAACCTTACAAAATAACTGGATCGTATTTTAATATCAGGAATTAGATTTTAATCAAAGAGTAGTGGGTCAAAATTATTAACTAAATAAATTACTATTATATAACATTCGAAGAGATTAGAGTAGAGAGAGAGTAGAGAGAGAAAGTAGAGGGAGAAAGTAGAAAGAGATTATAGAGAAATTAGAGAGAGATTAGAGAGGAAAATAATATTTTTACAGATAATAAATAACTGATTCTAAACATATATCATTAGGTTAAATAAATCAATGACTTAAATCACATTTCAAATAAAATCAAATCAAATAAATGTAAATAACAAATAACATGCACTCGGTTTATCATGCCTACCTTTAAAATAGACTTCCGAATTGACTTTAGTATCTCACTCGAGTTCCCGTAAAAGTCCTTGCGTAGGAAAAGATAATTGTCCAATCCCAGATGCGTATAGAAGGGCGAAATTGTCCAAATAGGTTTCAAATCCTCCGTCCAAGTGTTTATTAATTATTTATATTATTTTGATGCTGTATTATCTTCTATTCTCTATTTATTAATAAGAGAATGAGAGTTGGAAGTAAAGAGAAAAAGTAGAGAAAGAAAGTAGAGAGAGAATTTAGAGAGAGAAAGTAGAGAGAGAAAATAAAGAGAGAGGAAATAGAAAGAGAAAGTAAAGAGAGAGTAGAGAAGGAAGGTAGAAGAGAGATTTAGAGAGAAAGTAGAGAGAAAGTAGAGAGAAAGTAGAGAGAGAAGATATAGAGAGAAGATAGAGAGAGAAAGTGAAGAGAGTGGAGAGAAAGAAGTATAGAGAGATATAAAAGAGAAAAATTAGAGAGAAAAAGTAGAGAGAGAATTTAGAGAGAGAAAGTAGGGAGAGAAAGTAGAGAGAGAAGATAAAAAGTGTAGAGAGAGAAAGTGGAGAGAGAGTAGAGAGAGAGAGTATAAAAGAGAAAATAAAAAATATTTAAGAGAGAGAGAGAGAATAGAAAAGAGAAAATAAAAATATTTAAGAGAGAGAGAGAGAGAGAGAGAGAGAGAGAGAGAGTGAGGAGGGGAGTGAGAGAAGAGAAGAGTTGGAGGGGGAGAGGGGGGTGTTGGAGTGGAAGGGAAAGAGGGGGAGAGGGGGTATATATAGGGGGAGGGGAGGAGAAGATAAGAAGAAGGAGGAGATAAGGATGGGGGAGAGGATAAGATGGAGAGGAAGGGGATAAGAAGGAGGGGGGGCATACGTGGGGGGTGGGGGCAGATATTTTAGAATTTTTTGATTTATATATATATATATATATATATATATATATATATATATATATATAAACTCTTAATAACATGATTTCTAAGAACTAGTTTACTCTATCTTATTTTTATCCTTTCAAACGTCAAAATTTGAAAAAGTGTTCAACATGAAACTTATAGATTTTTCAGTTATCTTTCCAACGACTCTAATATTGACATATTCTGACATTCCTATGAGGAGTTACGTATTAATAAAAGAAGATGTCTATTTTACATACTAACATCCGTTAAACCCGTATTTTCTATACAGTTCAAGACATTGGGATTTGATTTAGAGAATCTGGGATCTGTATAGGTTCCAGAAGTAAAGTGCTTAGTTATTTTCAAGTTTCGAATAGATTCAGGTGTTACAAATCTCTCCCCCTTAAAGAAATTTCATCCTCGAAATTTAAAAATTTACTCAATACGTACCGAATAGATGTGGATATCTCTTCCGCATTTCATCTTCCATCTCCCAAGTAGCTTCTTCTGCTGAGACGCTTTTCCACAATACCTTCACCAGTGGAATTGTCTTCGTTCTCAGCACTTGTTCTTTCCTATCGAGAATGCGAGCTGGCTTCTCCTCATATGTAAGATCCGGCTGAATTTTTAACTGTTCATACTCTATAATGTGCGATGAGTCTGGCATGTATTTTCTCAACATGGACACATGGAATACATCGTGAACTCCTGACAATGATGGTGGTAAAGCCAGCTGATATGTCACCTCACCAATCCTTCTTAAGATTTCAAATGGTCCAACATACCTCGGACTGAGTTTACCTTTCTTGCCAAATCTCATTACTCCCCTAGTAGGCGAAACTTTCAGAAATACGTGATCCCCGACAGTAAATTGTAGATCTCTCCTTCTTTGATCAGCATAGCTTTTCTGCCTACTCTGAGCTGTAAGTAATCTTTTTCTAATCAACTCAACCTTTTCTGCACAATCCTGTACAATCTGTGGCCCAATCAATCTCCGCTCACCAACCTCATCCCAACAAATAGGTGACCTACACGGTCTACCATATAACGCTTCATATGGTGCCATTCCTACGCTTGCATGATGGCTGTTATTATATGCAAACTCAATTAACTGCAAATGTTCATCCCAACTGCCTTTCCAGTCTAAACGGCATGCCCTCAACATATCTTCTAGTGTTTGAATGGTTCTCTCTAATTATCCATCTGTTTGAGGGTGAAAAGCTGAACTAAATTTCAACTGTGTACCAAGCGCTTGTTGTAAACTCCTTCAAAATTTTACTGTAAACCTTGCATCCCTATCTGAAATAATAGACACAGGCACACCATGAAGTCTCACAATCTCTCTAATATACAAATTGGCTAAATCTTCTAATGATTGTATCTTTGTGATTGCCAGAAAATGGGCTGACTTAGTAAGCCTGTCAACAATTACCCAAATAGAATCATATTTTCTTTTAGTCATTGGTAATCCCATCACAAAATCCATAGTGATATACTTTCATTTCCACTGTGGAATTTCCATCAATTGTAATGGTCCCGCTGGCCTTTGATGCTCCGCCTTTACTTGTTGACAAGTAAGACACTTGCTGACAAATTCTGCTATATCCTTTTTCATACCAATCCACCAAAATTATCTTCTCATGTTTTTGTACATTTTTGTACTGCCCGGGTGAATGGAATATTGTGATTGATGTGCCTCGATCAATAGATCTTTCTTTATTTCTTCATTCCGAGGTACACACAATCTTCCCTGAAATTTGATTACCCCGTCTGCACTTTGAGTAAATCTCGGTGTGCCAATCAATTTTTGTAACTGCTGATCATTCAGTTGTGCTTGCATAATTCGCTCAACCATTGCAGACTGAATAGTTAGTTGGGCCAGAAATAAGTTTCTCCCTTTGCATATCGGAGAATACTCCACTACATCAGATGTCATTCTCCAAGTTTGGCGTAACTGGATTGCCATTAGCCTCTTCCTGCTGAGTGCATCTGCCACCACATTTACTTTTCCTAGGTGGTAATTCAAGGTGAAATCATAATCATTCAAAAATTCAATCCACCGTCTTTGCCTTAAATTTAATTCTTTCTGAGAGAAAATATATTTTAAACTCTGATGGTCTGTAAATACTTCAAACTGCGCACCATATAAATAATGGCGCCAAATTTTTAGAGCATGTACCACCGCTGCTAACTCCAAATCATGTGTTGGATAATTCATCTCATGATTCTTTAGTTGTCTAGATGCATAAGGTACTACTTTGCCATTCTGCATCAGGACACATCCTAGTCCTTTTCTAGAGGCATCTGTATATATCACAAATCCTCCTGACCCACAAGGTAAAGTAAGCACTGGGGCTGTAGTTAACCTTATTTTTAATTCCTGAAAACTCATTTCACATTTATCTGACCATTCAAAAGGAACCCCTTTCCTAGTCAATTTTGTCATAGGAGCTGCAATAGAAGAAAAACCTTCAATAAACTTGCGATAGTAACCCGCAAGACCCAAAAAGCTCCTAATCTCACTGACATTCTTCGGCCTTTCCCAATGCAAAACTGTCTCAACCTTAGCTGGATCAACAGACACTCCATCTCCAGAAATGATATGCTCTAAGAATTGGACCTTACCCAACCAGAATTCACATTTACTGAATTTCGCATAGAGTTGATGTTTCCTTAAAGTTTCCAACACAATTCTCAAATGTTCTTGATGAGTTTCAACAGTAGGAGAATAGATCAACACATCATCAATAAATACCACTACAAATGTGTCCAGATGTGGTTGAAAAACTCTGTTCATCAAATCCATAAATGCTGCTGGTGCATTAGTTAACCCAAATGGCATAACCAAAAATTCATAATGCCCATATCGTGTTCTGAAAGCAATTTTTGAGATATCTTCTTCTCTTATCCTTAGTTGATGGTATCCAGATCTGAGATCAATCTTTGAAAATACTGTGGCAGTTCGTAGCTGATCAAATAAATCATCAATCCTTGGCAAAGGGTACTTATTCTTAATGGTCACTTGATTCAATTTCCTATAATCAATACATAATCTAAGCGACCCATCTTTCTTTCTAACAAATAGAACAGGTGCGCCCCAAGGGGATACACTTGGTCGAATAAACCCCTTATCTAGCAGTTCTTGCAATTGTTTCTTCAACTCTGCCAGTTCGGCTGGTGCCATTCTGTAGGGAGGAATGGAAATGGGTAAAGTACCCGGTGAGAGCTCAATGGTGAACTCCACCTCTCGGTGTGGTGGCAAACCCAGAAGTTCATCGGGGAATACATCTGGAAATTCTCTGACCACATCGATATCCGAGGGGATTTTCTGATTTTCATTAGAAGGAATAGCCACTACACTAGCCAAATAACCTTGACATCCACTTCTAAGTAATTTCAAAGCTTTAAGTGCTGAAACTAATGTTTTGCTAGAACGGTGCCTTGGACATTGATAGTGAAATGTCTGCTCCCCAGATTTTTGAAAAATTACTTTCTTTCCATGACAATCTAGAAGGGCAAAATTTGTATCTAACCAATCCATTCCCAAGATGACATCAAAATCAGTCATTTCCAGCAGATACACACATGCTGGCATAATCCTCCCCTGAATCACCACATCAATGCTAGGAATAACAGAAGTCGTTCTAGCTATCTCCCTAGTTGGTGTGTTAATGGACATCTCATCAGTGTTCACAATTTGTTTATCTTTCAATAATTCAGCAAATCTCAGAGAAATAAATGAATGTGTAGCACCCGGATCAAATAAAACTTTTACATGCATATCATTGATAAGAAGAATACCTTCAGCTATTGCATTGGCATCTCGGGTGTCTTCCCTTGTTAGTGCATATACTCTGGCTTGAACTCTCCGCAGTTGTTGTGGTTGCTGATCTTGTCTTGGCCTTGTGGGACAATCCCTTATCATATGCCCTATCCGACCACATGAAAAATATTTACCTGCAGCCCGCCAACATTCATTGCCTCTATGCTGCATCCCGCACTGTTGACAAGCTGGCATAGTATCTCTCCTAACTGGTTGAACTCTCTCTGGAAAAGTCATCTTTGGCTTCTTATCTTTCCTCCCAATTGAACCAAAATTACCCCTTTTTACATTATCCCTTTATCTTTCCACTAAGAATTCCTCATATTCAGTTTCTGCAATAAAAGCAGTCCTCAAAGTTGCTGCCATAGTCTAAGACTCAAGGATTGCAACTCTACTTCTAATGTTACTTCTTAAACCTCTAACAAATTTCTTCACCCTTCTAAGCTCATCTGAACAAATATGAGGGGCATATTTTTCTAATTCTGTAAATTTTGCTTCATAATCAGCAACTGACATACCTCCTTGAGTTAGATTTAAAAATTCTACTTCTTTCCTGTCCTTCACATGCTGAGGGAGAAATTTTACATGAAACACATCAAGAAATTCATTCCAGCCAATCTCTGTTTCTCTATTTCTGAAAGTGGTTCTAAGTGCAGACCTCCACCACTCGTCCGCACGGTCCTTTAGCATAAATGTAGCTAATATCACCTTATCCTGCTCTGCACATCTAATGGCCGTGAAAATCTTCTCAATTTCTCTCACCCAATTTTCCACAATCTCCGGGTGACTCTCCCCCTTAAAAGAAGGAGGACTCATATGTCTGAATTTCTCCATCAGGGTAGCGACTGCTGCCCTATTCGGTTGTTCTTGCACACGGGTTTGTAACTGGGCTTGCATCATTGCATGAGTTTGGGCCTGTAATTGCATAGTCTGCATTAACCCTTGAAAAGCTTGTGTGAACCTTCCTAAATCTGGCACACCCTGAATAGGTAACGCACCTTCCCCACCGGGAGCAAGCTCGCCATGAATTGTTTCCCCGACAACCCCTTGTGATGTCCCATTTGAGGGCACAGATTCCTCAGGAGAAGTATTCACCTCAACTCTATCACTCCCTGCCATCGCCTGCGAGGGAGAACTAATCCGAATTAGTATGATTCTAGGTTTGACATCAAATTCTAAAATGAATTCCTAAGATCTTGTTGTAGACACGCCATTCTTGACGTCTCATAGAAAGTCTCATATTACTATACGACGCCCCGCGATGGCCTACGCATTTCGAATCGCTCGAGTGCTTCCTTTTCCTGAGTCTTCTTCCGCCCTTTTCGGCATCCGGAATCGTCCCGTCACGGCATTCGGACGGCATCAACACCAGTCGAACGCATCAAGAGGTTCCGGAATCAAGAAGGGGGTCTGCCAGGCGGCCGCCGACGCCTGATCCAAGGACCCGGGTGGGTCTTAATGGGGGCGTCCAGGCCCCTGGACGCCCCCATGATTTTGATTTATTTTATTTTTTCTTCAGGGCCCAAAATTAAATAAAAAAAAATAAAAAAAATAATAAATTAATGGAGGCGTCCAGGCATTTGGACGCCTCCATAAAAAGAAAATATAAAAAATATATATATTGCCAGTTGGCATATAAAAATAAAAAAAAATTAAAAAAAATGTATATATATTAATGGAGGCGTCCAGTCCCCTGGACGCCTCCATAAAAACAAGTACAAAAAAAATATAAAATGCCAGCCTTGGCATAAAAGACAAAAACAATAAAAAATAATAAACTTTTGGAGGCGTCCAGGCCCCTGGACGCCTCCATTAACTCACTCACGTGCGCCGGCCACCGAACGACGGTTTGTCGTGTGTGAAAAAAAAAGCCAAATTTAGAGACGTCCAGCTGACTGGACGCGCCCATTTCTGAATCACGAGGCGCCGCTCACAAAACCACGCGTTGTGCCAAACCGCGTGCGGCCGTCGTCGGTTTTCGGTGGACCTGTTAGAGGCGTCCGGGTCCCTGGACGCTCCCATAAAAGTATTCTAAAAAAATCAATAAAAATAGAATAAAATATTATTTCGGCCCTGATGGAGGTGTCCAGGGTCCTGGACGCCTCCACCTTCCGGAACTCTATAAATAGAGGCCCACCCCCTCAGTTCTAGGGGAGCTAAGCAGTGATCCGATAGGCTGCCGGAGCCCAGAGGCTACGGAGTCATTTTTCTAACCCGTGGGGTCTTTTGTAGGTGGAGGTTCTGCCGGCTTCTCGGGTGCCCACGCTCACGAGAGGAAGGTCGTCTTCATCCACCGCGCTTCTACGTCGTCCCCACGCTGCCGGAGCTCCGCCGAATTTCACCACCGGCACATCCAATAAGCCAACTCTTTCCTTTTCTTCGTAGTTCTTTGCATTCATCATCTCGCATCCATCATCTCATTTTCCTCCTACTCGAGTCCGAGAGGGGTTTAAAAGATAACACCAACCAGGTGTGTGTCTTCCCGTTATTTCGTCATTTTTATTGCAAGGATATGAATACTACACATTCATCTTTCTAAGCCACTTGTCATTTGTTTGTCGTTGTCTTGCAAGGGTACCCGAGGAAAGCCCTCTCCGTCGGCCGGCCGGAAGGAGAGGAAGAAGCAACCCGCCATCTCCCGCTCTTGAGGTAGGCGCGATCACCTTCTTATTTTGGGGTCTTTTGGCCCCTGGCGATCACATCTTATCATCGAGGCCGCGGCGAGTCACTTCCCCAATGGCCGTTTAAATTTCTGTTTCCTATATTCTCTTTATATTTTGTTATATATTCTGCTTATATCATCGAGGCCGCGGCGAGTCACTTCCCCAATGGCCGTTTAATTTTCTATTCCTATAATCTCTTTATGCTTTGTTATATTCTGCTTATATCATCGAGGCCGCGGCGAGTCACATCCCCAATGGCCGTTTAAATTTCCGTTCTTATATTCTCTTTATATTCTGTTATATTCTGCTCATATCATCGAGGCCGCGGCGAGTCACTTCCCCAATGGCCGTTTAAATTTCTGTTCTCATATTTTCTCTATATTCTGTTATATTCTGTTCATATTCTCGAGGCCGCGGCGAGTAACTTCCCCAATGGCCGTTTCAATTCTTGTTATTTAATTTTTGCATCATTCCCGTCCCCCCGAGGTCGCGGCGAGTCACTTCCCGCTATGGCCGTTTAATCCCCATATTTTGCTATATCATACTTGCCCCGCTCGCCCCGCCGGAGCAATCTCCCGTGGTGGCCCCTTCTCTCTTTCCTCTCATTTCTGTGTTGCAGCAAACAAAACAAACAAAAAAGAGGAGCCCGCGCGCTCTCTTCCTCTTCCCCGCATCCAGCTCTTCTCCGAACCGCGTGACGTCGCTCACAGATTGGCGATCACGGTGGGACTTCTACTGCTTCCTCTCGGCTACCCTTGCAAGTTCGGCACCCTCCGTGCCTCTCCATCTTGGCGCCCGCGCGCGCCCCCGTTGTGCTCACGGCAGCACTGTCAGTTGTTTGGTTGTTTGTTATTATACGTCTGTTATTTTTGTTGTTTTCCCACTCCATATATCTGTCAGCATTCCATTGCATACATCTATTCCTCCTTTCTATCTTTTTTTCATTTTTTGAGGATCACCCTTTCCCGGTGAAGGAAGGACTCTCCGTTTGGGAATTCCTCTCAACGGACTAGAATCTCCTACACTGGGACCTCCGTAAGTCCCCGACATCGAAGAATCTCCTCTTCGTTCACTGGGCTGGTTGTACCATTGAAGTTCCCCGGAGTTAGTCATTTCGTTCGTGGTGAGACGAGAGACCCTAGCTGACACGGCGGTGAAACAAAAACAAACTAGGGTCCCCATTTTGTGTGAACTTCGGATCTCGCTAAAAATACAAAAAAAATCATCAAAATCAAAACACAAAAAAGGACGTAAAAGCATCCACTTGTTTGATAATCTCTGCTACCTACTTGCTAGTGTATGTTTTTGCGTTCTGGGAAAACTGTGAGCATGTCTCACGAGTCTTCTGAGGAGAACCACCCTAGTCGTGGTTTGACAGCCGACCCGCGAGTCTATGCTATGGACTCGGGTCCTTCTCATGACCCCTCGCATGAGGTGCATGTTACTGCCGGGGACACGTCCCCGTCACAGGATATCACTTCCTTACTGGGCGTCCTCGCCAACACGGAGCTTACCTCTGAACAGCTCCGGGCCTTCCAGGCCATTCTAAAGGGGAAATCTGTTTCCCCCACGCCCCAGGAATCAATTCCGGCCATCGCACCTCTCCACGAGTCCGTGCAGGCCATTCCATCTCCTTCATTGGCGCAAGCCATCCAGTCTCCCTCGCTTCAAGGACAAGCGAGCCAACAACCTCCCTCATTCCAATTCCCGTCACAATCTCAAACTCCCGGTGTTCCTCACACACCGTTTCAGCCAGGGCCAACTGTCGGTGGTCCGACAGTTCCCTCTCATTCCGGGTTTCCCCCTCAAGTCTCCGGGAGACAGTTTCTCCCCCAATGGCAAGTGCCACCTTCACCCCCAGAGGAGCTCGCCCAATCGCTCCTCAATAGGTTCAATCGCATGGATGAGCAGTTTCAAAATCTGAGAAAGATGGTGGACGTGAAAGCCACCCCGGAGGTTGCTTTGCCAATCCTCCCTGTCATTCATCTTCCTCCTTCCGAAATGCCCACGTACCGCAGATACAACGGTACCGGCAACCCCTTCATTCACCTCAAGGACTTCATGTATGAGTCCTCCTATTGGCAAAATGATCAGAGGTCCCTGGCGTACCTCTTTCGGAGATCATTGGATGGTCCCGCGCTTGAGTGGTTCTATTCTCTGGAGCCCCGCGAGGCCGAGAATTTTGAAGCAGTTCAGAGAAGGTTCTTGCAGAAATATAGGGATAGGGTCGGTCCCTCACTCTCCATTACCGACCTAGTGGCCGAAAAGATGAAACCCGACGAGGATTTTGTCCGATATGCTGATAGATGGAGGTCTCTGGCGGAGAGAATAAGGGATACTCTCTCCGAGCCCGAACAAGTGAAAATGATTGTGTCTAATGCAACCCCACAGTTCAGACATGTCCTGGCCATGAATAAACTCACTACAATGGAGGAGCTCTATGAAAGAGCCCGATACATCCAAACCCAGCTAAAAGACTCCCCCATCATGAATATGTTTGAGTCGCCGAAGCCCAAAGTGGTCAGAAAGACAGGCGCTGGTGTCCCGGGCGGAGCCACAGAAGGGGTCGTGACAAATGAGCAAGTCAGTGCGGTCAACAATGCCAACTATGCAGTCAACCCAAGGCCTCCACAAATGCCCCGACTATCCCTTCAACCAGGTCCTTTCCCTCTCCGTCCTCCACCCCAAAATAATCCACCCCAGGATAATATGCCTCCATTACGCCAACCCCAGCAACAACAACCACAACCTCAGCAACAACAACCACCGCTTCAGTACAACCAAGTTCCACCTCCAGGGAACTATGGTCCCCAACAGCAACAAAGGAGGCCGCTCGGTCCCAAGAGAGCCTACTATCCACCATTGCCAGAAACTTTAACAGACATTTTTAATGCCCTCATGGCATCAAACCAACTCGCCTTACCCAGAGAAAGGCTCATGTGGCCCCCCAATGTTGATACCTCCAAATACTGTGTTTACCACAGGCAGCCGGGACACACAGTAGATTACTGCTTCCATTTCAAAGATTACATACATGATATGAACGATGAACATCAAATAGATTGGGATGAGATGAGACGGTACGTCGCGGCCTCAAGG